>JADLZK010011147.1:0-40421 GCA_015847255.1 Hyparrhenia diplandra | reverse complement strand
AATCCATGCATGTGAGTTGGTAATGTCACAAAAATCACACAGGAAACACTGCACAGCAGGTAAATCTTTACCAATGCTACAATGATGCAGGTCCTGTTATACAACTGGGAAGAGAATAGCAGCAGTGGAAATGTTACATATTGATGTTAGCGGTTGACTCTGTGCACTGTAGGTTCATCCAATCCAACTGAGGATCGAAGCATTCTCTTCTTCTAAACAACATCAATTGTATGAGCATGATTTATACACAGGTCAAAAAATGTGGGTTATCCTATTTCTTTGGCAAACTAAGTGGAAGACTGTTTAATCATGGAGTCTCTTTCCCACTGAAAAGGCCAGACTTCTCAACGTCATCTAGGGACAACACCGGGAACTCTGACTGGCAGGCACTGAAGGCATTAGAAAATAGGACCAGGAGGCTTCGGCAGGCCTGCTCTTTCTTCCAGGCTCCATCTCAGTTCGCTGCAAAGCAGAATCCTTCCAGGCTTGATAGTAATGCCTGAGGTTGAATAGACATGATAAATTCCATGAGGATAATATAAATATCCAGTACTTATGTCAATATAACAGAAGTATATAAAAACTTGAAATATTCCACATTCACAGCCCATACCATCTCCATGCTGGATTAGATTCAGTAGGGCAGCGTATCTTTGAGCAAAGCATTTCGATTTTCCCCACGGTTGTTGGCCAGGTGTTTGTTCACTGTTTGATCAAAAGTCAAAGAAAAGAGTGAGATGCTTCATTATTCTAGTAAAGAGATAAGAGCACAAAGGCACTATATGTTTGCAATTGCAACGCAAGAAATTATCCTAAAATTGATATATTAGTTTAGGTGCATTGAAGCTCTTCATGATCAGTATCAGAATGCAGCAAAGTCCAGTGTACCTTGCTTACTGGATCTGTCAAGAAGCAACAAGCAAAGGGCTGTAGCAACTGATGGCAAGGAATCACTGTTCTTAGCCACATGGTCTTGAAGGTACAGTATAATGACAGCTAGAGTATCATTTGCACTGCAACTCGTTGCTGTTTCAACCCTTTCACATGCATCATCCAAGAAAGACCCAAGAGTTTCAAGACTTCTGGTGCTCCGTGCAAGATCTACACTCTTTCCATGAGGAATGCTAGATATCTTTCCAAGTATTACAGAAGCGGCTAACAAGCGCAAAAATCTTTGAAAGTAGAGACTCATTTCTCAGTGGCTCTTTGCAGGATATTTCCAACAGAGATCTTTGGTTGGAGTAGAGCCAGAAGGTGCTTGAAGTTGCCCAAGAAGCAACCATTGATATTCTTGACTTATCCTGTGAAACAAAACAAAGATTTAGATACAACATTTCATATAATACTTGGTCAGACAATAAATCGACAATGGTATAAAAATGTGATTTTAGTGGCTTGTGAAAATAAAGGCAGGGCATGAACAAAAGTACCATTTCAGATAAAAATTGGTATAGGACCATTCATCAGAATGGCATCATACCAAGTTCCAATGCAAGCTTAAGCTCTGTACTTCTTGAGCTACCACCAATAGCTTGACACAGATTAAATACACCATGGAGGGACAAGGTAAAGTGTGGTTGATATATCTTCCTTTTCATAGACAACCTCATTGTTGATGTAATCACACTTAGCACTGAAGTCAACAAGCGAGCATTTCCTTTCAATAATTTGGCATTGTTAATTAGGAGGACAGAAAGGTATGATGATATTGCCGAGAGCTGCTCAAGGGCAGTTTCTTGGAGCCAATCTGTGATTAATCTTGATGATATCAAACCATTGACTACCTGAAGAAAGCAAATAAAAAGTTAGGATTAGTGACCAAAAAACAGCTTCACAAAAAATGCTACAGAGCAAATACATCCATAGCTAGATACCAAAAAAATAATATTTATGGAGAATGTTGCCACGCCACGATAAGATGTCAAAGTTGACCTCTGATGGAGGATTTATGTCACATGCCAAGGAAAAATATACACAGGAAATAGTAACAATCATTTGTATCCATCAAAGATGAACAATGCTACAACTGACAACAATAGCCGTTTGTGCCAAAACTATCCCTTCATAAATAATCTAAGCAAATGTTGGTTTCAGCAAATGCTTGCTAGAAAAACTGCTCAGAACTATACTATTATAGAATAATTGATTTTAACCTAGATATGGAACTGATGCACCAATAATGTCCATAAACCAATTATTAATTAGATTGTGATTGCAAAAATTCCATCTGTTCCATGTCTAACATGATGAACTTGAAGGTTGTTTATGACAGTGAGTTCGACTAAAAATAACAGATCAATATGTCCTAAATAACATACCAAACAGTACACAAACCAGTTATATGCTTCAAAAAAATGATAGTATGGTCCTCATGTTCAACAGAACTTTCATGAAACAGTTGATCAGTTGCAGACAAGACTCAGTGCAGAAAAAGATGAAAAGTCATGTGCTCTATCCCCGTGCACACCACCCCCACCCCTTTCTTTCTGTCTTTCTGAAGGGGTGTGCACTAGCAGAAAGTAATTTATATCAGTGTTTTACCTCCAACGCTAACTCAGTTACTCTAGAGCAGGAGCTTTCAGAACCAACAGACCCTTCACTACGGACTGAAATAACAGACAATAACCACAACAGAATGCCAGACTCTTTTACTAGATGATGAGCTAGAACTGGCAGCTTGACACACTTCTTCAGCACCTACAATGCAAAGCAAGCATATCAAATATATATAAATAAATATTCAAATCTCCAAGCAACTATCAGATCCAGGAAGTCAACTGGACTAAATAGGATAACTACAGGATTTACCTTAAGGACCAAAACCTTCGATTCAAAATCAGAAACAGGTGAAGAACAGAACGCAAGAACAAGCTCTAAGACTCTTCCTCTCTTGTATATTTTAGCATCATCAGCTAGATTTGATCCAGCAGATAATAACCCGAAGCATCCACAATCGTTCAGCTTTAAAATGCACAGAACTGCTCTGCAATAAGGTTGGAAATAACGGAATGCTCTGCAATAAAAAGTATAATAATATTACTAAAATTCAATACCTCTGAACTGAGATGCTACATATATGCAAATTATTAGAGTACATTTGGTAGATAACCTGCTGCCAGCCTGCTACCATTCACTACTGGCTGCAAGAGCAAGACTAGCAGAAGTCTTCTACTGGCTGCAAGATATTGCATAGCAACTTCCTAGCAAGTAGACTTAGACTAAAGACCTGACTGCTACAGCAGTCAAGGTCTTCTCCTTGTAATTTCTAGGAAAGCCACTATGGCTGGTTTACCTCCCAAGTCTTGTACTCTCATATATACTGGCTGAGGCCTCAATGCAATACGATCCATTAGTTGCACCAATTCTAGTCTTATTACACAAATAACAAGGAAAGAATGGTTACCTGCAAGCTGACAGAGGTGGAATGCATTAAAAGTTTCTAATGACAGTAAATTGAGCATGTGAGCCATCCAGTAAAGGTCAAAGATGCTTCTGCGGCAAAAACAGCAATAATAGAAGGTATCTTCTGCCACTGTTCGGATATCCCATTCTGAACGTATGTCAGAAGGAGCTGAAGCTGCCATGTTTCCTTGCTTCTCTGAGCATACTGTAAATATGTAAAAAGTACAATTTAAGTGGTTGGATTTTTTCAAGAAAATAACAGACACATTTCACAGAGAACGATAAAGGATCACAAATACAGAATACCATACAATATAAGTGCCTTTTGCACTCAGATCTATGTCATAAAAATGCTCCCAGAATGTCAATGGGGCATAATTTTTATGCTGTCATTCAAGTCAAATAAGCATAAAAGTCATCCCACCGTGAATAACAAATAAAAAAAAAATGTAAAGTATAGGAATTTCAACATACTTAAATAAGCATATAACATTCTAACAAATGCTAGAATTTGAACATACTGATGCAAGCATGTATGTCAATCAACAATATGTTCACTAAGCAAAGTTAAGTTGTAACATAGAAAATCCAATATAAGCAGATATGAGTGGATAAGTATATAAACCAATTGAGACAACAGGTAAAATTTAAAGATTCATGAAACAGCAGTTACCTCAAAGGGATTTTTTGAGTGTTCCTAGGCACTCATAGCCCAACATCCTTAATTCATGATCAGGAGATGCTATACTAACAAGCGTGATTGCAAGAAGCCCTAGTCGAGCAAATTCAGCAGGCTCAATGTAACCCATGTGAAGTGTATGAATTGAGAATCGCAATATAAAAATAGGATCGTAAATTTGAACATCATCCATTCTTTGAGACGTTACCTGCCAACCAGAATCAAATGAAGATAGATCAGCGAGGTAGATTTAAATAACATTACTGTGAAAGCACAAAACCTAGAACAATACCCAAAAGTTCAGTTGACACTATTATTCCAGAAATTACCTCGAAACTATCAGCAAAAAGCTATCCCCGTTGAAGCTGTTCCAGTGAGAAAACAGAAGCCCTTGAAGATCTTTTATAGCAATATAGCAAAAAGATGTCTTTTTGCAGAGCTTGGAATCAACGGGTATGTTCTCCCGAAAGAGAGTTCTTCTCCTTTCAGTAATTTCAGCATTCTCTGTGTTATGCGTATCTGATTTTGAAAAATCTAGTTTCAGTTCTTCTCTGAATTTGAGAGCAGAAGTTCCCCACAGATGATCGACTTCAGTAATGGTTCGGCACTCAGGTGACTCTATCTCATTCATAAGGTGAAGTATCTCCAAATCTGTTTCACTAAGGGTTGCGCCATAAACAGACAAAAGCAAAAAAAACTAATTCTCTTGACTCACTCAATTGGCTATTATTCTGCTGTCTGCTCTTAATATCATACAGTACCCTTAGTAATCTGATGGTTTCAACTCTTCTCTTTTCTGCAATAGAAATTTCTGCCTTATTTTCTTCCATGAAAGAAGAATCAACTAATTTCAAAAATACTTGGAGCTGTCTGTAGCATCCCCCCTGTGGTGTTACAAGCAGATGGATACTCAGAAACTTCATTGCATGTTATTGTCGATACAAAATTGGAGTGACCCAGTATAAGTTCAAGAATTTCATCAGCTGAGAACTTTCCTTGTGGTAGCACAACAAGAATACATCGAATTGCTTTTATCGTGATAGGATCATTGAATCTATGCAAGAGGGATGATCTGATGAATTGGGCAAGGAAAGGTATTGATTTCAGCTGATTTAGGTAGCTTTGAATTTCTGAGGACAGTTCAATGATATTCTTGAGAATTACATATTCCAGAAAACAGATGACCTTTCTTTCCTTGGTAGAGTGTGAGAAGATATTGTCAGTCAATGGAAAATTCATAAGTATTCTATCGATAGTTCTGACCAATATGCTAATGAAATTTAGCTTTGCTTTGTGCACTCTCTTGGATTCCCTCTCTGAAGCTACTTCATTGGACAATGATTTTCTAGGAGATAATAACAGTCTAATTAGTGATACCTTCGCGATCAATTCATTAGTAAACTTCATAATGTCATTGCATGAAGTGGGATTAATATCATTGACATCAGAATCTAATAGCTCAGATGACTCTGGAATAATTGAACTAACTATTTCCAAGCGTCGTTTCCATGAAATTTCTTTCAATGCAAAGTAGTAGTGCAACATCATAACTGACTTCCCCAAGAGAGTGCTACTGAAATAAGCCATTATATCTTCAACTGATGTGGGTATGAAGTCCCTAAAATCTTCCTCAAAAATGCTCCGGGTAACAAAGCTTTTCCAACTTGAAAACCCTTTATCACATAATAGCAATTCAGAATAAAAGATTGGAACTGGTTCAAGGGAATTCAGCACACTGCTTATTGTCATCGCTGTGAAACTTCAAGCATGATAAAGCAGCAGGCAACAGAAGTATAGCACCATCTGCTTGAGTCCATAAATTGTTAGAATCAGAATCCTTGGCTTGCAAAAGAGAAGTGTCTTTATTTACAATTTCCAAGAATATCTGGCTAAAAAGTTCAGATGCATAGGACTTGCTTCCAAAAGCAACAGGATTGCTTTTGCTTTAACCTTAGATGTGCCAAAGATGCAGTGATGAAGAGTGTCAATGGGAGTATTGATGGCCATTGTAGATAATATCATATGGAATGCAATATAGTCAGTGTTCCATCCTGCACATCTTTCTGTGTGATGAATACGGCACAACATCTTCAGCAAGCAATGATCAGCAAATTCAATATTCCACTTAGTAGCAAAATGAAGAATGATGCGATAGGCTTGCTGAATGGCATTGATATCAGAATTATGAATCTCAAGTCCCGAAATAGATGGGATTCTGATCTCTGATCGGTTTTTGTAGATAACAGCACAGCATTTCCATGGCGACATCAGTAATATATAGGCACATCAAAACAGCAGGAACAAAAAAAGGAGGTGAACTGGAGCTGTGACCGTCCAATTTTGAGAACATCCAATTTGCAAGGTTCAGGAGTTTGACAGGAGAAAAGAATTTTGACAGTGTGCGAACCATGTAGAAATTTGGAAAAAGCGATCCAAAGTTTACTTTGTCCATGCAGAGCTCAAACTTCTCCTTGAACACCAATATTATTTTCTCGAGAAGAAGATTTGGAGCAGCAAACAGTGACTCATGGGATGGGCCACTATCAGTATAGTTACCTCCATAGCTACCAAATATTAGCAAAAGGTCATACAATTTACCCAAAAGGTTTAGAACAAAAACGATCTATAAGCTGCAGATTTTCCTTAACAAAAAAGTAGCCAAAACATCTTCCAGATGTTCCAAACTCCCATCTGCTAAATTTTTGGCAATTGGATAAAGAGCATGACAAAGACATGGTAATAACAGGATGCTGAAGAACAGAATCGGCGATGTCCTGGATACATTGAACTGGATAGGATGAGTAGTCAGATTTTGACTGTGAAAGGTCAACAGTCAAAACTTGAATACGCTCGAATACTCTATCAAGAAGACCAAAGCACAAATAACATGGTTGCTCAAGATTATTTGAATTTGAATCCTTAATAGTATATGATGACAGTAGGTGATGAGTCCAGAACAAGATTACTCTCAGATACAAGGTGAGCTCACTGAATGTGCAATCAGACAATTTAACTTCAAGAAGTCTTAGAAGTGCATCCTTATGTGCTTCCCTGATTTCAACTGGCGAAGAAAATGCAAGGTTCAATACTGAAGGCAAAAGCGCACAGAGGGACTGACACTTAAAATGTACTTAGCGGAGCTGCTGGTTCTGTTGAAACAGAGAGGTTCTGGCATTAGTCATCAACTGTGCTTACATGGTCAACTTTAATAGCATCCTTTAATTGTCTGATGCTGCTGAAAAATATATCTGGCCAACAACTAGCAACTTTAGCCAGATAATCATGTTGCAGAAAAAGAATCGAGGACAAGAAAGCAACATGAGATGGAAAACGTGTTTTCACAACATCAAGAAGATCTGGAAAGGCACTGATAACATCTTTTGGAGGTGCACATATGATTGAAAATAAGAATGCAGTTGCTACATCATCCAGCGAATTAGTTTGTTCTTGATTCAACATTTCTTCAACCTGTCTAGATACAGAGCACAACGAGTTACCATCAAACTCAGGAGAATGTTCCACCGTGTCGAACAGGCTATGCTGGTCAGAAATTCTCCTCAAGAAATGCAGCATATTTGTTAATGGCCTCCACTCAGCAAGATAAATCCTAGACTTCAGTTCTTGGGATGAAAATTTATCAAATCTTTCATTTAGAACAGTGCCTATAAGATCAGGCAATAAATGCACGTCCACCTGTTAGGATCAGCAGTCTAGTCAATTCTTCATGCAAATCTGGTAAAAATATTATAGACAATATAGGAATGTCTAATATACCTGAGACTGCAGAATTAGGTGGATCGCGTTGCACACATACAATGAAATTGTGGACTTCTCATGTAACTTTGTACTTCCAGACTCTGTGTCGAGTAGCCTAAGGCATTTCTGAAGAACACAAATAATCAGAGGGCTGAAAGCTGGAGAACAGCCTACAAACCACAAAAAGAAAAGGTTGAGATACAGAGTTGAATCTCATCAGGCAATATTTAAATAGTAGAACTGAAAAGAGTGAGAAGCGTCAACAAGATGAGTCAGTGATTCATAGTCAAAGAACAAATGCAACATGTACAGCTTTTATAATAAGAAGAAAGTGTTAGGAGTGATATTAGGATGAAGCACATAAATGGAATTAAATCAATGATAACATGGCAGAGCATTTAAAAAAAATAAGTTGCTAACATGGTCAGATCATACTATGGAAGGCTATACCCTCTCAAGCCTTGTAACTTTTTTTTTAAAGTCAACTGCCTATTCTTAACATTCCATTTGGCATAATACTATTCTACAGCATGAGGCAATAAAGCTGATATGATGGAACATAGACAAGATAAACAGCTTAGATTGGGCAGATACTTGACATGCGATTAATATTAATTTGATGGAAGTGCAACTACTGATCTATTAACATTTCACAAAAGAAAGTAGTACCTTCCAACTGGCCTGATTTAGAGACAAGATTGCGTGTGTGCTCTTGGTATTTATACAGGTTGTTACCAACTACGAAATAGCATCACACAGAAAAGGGATCACAATGTGTGATAATTTATTAGGTGATCCAACTCTTAGGTTCTCTCTTACACACCATTTGGCCTCATAACCAGGCAAGAAAACCAACCATGCATCAATCTCTGTGAAGTTATGATCAAATGCACCAGAACTTGCCATAGCAGCTTTAACTAAAATATATGCTTGATCACGGATGTTCTTCATCTGTGAATGCAACATGATATAAACCAAGGGTTGCAGATACTTGTACATTGATTCTGGAGCTCTTTCTGGGTCCAAATATCCTCTAGATTGGCCTGAATACTCAAGTAAAAAGAGATAACAGGGACTGTTGTTCATCCATGGACAGATCCAATGGGTTAGGTGGTATAATCTTAAAAAGTCAGTATGATCCATCAAAAGAGCGGGCATCACCCCCTGACAGAAAATTAGATGTTGCAAATATTAATGCTATAAACTGCTAATGAATCCCATTGTTATAGAAGTAGATATAGAGACTAGGGACATGCAACAAAAAAATCAAGTCAAGGTCAGAAGAATTAAGAACATCCAGCAAGTGCACACAGAGCATTGAATTTAGCTGTACCTACCAAATAAAGCCTGAGAACATCCAGCAACTTCGAGTGGAAGACATGTTCTACAACATTAGCATCTTTCATCTTCGGATCTTGTTTATCTAAGCTCCATATCTCACACAAGGTGGTTGTGTGGTCATTTTTGAAGTCCAGGTCTTGTTCTTCAGATTCGTCCTTATCCTGTTCAACATCAATGCCACCAATAATGATGTCATCATCAACCTCACAGGAAGGATTGCATCTTTGTTTCTTTTGAGGAGGCTCAGAAAGTTGAGCGTTTTTCTTTTCGTATGCTCTGCTCAGTAATTTTGATGTTTGTGGCTGGTAGAAGAGAGTAACTTGAGAAGGACTTGAGGATCAGGCATAGCTCCATGAACTTCATCTTGGATGTACTCTCTTAGAGATGTCCACCTCTTGACATCTCCCTCGTGAACCTCATCAACTAAGGATGCATCTGTAGCTTCAGAACAGCTTAATACTGGGAAATCATCTATTTTCATGGTTACTTTCTCTGAGGCAATGAATTCTGACTTCAGTATCCCTTTTGATACCATGCAATTGATGGCTTCGATAATATAACAAAGCAGGTTAACTGATTCAAACACAAGCCTCAGAGAACCATGCTTCACAAGATCATCAGAATGCAGCAATCCCCTATTTATCATTGCACGAGAGCATACATTGGGCACGATGCACTTCAAGACTACCTGAACTTCTTCATCATCTACAGATACCAAACCATGTGAATTGGATGAAAGAGTTTGAACAATGCTATCACATTTTGCGAGAAGCTATGACATCAGCTGCAAGGGAGATGGCCGAAAACCTGCAAATAATAATTTGTGCAGCATGAGTATATTGCACTACAAAAATAAACAGATAAATGCTCAGAAGAACTAACCATGAAGGAGACGACCGTGGTTCAATATTGTAAGGAAACTCATTCATGTATGCGAACAAAGAGACAGCCTATTACTCACAATGGCCAGCAATAATTTTTGTGGTGAGCAACCTCAGTGGCTTTCAACTTTTTCATGAGATCTAGCAAAGCGCTTCTCATTACCTCTCAAGTTTGATCCTGGCATCAATCCATTTTTTCGGATCAGTGCACACCATGACCAATACCTCATGAGCAATGCCAGCTCCTTCCCCTGCATCAGGATTCCCTGAGATCAAGCTCAGCTGCTCCAATGTGACACTTCCAAAGAGGACACTCCTGAGACCTGGTGGGACAAGTGACTCATCTACCAGGACATTGTCTCGCAGAGTTGAGAGGGGCGTACATGACGGTCTCAGCATCATCATTTCAATCCCACGAAGCACTCCTGAATATACCTCCTTCTGTTGAAGGATCCATCTTAGCAGCCTTGGATTCCCAACCTCCAAAAAGCGACATGGCAAACCCAATAAATGACCGCCTTGTGGACCCAACTTCAGCACCCTTCCGCCGTTTCCCTCCATCCCTGCTCCCTCTCTTCTTCATTGTCCCAGTGAGCTGCGGCAAAATAGCCATCTTGAAATCAAATCTCTCAGCGACCTCCGACGCCAAGCCCCCTCCACGCCTGACAATTGCAGCAAGCAAATCCAGCGCGGCATTCTGCCGTCGGAACTCGCCGCTGTTCAGCTCCAGATACACATCCCCCATCTTCTCCTTATCCTCCAGTATCATCCTAGCGACACCGTCCAAGCTCTTCTTAACGAACCATGTCGCCGCAGCTTACCATCAGGGTGTCCCAGGACGGATGCAAAGAGCGAAAGTATGTAGGCCATCCCCGGCTTCTCCCGGTGGAGCCGCCACGCCTCGAGCAGCTCCCCGAGCTGCGGCGACTGCTGCACGTACTCCTGTAGCACCTCCCCGCCGGACTCACCATCCAGTAGCCGTATGAACTCCTTGGACGCGTCCGAGTAGATTTTCACCTCCGAGGTGTGGAGATTCTTGAGGATATGCACCAGCCTGACCTTGTGGGCAACCGCGAACGGCTGCGTCCAGGCATCCATCCCTACCTTCACTAGAAATTTCTGCTCCTGCTTGGGCGGCTCCGCCACAGGGGAGGCCATGCCGTCGTCGCTCATGGAGTTCACGTTGAACCACCAAAGCTTGTGCCAAATAAAACTGCACGAGCACTTAGGATCGCAACTCCAATGTATGCCGCGCGCGTTGAATAAATAGAAGAACCTGAAAAAAAAAACAGCGGCCTAGGGTTCATCAGCAAGCAGAGAAATCAATCCCCCCAGGCGCGGACGGGAAATCCACTCCACGCCAAGTCATACCAGTATGGGAGTGGAGGCGGGGAAAGCCGACGACGAAGTGGAGCGAAGCGTTGCTTCGGTGCGGACCGCGTGCTTCAGTGGAGTGGAAGCCTGCAAGGAGGCCGGCGGCGGTTTCGGCGGCGCGGGCGCGCGCTGGAGAAGAAGACGACGGACGGCGCCCCGGGGAACGCTTTCCTTTGTGGGGTTTTAGTGGCAGACTGGGCCTTAAGTTTGGGCCTAATGTGGGCCGACTTGCAAGGCCAGGCCAGTGTTGTAACAGAGGCCGCAAGGCCACCGTCGTTCTCGTTCCTGAACTGTCAGAGTCAGACGTTCCCCACCCGCTAGCTCGCGCTCCGCCATTTCCGTCTCTTCCATGCGCTCGATCTCCAAACGAAGGGATATATAACTTTTTACCATTACAGTGGTTGCCAACTCTCTAAATATCACTCTAACAGATGACACTATTTTTTTAGCATCGTTTAGGTGCAATCCGATCATTCTTACCACTTTAAACTACGTGTACGCCAGCGTAGCAATTCAATCATTTCATCAAGAGGCGCGGCGTGTGAAATGACCATTCGTGCCCCAAGCTCCTGCCCTCTCCTAACTCCTTCCTTCCACCGCATGTGGCCCCACTCGTCGATGTCGTCTTCCACCTTCAATGGTAGGAGCTCTCCCCACGCCGCGAGGGGAGGCGGAGCACCCGCTCGTCGCCCGATTCCGAGGCGGAGCAGCATGTCCTCGGATGTCAACGGCGTCGGGCGATGGCCTCGGCGTCGGCCCGGCCGGGAGCGGCCCGGCCCGTCGTCGTCCTCGGTAGGTCTGCCGTAAAGCGCGCCGCCGATCCCTCTTTCAGGTGCGGGTGCCTCGGCGAGCCTCTCGGAGGCGGTGCGCTCGCGGGGCCGCCGGCCGCGCGGCGACCTGTGTCCTCCCGACGCAGCTGTCACCCTCGCGTCGGGCGGCCTCGTCCATGGACTCGTCCACCTCCCACCCGCCCTTGGGGAACATCATGCCGTGCCCCCTGCGGGACATGATCACCAGGCACCTCCAGCGCCATCGCACGCCCCGGGGGCGGCGATGCGGGATGCAACCCACCACGATCGCGATCGCCGGTGCTCTGGCTGTATCTTCTTTGCAGCTCGCGCCCCTGCCTCGCCACAAGAACCGCCATGGGTGCTTGCCGCCGAGCCGTTCGTTCTCGGGCTTGCTTGCTGCGTTAGCGGCTGGCGGGTTGGGCTGGAGCCGGAGACAATGGTGCTAAGCTGCTGGTTTGCGGCCATGGCACTTGGGATCAGGGGATTTTATAGCGTGTCAAGTCAATGGAATGCTGTTGGTGGTGTTGAAGGTGCCGGCGATTAATCTTAACTGAGTAACATGCGATGTTCTTACTTATCCATATCTAAAAAAACTGAGTAACATGCGGCGGCGCGTGGGGGCGACTCGCGGGCGGCGGCGCCGATCTCTCCGTCGTCAAGCGCGGGGAAGGGGAAAGATGGGGAACAGGGAGGCGGGGGGCATTCACGTCATTTCGCGCCCGGATCCAACGTGGACAGCTGCGTTGGTGTGCCACGTAGACGAATGTGGTAAAAATGTATGGGATTGCCGCGACAAAGAGTGCTAAAAAATAGTGGCCACCTTTCCTATACTACATTGAATGATGGGAATAATAATGGAATGATCCCACAAGGTTTGTCCCCATCTACTACGCTTTTGCAGTGATCAAGATACTTAGAGTACTTGTCTCCATCTAAATAAGATATTGTTGACACTTTTTAAATGTGTTTTGAAGCTCTGATCATGATACTCACATTTTGCTGTGAAGCCAGTTTTTGTAATCATGAACACTACATTGGGTCTAGATAATAACATCACTTTCCCCATTGGTTTTACAGCTGGTATAATTGATAATCGTTTTGGTCTTATCCTAGTTTACTGCTTCTATTTATGTTAGGGAAACATTTTTCTCCCCATTCTGTAAGAGGTTAAAGATTTTGAAGTCTCATTGTCAAGGACGTTGAATCCTTAACTAGCAGGACCGCGACTACGTAGTTCGTAGTCACACTCCGTGGTAGTTCTAGGGTAACACCCTAAAGCCTTCAGATTGTTGGAAGAGAAAGAAAGAATATTTATATGATATATTGATTGCCCTCAAAGCCTCGAGTACAATTATTATATTTAGCCCTTACAGCTCTAACAATCTGGAAAATATTTGCTCTGTAGACTAATCCTTCTAGGACTCTATCTAGACACCTTCCTGGACTCTAGCCATAGATACGTAGACTAATCCTTCTAGGATTCTATCTAGACTCCCTTCCTGGACTCTAGCCACCAGCTGGATCGGCCTGCGCTGCGTGGCCCGACATGACGATGCGGCTCCAGCAGCGCGCTCGGCTGTGCGGTGGATATCTCGGGCTCAACGTTTCCTTGTATAGGAACGGCCCCACATGACACTCATGGTGTCCCCTGAATCTTTACTGCTGGGACTTGGAATTGTGCCTGGAAACCAATTACTTGGCTCAGCCGTCAACAACTTTTTCCCTCTATGAATTGCCATAGTGAGAGTACTGCAAGTTTGAAAGGCCGCAAGCTATAAATGGACACCATGCAACTGCTGTATTTTCTTCTTTCATTCACATATAGCATGTTATTTTGATTTTTATGCTCTTTTATCTGTGTCCTTAGATATAAAATGCCTAACAAAAAGAAAGAGTGAGTTCTCAGAATAGAACATAAACCAAAGATTTCTGAGAACTTTAGCCTAATTTCATCATTGCAGTAGCATGCATCACATTATCATATAACAAATGAAAAGCAGAATTCCTCAACTATCGGCCCCTTTTACTATTCATCACATAACAACCTAAACTGAATGTGGAACTTCTACTGATTGTTGTCATTTCACACAATTATTCAGTCCAACTGATTTTACATCATGGTTGTATAAGAGACATTAGTTTTTCTTAGACGTTTCTAACTCCACTCTAGGAACCTTACCTAGAACTGGGGAAAAAAATCAATGGACTCTGGTCATCCATGGTTGGGAAAAAAAAATCTCAATGGGGCATATTAGTGGGAATGTGGGATGAGGTCTTAATGTGCTTTTTCGTCTAGGAAAAAGAGATTAGATTTTAGATTATCAAGTACTATGAATATTGATGTATAGAACTCTAGTTTAAGTCTAAACTGGTGGAAGTGTGAAGTCGACGCCTGCCATACGCACTGCCGTCCGTCCAAGTCTCTTCCGCCCCCGCTGCCGAACTCATTTGTTTATTCGGGAAGAGTTGACTCACAAACTAAAATCAATTTTTCTCTCTTCTGCATGATTCGCTTGCTCTAGTGTTTGAGCCGATTCATTCAGCCTAAATGTCACCGGATGAGGCGTTTTTTTCTCACCACTGGATAAGCCCTTACATTCTTTTTTGGATGGAAGGAGGATCTGCTAATCTTTCAAGCCATATGTGTTCGTGCTTTTAGAGGGAAGTTACACAACAACGGCCTATGAAAAACAAAGCAACAAATCAGTTCCAGAGCTTTAATAACGAATCTACAGAGTATTCTAGCCATCCAAATCTGTGTGAAACAAGACTAAATCTATGGTTGTGATCGGCTGTGCCTCTGCAACACTGCTGATGCTATCCATTTTCTTGTGAATCCCATCACTGAGCCAATAAAACCCCATGCAATAGAGTGGTATACTAGACAAGCAAGCATTAGTCAGAATCTGTCTCCCTCCTGATGTAAGAAATTTTCTTACAAAAAGATATATAATCTACTCAACTGCAATTCTGCAACAGTTGTTTGAGCTGTGGCTGCTTGATTTGTAGGGGTGTGGGTGTAGCAGGCAGTAGCAAGGGCTAATTTCCTTTGACAGGGGCTGAAGAGAAATTCAGGTACCACATGGCGAAGTGGGAGATGGTTTCTAGGCCCAAAATCCAAGGGGCTTGGGTATCATTAACACTAGGCTCATGAATGACTGTCTCTTGGTGGAATGGATTTGGAAAATCTTCTCTGAACCTGATGAGCTCTGGTTCAAAATTGTCAAAGGCAAATATGTGGGGGTGGTGGCTGGCTCAAATATTAAAGGTAGCTCCCAATTTTGGAAAAGTGTTTACATAAAGTAAAACATCTTTTCAAATGGGGGCCTTTTTCAGGTCAAAAATGGGGAATTTTGCAGGTTTTGGAGGGATTGTTGGGCTATGAGAGTCCCTTTGAGTGTTGCCTACCCCAATCTTTATGCTAAAGTTAGGGATCCTGATAGCAAAGTTAGTGATTGTTGGGAGGGAGGGAATGGAACATGGATTTCAAACGCTCTTTAACCATTCAAGAATATAATACTTGGTTGGAGTTATCTGATAGCTTAAAGGATTGCTATCCCACTTCTGATATGAATGATTCTGTAGTGTGGGCGTTTGAGAAAAGAGGAAATTTCATTGTCAAATCTTTTTATACTGTTTTTGGACCAATAGGGGGTGATCAGTAAGACAGCTGAATGTATTTGGAAATGCAAAATTCCTTTAAAAATTAAGTTCTTTCTTTGGCAAGCTTTTAACAACAAACTGCAGGTGGCGAAAAGCTTAGTTAAAAGGGGTTGGAAGGGTTCTAGCCTTTGCTTTCTTTGTGGCTTGGGGGAATCAGTGGAGCATTTACTTTTTGGTTGTCATACAGCTAAGTTTGTATGGGGGTGATCTGATAGGTGTTTGGGCTGAATTGGTGTCCATCGTCCTTAGATGACTTCAGCTGTGTGTGGTTAAGGGGCAGGGGGCCCCTGCCCAGCCGGTTGTTGATGTTTCTCTTTGCAGGTTTTGCATGGTCCATTTGGACAACTAGGAACAAGATGGCCATAGAGAACAAATTTCCAAAAGCTCCAACTGATGTTATATATACTGTTGTGTCACTGATGCAGAGAGAGTTTGCTGCTCAAGGAGGGAGATAAGGAACGTACGAAGTTATTCTGGAGAACATTTTGTCATGGTTGAAGACTTTCTGTCCTGGGAGCATTTTGCAATCTGATATCGTGGAGATTTAGGCTGGCGTTGCTGTAATCTTTTTTCATAATTGTGTCTGTACGCTCATGTGGCTGGCAACCCCAGCAGGTCCTGTAATGGCTACTGTTATGGCTTTATGAAAGCAGAGTTTTCTAGGTTAAAAAAATAAATGAGATTGTTCAAGCGAAAGTGTGCAACTAAGGTTGAAATTTCATGGGACTCTTGCTTTGTGAAGGAGAATGATTGCAAAGAATTGAAATCAGGGTCCAAACAATCTAAAATTCTGTAATGGAGCATTTAGATACACAAAGCGACAAACACATGAATTAGGAAAGAGAGAAGACACGAAAGAAAATTTCAAAGAAGTTGAACCTTAGAGCAATATTTCCTTTAAAATTCTTATGAATTAAGCATTTCATAGGAATTCCAGAGCTTTAATGACGAATCCCCACCTGCTAGCTCATTCTCCCCATTTCTGTCCCTAAACGTGTTGGATTCCTTACAACACTCAAAACCTAGTACCTAAAACCTAAATCTCGCCGAATTTGGAGAAGACACCAGGGTTAGTACTAAGTACGTGGCATTCATGGTTAGAAAAACTAATCGACTTTTATGTTTCTTCAAAATTACATGTTCTATAACCAAAAAAAAAAAAAAATCGGGTGTTAGGCTGCTCTTAACACGTGTAGCTTCACCGTTAAAACGGACCCTCTCCGACCGTTTTCAGCAAGCTAATTAACCGGATGGCAATGCTTGAATCCGGCAATGGCCGCCCTCGCTCCCAAAAAAGCCAAATGGCCGGAATATGCCCACAAGTTTTCCATCGCCAGCAAAAAGAAGAAAAACGAACAGCAATTCAGAAGAAGGTGGCCCACTTGCCAGGGCACCATGGTTCAGAGTTGTGCTCAAACGACGGACGGTTCAGTTCGCAGTAAAAGCTAGCTCTGCAGGTCTTCTTCAACTCCCCACCAGCTGCAGCTCGCTCTCCCCATTTCCGTCTTCTCCCTCCGCTCGATCCAAACATACGTAAACCCTAGCTTGGCGTCGGTGTGCTACTCCCCTCCAAAATCCGCCCGAATCTGAGCTCGAGCGGCCGGCGAGTGCCACATCACGGTGGCAATGGGGAAGACCACGGAGCCTCCTGAGCTGCCGCCGCAAGAGGCATCCGCGGCCCAGATCTCCGCGGTGCTCGGCAACGACGACATCCTCCGCGAGATCCTCCTCCGCCTCGACTTCCCCACCTGCCTCGTCCGCGCCGCCGCCGTCTCCAAGCGCTGGCTCAGGCACGCCTCCGACCCCGCATTCCTCCGCCACTTCCGCCGCCTCCACCCGCCCCGCCTCCTCGGGTTCTACCTCGAAACTAGAAACTCCTGGCTGGGCTTCATACCGCTCCCACAGCCCCCGGAGCTGGCTGCAGTCATCCGCCGCGGAAATTTTGATTTGGGCAGCGGTGCCAGAAACGTGTCTTGTCACAATGGCCGCCTCATGTTCTACATGGAGCCTGATGACCAAACAGTAGTGTGCAGACCGTTGCACCCTGGGCGAGGAGCCATGGCCCTTCCACCACCCGAGAATATTTGTCTGGATGATGCTAGGCTTGACATGTACGCTAGCAATTCGATGTTCCATGATGATGGTGGTGGCAACATGTCCATCTCTTTGGTCATGGTGGCCGTGTTGTGCATTGAGCGGCGAGCAAGGGTCCGGTTAATGAACTTTCAAGCTGGAGACTGGAGCGGATACCGACATTCGGACATGATACGGCTGCCTGAAGGTGAACGGTGGATCATATGTCAACACAGAGCTTTGCTGGCCAATGGCAAGATCTACATGATGTGCGTGGAGCACTACATTCTTGGATTAGATATCCAATCCATGAGCTTGTTCTATATTAAACTCCCAAACGGAGTGGAGTGTGTTGAGTTTGGCGCAAACATTGCTCTATCCCGTGCAGAGGGTTCTGGATTCTTTCTCGTTCATTTGAAGATGTTTCAGATCTCTGTCTTGCAGTACACTCCGGAGTACAGTAGCACTGGCAATTGGGAGCTGGTCGATACAATATCTTTGCCTCAGGTGTTTGGGCCCAATGCAGATCCTACTTGGTTTTCTCAGGGTGCTGATGTACGAGTACGAGTGGCTGCTGTTGGGGATAATGCTGATTTTGTGTTCCTGAGGATACAGGAGAATGTCTTCTACTTGCATATTTCAAGCAGGGCAGTGGAGAAAGTGTATGAACTAGCGCAAGATGAATCCCTTTTTGAAGTCTCTCCCTTCATGATGGTTCCTCCCACCTTTCCTTCATTGAATGGTGGGCATGACAACGATGAATGATTGCACAAGGTTTGTTCCCATTGAACTGTACAACATTTTTCTTGTTTTGGGTTTATTATGTACTTCCATCTTTTTCTTTTTGCAGCGATCTAGATACTTAGATTACTTATCTCCATCTAGACTAGAGTACTTCTCTCCATCTAAATAAGATATTGTTGACAGTTGTCAAATATGTCTAGAAGTTTAGATCATGATATACTCACATTTTGCTCTGAAGACCGAACCCAGTTTTTTTTGTAACCATAAACACTACACTGGGTCTAGATAATAACACCACTTTCCCTATTGGTCTTACAGCTGATATAATTGACAATCGTTTTGTTTGTCAAACTGATGTTCCACTATGTTGCCATAGTTTACAACTTCCATTTCTACATATTAGGGAAAAACTTCTTTTCTCCCCATTTGTAGGGCGCTACACATTTTGAAGGCTGATTCACCTCTTTCTCCTATCTCCCTCCCATAGTCACAAAGTTTCTGGGTCGATGGGTCGTGGGGTACGCGGGTATGCTTACTTGTGAGAGATTTTTACACTTCGGTCAAAAATGAACCCGTGAACCTAGGTCGAAGTCGATGAACCCGGTCGAGGGTCGAAGGTGGTGAACCCGTTTTATGTGACTATGCTCCCTCCTGATTCTTTACTGTTGGGAATAGTGCTTGCAAAACCAATTACTTGGTTCAGCCATCAACAGCTTCTTCCCTCTGCTTCAGATTGCCATCATGAGAGGAATGGGAGTTTAAAAGGGTGCAAGCTATAAAAGCAGACCATGTAGCTGATGTATTTTCTCCATGCGTGCTCAAACAACTTGACTAATACAATCTTTTTCTTGACTAAAATGCCTAGCAAAAAAGAAATAGAGAGTAGTATTTTTCAAAGTTAGAACATAAATAAAAGATTTTTGAGAAGTTTAGTCTAATGTCATCTTTGCAATAGCATTTATCACATTATCATATATAACAAATGAAAAGTTGAGTTCCTCAACTACCTGCCCCTTTTATCATTCGTCACATACCAACGTAAATTGAATGCGGAACTTCGACTGATTGTTGTCATTTCACAAAATCATTTAGTACTGCACTAATGATTTTGATTACTTAAATGGGAAACCAACTGGTTTTACATCATGGTTGTCAGTTGAGGTATCTTTATGTAAAGATACATTAGTTCCACTCTATCCGCCCTTAGTTTTTGTTTGGGACTGACCACATGGCCACTTAAACATACCTGGAATTGAAAAAGAATGCTAGTGATTAGTACTTCTTTTTTCATTTATTCTTTTTTTCCATGCTAAGTATGTGGAAAAAAGGGAAAGTGACTCAAGGTCAAACCCCTGTGGCATTTCTATACACTTGTTTTTTTATGTAGACAAACCTTACTGGCTTGCAATTATCTATTTGTCAAGTACTACATGTAGCATTTGTCTGATCTATTCCTATTTATGTTTGTACTTATTTTATCAGAGTAGGGTGCCAGATTGGGCCAAGAACAAGTCATGAAGGCACAGGATCATTTTGCAGCACTGATACTGAGGTATTCTGCATTGGTGGTAGATGGGTGGTGTCCACTAGTAGAATGAAGTGATTTCTGAAGTTTCTGATGGTTGCAGCTATGTTAGGTGTTAAGTTCTTTTCAGTGCAATTAGCTAGTTCTATTTGGCAGGCCTCTAAGCTGCTTTGCTGTTAAATACTTTATCTTTTCTCAGCATGTGACATGTTCGGAAGGGATACTACTGATCCTTTAAACCTTGTGTGGACCCTTTTAACGAAGGACTGCTGTCGCCCATAGTTGGGGAAAAAATCTTATTGGACCATATCAGTGGGAATGTGGGATGTGGTCTTAATGCGTTTTACATGTGTGTTATCAAGTACTATGAATATTAATGAGCATTGATCATTTCAAGTTAATCATCCTAGTCAACAGTCATGTATAGAATTCTAGGTTAAGTCTAAACTGGTGGAACTGTCAAGTCGTTGTTGGTTTAGGTTCGAACTATATTCAGTAGTGCTGCTTAATGCATTTAAAGATATTAGCTTGCTTAACCAGAGGTTTGAGCTCTCCTGCACCGTTCATTACTGTGCCATCAGGTGAATTTGTATTTGGCCATGGTACCCATAAGATATTTTGTAATGTGTATCATTTTTAGCCAAAACTTGTAATCTCTGATTTTTCTCGATGTTTGTTTGTGGCCATAAAGATTAAGCAGCCCAGTTTGTTCTACAGCGTAGCATTGATGGTTCCTTTCGTTCTTGACTTCTTGTTGTGACCATGTCTATGGAACATATGCATGCCTCTGTATTGCAAATGTCTGACATTTGATTACTGCAAGCCCAAACAGTGAAAGAAGAGAGATATTATTTTCTCTTAACACATTGAATTTCTTACCACGCCTAAAAGCCAACACCTGAAACCTGGACTTCATCGGAGTTGGAGAAAACGTTAGGATTTTAGTACTAAATAAATATATGTGCCATTCATGGTTGGACAAAATTTTGAATGTTAACACTCCGACCGTTTTCAGCAAAGCATTAACCGGATGGCAATGCTTGAATCCGGCAATGGCTGCCGTCGCTCCCAAAAACCCAATGGCCGGATATGCCCAGAAGTTTCCATCGCTAGCAAAAAAAAAAAAAAAAAGCCAAAGAAGAAAAACGAACCTGCAATTCAGAAGGTCCACTTGCCAGGGTACGATGGTTCAGAGTTGTGCTTGATGAAGCTCAAACAATAACCATCTTCTCGAACGCCCACTCGCTCTCGCGAAGGCTCTCGCGTGTAGTAGTCTCACAGCTGTTTACAACTTTTCTTCCTCCTCCCTCATCGATCCAATCCAAATCTTGCCGCCGCCGCCGCCGAATCTCGCCTCCACCGGCCCCTTCCTGCTTTTCTCCGGCGCTCGCGAGTGGGTAAGTGAAAGGGCCTCCTTCCTCCTGCATACGGTAGTTTTAGGAGACCCTCTATGCAAGAGTTTTAGGAGACCCGAGATGGGTGCTCCCCGGGTTTTTCATCGCCGTCATCGTTGCTACGCCGGTAGCCCTCGTTGCCGTCGGCGAAGCCCCGGTCAAGGTATGCGTCTAAATAATCTCTCTCATCGCTACCACACTGTCCGGATCTCTCCCCACTCTATCTCGCTCTGTCTCCACCGCATCGCATCCGAGATCCAGTCTTCCCCGACCCGCCTCCGCCAACACCACAAATCCACTCTGCCCCGCTTTTCCCCAAAGCAGCCACGGTCTTTGCAGATTCAAGCCCTTCCAAGCACTTCACCATTCGACACTGGCTCGACGCTTCGCCATCACCAGGGATTCAACTTCGAGCTTCTTCTTCTACCTCCGACGACAGCAATCTACTCACCGTTCGGTTGCCTAGAATGATATCCTCCAACGGCTCGGTTGTCCCATCTTCAACCGTCGCTTTGCGCGGTCCGTCCATCCGGGTGTATGCGCCATTGGCGCCCCTACGGCCCCTCGCTGGCGAGCTTGTCATTGCCACCGCTGTCGATGTGTGTTTTGTGCTTATCCAGTCTTTAGACTTAGTTGTAATTTGGTCTTCTTTGAAGGACCTTTCTGTAAGTTTGCAGTTGTCAAAAACAAAAAAACTTAAACAATAATAGAAATTGTAAAAAAAACAATAATAAAAATAAAAATAAAAATTGTCCGCTGCCTGGTCCTCGGCATGTCTTTTCCCTCCCTGTGTGCTCAAACGATGGTTCAGACTAGCACTGTGTGCTCAAACGATGGTTCAGACTAGCACACAGCGTTTCGGTACACTGCAAGTCTTCAATTCGTCACCAGCTACAGCTAGCTAGCTCGCTGCCTCGCTCTCCCCATTTCCGTCTCTTCCCTCTGCTCGATCCAAACATACGTAAACCCTAGCTTGGCCTGTGCTACTCCCTCCAAAATCCTCCCGAATCTGAGCTCGAGCGGCCGGCGAGTGCCACATCGCGGTGGCAATGGATTCGACGGGGAAGACCACGGAGCCTCCCGAGCTGCCGCAAGCGGCATCCGCGGCCCAGATCTCCGCGGTGCTCGGCAACGACGACATCCTCCGCGAGATCCTCCTCCGCCTCGACTTCCCCACCTGCCTCGTCCGCGCCGCCGCCGTCTCCAAGCGCTGGCTCAGGCACGCCTCTGACCCCTGCATTCCTCCGTCGCTTCCGCCGCCTCCACCCTCCCCGCCTCCTCGGGTTCTACCTCGACACCAGCAACTCCTGGCTGCGCTTCGTACCGCTCCCACAGCCCCCGGAGCTGGCCGCAGTCATCCGCCGCGGAAATTTTGATTTGGGCAGAGACGCTGGAAACGTGTCCGACTGCCACAATGGCCGCATTATCGTCTACATTATGCCTGATGACCAGGCGCTGGAAAGACGTCCGACTGCCACAGTGTGCAGACCGTTGCACCCTGGGAGAGGAGGCACGGTCCTTCCACTGCCCCAGATCCCTTCCGTGGGTCGTGATGGCGTTGGCATCCACTCTCATGAACTTCTGTTCCATGGTGATGGAGGTGACGACACGGCTATCTCTGCGGCGGCTGTCATGCGCGATTTGTGGCAAGCAAGGGTCCAGTTACAGGATTTTCAGGCTGGACACTGGGGCAAACCCAGAAAGTCGGACCTGATGCAGTTACCTGGACAGTGGAAGAGATGTGAACACACTGCTTTGCTGGCCCATGGCAAGATCTACCTGATTTGCATGGCGCAGTACATTCTTGGAATAGATATCCAATCTCTGCGTTTGTTCTCTATCAAACTTCCAAATGGAGTGGAGTTTGAGTATGATGCAAAAGATGATGCAAACATTGCTCTGTCCCGTGCAGAGGGTTCTGGATTCTGTCTGGTTCATGTGAGGAAGTTTCAGATCTCTGCCTGGCGCTACACTATGGACCACAGTAGCACCGCAACTGGGAGCTGATTGATACAATTTCTTTTAAGGCAGGTGTTTGGGCCCAATGCAGATTCTACTTGGTCTTCTCAGGGTACTGATGTTCGAGTGGCTGCGGTTGGGGATAATACTGAATTTGTGTTCCTGAGGATACAGAAGAAAATCTTCTACTTGCATATTTCAAGCAGGACAGTGGAGAAAGTGTATGAGCTAGCGCATGATGAATCCTTGTTCAGGGTCTCTCCCTTTATGATGGTTTGGCCTCCCGCCTTTCCTACATTGAATGGTGGGCATGATAATGATGAATGATCCCACAAGGTTTGTTCCCATTGAACTGTACAACACTTTTCTTGTTCTGGGTCTATAATTTACTTCCATCATTTTGCATTGGTCGAGATTCTTAGTTTACTTGTCTCCATCTAGAGCACTTCTCTCCATCTAAATAACATATTATTGACAATTGCCAAATATGTTTAAAAGTGTTGTGAAACCATGTGTGTGTGGGTGAATCTCAAAGCAAGGAGGAAAATATCCAACACTCTAGAGAATAAGAGAAGAGTCTAGAATATGGTGGACTCTAGTGGGACTCTAGTGTACATGAGAAGACTCTAGAGTGTAGTAGACATGTCTAGGAGGAAATATCTAGAGAAGATATTTGGGAGTGCTACTCATGGCCTCTCCCTATAAATAGGGGCTAGCCCCCATTGTAAATCCATCCATGTAAGTGACTCCATAATAGAGAGAGTCTCCATTCCTCCCAACATTCTCTTTGTGCCTTCTTGTGTGCTCGGTGATTCGTGGTCCTACGGCGGATTCTCAACACGTTATTAGCACGAGTTCTATGGAGCTGAAAGGTATGAACAGGTTAAAGAATCAAGCTACAAGTAATGGATCACAAGAGCACATACTTTCTTGCTCTCTTTTGTTGGATCGTTCTCTCTTGTTGGGTTGTTCTCTCTTGTTGGATCGTTGGGCGCATCGGCAACGCCCGGCCCGATTTATGAAGGCCGGGCCTGCTGTCGGCTGCCCACCGGCCGGAGATGACCCATGGCGACGCTAGGATGGCTCGCCCTCGCTGCGATGCTAGGATGGCTCTGCCTTACGCTCGCCAAGAACACAGTGGCGCTAGGATGGCTCTCGCCTCAGCCCAAGGTGACGCTTAGGATGGCTCGCCTCCGCTTCTCACCAAAGCGATGCTAGGATGGCTCGCCTCAGCGCCGCCAAAATGAAGGTGGTGCTAGGATGGCCCCCGCCTCGCCCACCAAATGTATCTCTTTGCCACGAAGGCAAGCGACAGTCATCTCCGCCCCCGGCGGAGATTAGGGCCCTTCGCCTCGAAGGCATGAGGACGGACATATCAGCGCATAAGCACTACAAGCGGGAGCCTCCAGTCCCCACCGTCCGCCTCTGTGGGTGGCCTCGGGCCACGCTTTGAAGTCCGTCAGAAATATCGCGGCCCGAAGTCCACTATATTTTCTCTCGCTTTATTATTTATGTTACCGTTATTTATTTGATCAATGCAATTTATTGCATCCTTACTTTATTGCAAAGAATATCCCGCCGCCCCGAAGACGCACAACAGAGTTGGCTAGCGCCGCCCTATAGATGCGCACGCCAGCGTAGTCACCAAAGATCCCGCAGATGTTGTGTAGACTCACCGCCGCCGCCCCGAGAGTCGCGCGTCAGCGCATACGGCCTAACAGCCATCATACCGCCCGGGCCCCGGCAGATCGCGGTATGCGCCATACTGGCTATTCAGCGGTAGGCGCCGCCCGGTGACATGGGAGAGCACTCGGTCCCCACTCGACCAAGCCACCGCCACCGGATCGACAGGCGATGATGTTGCCCCACATTCCTTCCGTAAGAAGGAAATGAGGAAAAGAATAAATATACAAAAAGGGGGAAGTATGGCTACGTAACTAGCTTTGAGAAGCTACGTAAGCCTTTCCAATATAGCACCCCGCAGCGCCGTAAGCCCGATGCGGATGAGTGGCCGTAAGCCCCGTGGCTTTACTATTCTTGTTTACTTACTTATTTACCGCAATTTATTATTGCATTTATTTAATTCATATGTCTTTTACTTTATTGCAATTTATATTATATATTCAAATTGCAAGTTGCTTCGTAATCCTCAAGATTACGCCGAAAACAGTATAGTCCTCAAGACTATGCATAAGTCGTAATCCTCAAGATTACGCGACCGACATCAATGCCACATGAATACTTGGTCCGCATTACTAGCGCACCGTAAGTCGCCAGTATTAATATGGTCTTAAATCCAAACAAAATGATAGTGGCTAGAAGTCCACTATATCATGCGCTTGAAGTCCGCACAAACATTTGTGGCCCAAGACCATTATAATATGCGGACCAAAGGTTATGAGACAAGTGTGGCTCGAGAGTAATCTTGAAGATTACTCCCGATCGTAATCAAGATTACGATTGAAAGCATTTTTGCTTTGATCCATGAGCGCTAAATTACATAATGAGGTGGCCTCGAAGCCCACCGAACAAACGGTAGGCCCCAAGCCTTGTATGCTCATGAAACTTTGATCGGGGCAAGGATCATGGATCAAGTATATACGCCGTAAGCCGTTACGCTAAACTGGTGACTGCGACTCACCTCATCATGCCATTTTGTGGCTTCAAGCCGCAAAACTTGCTAAGCCCCTCAAGACCTTACAAGGCATGATTATTTATTGCAACTTTATATTACCATGCATTACTTTACTATGCATTGCAATTTACTTTCTTGCATTTACTTATGTTTGATTAGATTTATATTATATGCAAGATTATGTTTGTTATGAACCGCATATAATATCCTGGAAGATTATATGTGTGAGGCTTTTGGGGAAAAAACAGTCCGAAGATCGTATACGAATGTAATCCCAAGATTACAAGTAGTCGTAATCCCGAAGATTACGCGACAACCGACATTCATCGGTTCGCGCGCTGATTACGCAGTATGTCGGACATTGCGGGTTAGAAGGAATTCGCCGAGCTAGCCGTGGATGGCAAAGAACTATCTTACTTGGGCTATTGATGTCCGGATAAAACTTCGATAGCATGGGCCTCGATCATACCATTGCTCGGGCAGTAGCCGCAAGGATGAACGGACACAATCTGATAAAGCGTAGGCGTTGCAGTTTTGCAACACCATTTACACCCGCACTTTGAGTCCGAAAGTATATGAAGGAGGACGATCCACTAGTTATATGGCGGTCCCTCGGCGGACCGCTTTTAGCCGGCCAAAGTCGATTGTGCTCTCCAAAGCACAACAGATCGATCGATTTTTACGCTTCAAAGACTATACGCCTCAGAGCGGCAGTATGACTCGCTTTGCAAGGGATTGTGTCGAGATCGCGTGCGTGTGACTAGAAGATCACCGATGCGTATATGATCGAGAAAACTCTTTCTACCTTCCCACCCTAAGAACATAGTACTACATCAATAATGCATTAAGTACTCAAAGTACTATGAGCCGATAAGGGTACTATTGATTGCGAGCAAAAAAGAATGAACCGACAATCATTCTCGCCTCGCCTATTGATTCACCAATGTGCCCGGCACACATCGGGCGTTGCTAAGGATTCTCGCAACCGCAAAGGCCGTGGAAAGGGAAAAATGGGAGGGAAAAAAGAGGTGTCATATTCAAAAGAAAGGAAAAGCCCAAGGGTGAAAGCTTAACCCGAGAAGGTCATAGGTGAAACATCTAAACAAAGGGATCGCCGTTCTAGATGTGGTGGCACGGAACATTGGTCTCGCATTTGTCGTGCCCCCAAGACACCTAGTTGAGCTCTATCAAAGTCCTTCCGTATAAGGATAGGAAGAGTCAACAAAATCCTCACTTCACCACCGAGCCTCGGCTCGGAACACACGCATACAACATGCTTGTCGACACAAATGAAAAAGACGCCTAAAAGGACGGGAAGTGAGGATGACCTTTGTCGATGGTGACTTTGATATATAGGGACTTGTAATCCTAAAGATATCATAGTCATAATGCAATGTCCAAATGTACTTGTGGAATTTGACCATTCATGCTCTTGAAGAGCATTTGCAATATGTTGAATGGTCATGCATGCTCCCCAAGAGCCTTTGTGATATTTTCCACAAGTTATGAATGTTGGTCTTTACACTATGTGATAAATCCCCAAAGTCCGAAGCCAATCGCATACCTCTACTTTTTACAAACTAGTGCGTGAGAGAGGACCAAGTATTTCCCATCTGCGATAATTAGTTATGTGGTATCTCGTTGCGTACACCACCACATCGAAGACACACCATAAAAGACCCCACCGTAAGTTGGGATATATGAGCCTATGAATAGGGGATCTTCATAAGGCTCGGTGTCTTCCGACCGCATTTCCCAAAGATTAGGGGAGATAGGCATCTTGAAGAATGCCGAAATTGCATGATGAAATTCATTAGACTCACGCACTAGTCGGTCCCCAACTGTAGTTCGTGAGGATTGCAAATTGTTGCAAATAAGCCGCCAAATACCTTCACCGATCGAGAAAAGTAATGCCGCGATTTACCTATAGTAAATGCGTCGGAGAGAGTATAGGGATCTCGAGAAGGTTACCCGGCTCTATCGTCTCTCGCCCCGATCCTAGGTTGAGGGGAGACCTCCGTGCTTTCTCGCACAAGTGTCCGCGGAGACGTCCCGCAGAGACAAGGTCTCGAGCCGCTTGCATCACTTAAGGAATCGGTTGAAGAAGCTCAACCTGAAGTTGAGAACGCCGAAGTGGCGGCTCGACTAAGTCGAAGTTGGTCCCTCGGGACCCCATCCTCAAGATGGAAACCACCATACGGCGCCAAAGCCAATATCGCCTTGTGGATCGAACGCCCTAGCTCAATCGTTATGGGAAATCACGATGAGTGGGATGATAAGGTTGCCATTAATTACATGGAGACGGGAGATTCATATAATAAGAAAGACCACTATTGTCGACATATATTGCCTCATAATTGCCGATTCAATGGGTCCTGAACCTAAAACAAAGTCCATGGCGAGTGCCGAAGCACTCGGATTGGGACCTAAATGGTAGCAGCAATTGAGGCAGAGTAGTAGCCGCAAAGAGAGGTTATTGGACCCAAGCCCAACACCTCTAGAAGACATCCCCCCCGAAGGATGCATGCGGGTCTTCCTCCTCAAGAGGAATAAATATGGCACAAAGCGAGGCTAGTGGCACAAGGGTTCACGCAGAGACCCAACATTGGTTATGATGAAGATTGCTCTCCCGTCATGAATGGCATAGAGTTCCGATATCTTATATTTGTGGCAGCTAGTAACTTGAATTTAAAAGGCGGTTGGCAAATATGGTGATCGCGATACTTATATGGGTCACTTGATTCGAAATCCATACGGAGTCTCCGAAGGACCCAAGATCCCCGGGCCGAATCAAAAACACAAATGTCCGCCTGCAGCGGTTGTGGAGGATGTGGTTCAACCATTTGAGTAAAGGATTACACATGATGAAGTAAACCAAATCCTGCTTGAGCCAGCAGCTCAAGAACCTCCCTGAAGGAGGGTTCATAAACCAGCCTCTATGAAGGAGGTACTTAAAAGTTTGGGCATGTACCTCCCTCTAAAATCCCTCATGGTGGGCCAATCCCCGTAAGTGGATCAGTCCCATTCAGACCAAGAGTTACAATTGGGACCTGAAGTTCCCTACTTAAGCACCATTAAGCATCAATGTACCTAGCGAACTATACAAGGGCTAATATTACGCTCGCAACAAATTAATGGGAAAGGTACAACTAGAAGATATTAAGTTAGTGCTAAGATCTTGGTCTGTGGTTCCCGAAGAACCAAATCCCAACCATGGTAGGATATATGGATATTGGCTATATGTTTGACCCGCATAAAGGCCAAATCCAGATTGGTTATGTATCTCTCTCGTGGTGGTGCAACCATTTTATGGCGTCTATGAAATAGACCTTGGTTGCCACATCATCTAACCACTAAGAGATAATTGCCCCCTATATAAAGCCGAAATGTGTTTGGTCAAGCGATGAATGATTAACCACATCCAGAAGTCATGTGGTCTAAAATGTCGCTAACACCCCCATCATTATCTATAAAGATAATGCAGCATGTGTTGCACAGATGCACACGGGCTATGTGAAGAGCAATCTCACAAAACATATTGCTCCAAATTTCTTTTATCCCCACGAGCTCCGTAAAGAGTAGGGAAATAAAGATCCTGCAAGCAAGATCATGTGACAATCTTGCAGACTTGTTCACCAAGTCCCTACCCGTCTCTAGTTTCTATAAGTGTGACCATGAAATTGACATGAGGCGGCTCGTAGAGTTGCGGGTTCGGGGGGGGAGACATACCCCCAAGAACATAGCCCATGGTCGTGATCCGGAAGATCACGAAGTTGGTCCTGAAAGACCGATCAAGCATCAATCTGTTGTACTCTTTTTTCCCTTGATGAGTTTTTCTCACCGGGTTTTCTCATGCAAGGTTTTTAACGAGGCAACAAAAACATGGCTGGCGTGTGTGAATGTACTCTTTTCTCCTACCCTTTTTTTTTTTTTCACCGGGTTTTTGGGGGAGTTTTTAACGAGGCATGTACACATGCGCGATTCACCCAAGGGGGAGTGTTGTGAAACCATGTGTGTGTGGGTGAATCTCAAAGCAAGGAGGAAAAATATCCAACACTCTAGAGAATAAGAGAAGAGTCTAGAATATGGTGGACTCTAGTGGGACTCTAGTGTACATGAGAAGACTCTAGAGTGTAGTAGACATGTCTAGGAGGAAATATCTAGAGAAGATATTTGGGAGTGCTGCTTCATGGCCTCTCCCTATAAATAGGGCTAGCCCCCATTGTAAATCCATCCATGTAAGTGACTCCATAATAGAGAGCCTCCATTCCTCCCAACATTCTCTTTGTGCCTTCTTGTGTGCTCGGTGGTTCGTGGTCCTACTCATGGATTCTCAACAAAAAGTTTAGATCATGGTATACTCATATTTTGCTCGAACCCAGTTTTTTTGTAACCTTAGACACATTAGGGCAAGATAATAACACCACTTTCCTCATTTGGTCTCACAGCTAGTATAATTGATAATAAAGTTGATGTTCCACTATTTATCCATAGTTTACAAATTCCATTTCTATATGTTAGCGAAATATTCTTTTTTCTCCCCATTGTTGTAGGTGGCACACATTTTGGAGTCTGATTCACCACTTTCTCCTATTCCTCCTAATTCTTTACTATTGGGAATACTGCCTCCAAACCAATTACTTGGTTTAGCCATCAACAACTTCTTCCCTCTGCTCCATATTGCCATCATGAGAGAATTTGGCGTTTGATTGGCTACAAGCTATGAATGGAGATCATGCAGCTGGTGTCTTTTTCTCCATGTGTGCACAAACAGCATGAGCATGAGTGCATGACCAATAGTCTTTTTCCTTGTTATCTTGATTTTGTTTAATTTCTGTGCTTAGAGCTAAAATGCCTAACAAAAAGAAATGGAGAGTAGTATTTTCAAAGTTAGAACAAAGATTTTAGAGAAATTTTGCCTAATGTCATATTTGCAATAGCTTACACCACATTATCATATAGACAAACTTACTGGTTTGCTATTATCAATTTTAGTTGTATTGTCTGATGTGTTCCTATTTATGTTTGTACTTAATCTTATCAGAGCAAGGTGCTAGATTGGGCCAAAAACAAGTCATGGAAGCACAAGCTCATTCAGCACTGGTACCGAGGGATACTGGATTGGCGGTTGATGGGTGGTTCACTAGTAGAATGAAGTGAGTTGTTAAGTTTCTGGTGGTTGCAGCTATGTTAGGTGTTTAGTTCTTTCCGCATTAGCTAGTTCTATTTGGCAGGCCTATAAGCCGCATTGCTGTTAAATACTTGTATCTTTTCCCAGCCTGTGAAATGTTTGGAAGGGATCCTTCTGATGCTTTAAACCTCTTGTGGACCCTTTTAACAAAGGATTGTGGTCGCCCATTGTTGGCGAAAAATATCTTATTGGACCATATCAGTGGGAATGTGGGATGAGTTCTTAATGTGTTTTACATGAATGTGTTTTTCATCTAGGGGAAAAAAGATTGAGTGTTATATTATATTATCAACTTAATCAAGTTTTATGAATATTGATGAGCATTTATTATGTCTGGTTAGAATCATCCCAGCCATGTATAGCACTCCAGATTAAGTCTAAACTGGTGGAAGTGTCAAGTCGTTTCTGGTTTAGATTTGAATTATATTCAGTAAGTGCTGCTTAATGCATTTAAAGATATAGCTTGCTTCACCAGCTGTATGGCCAGCTGATTTTGTACTTGGCCATGATACCCGTAATCATACTATTCTGTAATGTACGTCATTTTTAGCCAAAACTTAATCTCCGATTTTGCTCAATGTTTGTTTGTAGCCATAAAGTTTAAGCAGCCCAGTTTGTTCTGTAGCGTAGCATTGATGGTTCCTTTTCGTTCTTGACTTCTTGTGAGCATGTCTATGGAACATATGCCTCTGTATTGCAAATGTCGACATTTGATTACTGCAAGCCCAAACAGTGAAAAAAAGAGAGATTTTTTTTCTAAACATATTGAATTTCTTATACCATGTCTAAAAGCCAACACTTGAACCTGAACTTCACCGGAGTTGGAGAAACCGTTAGGATTTTAGTATTAAATATATGTGTGTCGTTCATGGTTGGACAAAATTTTTGAATGTTAAGTTGCTCCAAAAAATACAGTTTCTATAGAAAATTCGGTGTTAGGTTCCTCTAGAATACATGTTGTTTTGCATTACCATGCATTCAATCTGGTAAGGGCTAGGTTCCTCTAGAATACATGTTGTTTTTCTTTACCATGCATACAATCTGGTAAGGGCACGTAGAACCCACACGAGTCTTGGAATCCAGTACACAGACGACTCATACGCCATGATCAATTATAAATATAATTTCAGTATATACCACTATCCTGATATTTAAGCTGCCCAGTTTGTTCTGTAGCGTAGCATTGATGGTTACTTTCGGTCATCTGAGCATATCTATGGAACATGAGCCTCTGTATTGCAAATGTGTGACATTTGAGCACTGAAAGCCCGAACAGTGAAAGAATAGAGGATTTTATAAGAACCCTTCATGACCTGCCCTGCTGCATTCTTTCTAAAGCTGGTGGATGCAAATATGAAGTTAGGATAGCAAAGTTGAAGACAAGAATCAGATTGAATGGACGAATGATTATCTGTTTTAGATTTGTTCCACTGTCTAGGATTCCAAACAGACAAATTGGTTCGATTTCTAGCTGCAAATCTCCAAATAATGGGACGAATCGAGGGGGTGTCGATATGTCGATGCAGGGTGATCGAGACGACATAGGAGGGAGTGCTTCAATAGATGGACATAATCGAGCTATGGAAGGGAGCACGTCAATGGCCTCGATCGATTGTGAGGGAACGGTCACACTGATGCGGGTGACAGTGTTGGCACATGAACCGATTGTTAGTTTGCTTGCCCCGGTGTGGAAGCCATGTGGGTGGAATCAATTTGAGGGAGAATGAAAAATGAACTGAGGTTGTGCGATGGAGGAGACAGGCATAGATGAGGGTGAGAACTCGAGGTGGCCAATATTGTTGTCAGCAAATCTTGGTTTACCGACTAGATGATCATATTGCGGTTAAAAATCCATTTTTAGTTTAACAGGTATGTGAGTATGTCCATGGACCTGGCTACCTCACTAGAAAAATACTGTATCTACCAGTATTTTGAAATCTATCTGTTGTATTTAATATTTAAGGTCGGAATTTTGAAACTAAGGTCAAAACAAAATGAGATTGCTTACTTTCTGAAGAAGAATGATCATAAAAATCAAAATCAGGGTGCAATTTCTTCCATTTTCTTAAGAAAGAGAGCTGTAGGCACATATAGTAATTTGGAACATTCCATTCATTTTTTTTTTACCAGATGTTTTCCTAAAACAAAAACAAAAAACAAAATATGTCTTTGAATGAATACAAATATAACATTTTTTATTTATTCTATTATTTATTATGTTTACACTTCATTTGGAATGACTCATATCGTGATCATGATTGCTCTCATACATTAACTAAAAGACGAGAGCATGGGAATGAGTATGCTACTCGAAAGAGTTCTCGATGTCGATTACAAAACGGTATTTCACATCTCGATTAACAAGCCTCACAAGAGCCTCATTGATATAATCCATCTTGATGATCTCAATCTCTGGATAGATTTTTGTTCTCTGCACAAAAAGTTAACCATTTCTTGGATGTCTTTAGTACCTCCAACCATACTACCAGACAAGGTCCGCCCACCTAATAAGAAAGAAGCATAGGTTAAATTTAAATGATTTTGCTTCTTTTACCACATTTATATATTTTCACTATAGGTGTCAGAACAGAGAATTACCACAATTGAGGCTTGCAGGATGCATTTTGATCTCACTTGGAAAGCAAACTATTGTCATCACACCACCAACCTTAAGGAGTGAGAGGTATGGATCAAATGGATGGTCACCAGAAGCAGTGTCAACTATGAAGTGCATGGAGTTTTTTAGGGACTGCAAAAGGAAGAGATCATATAGGAACGATGAGTTTTCAGGTTAAGCACAACAAACATTATTTAGCAACATATCTTTATTTTCAGCATAAGAAACTGTCCATGGTCATAATTTTGATCAAGATTCGAGAAGTTTGACTTAAGACAAAAGAACAAAACTAAATTGTCTCGTATTTTGGAACCATCAAGTACTAGTTATGTTGATACTATGCAATGTGCATTACCTCCATCTGCTGTGTGTCTGACGATATAACGAAATTATCTGCTCCAAGCAGGCTAATGGCTTCTTCTCTCTTTGATTCACTTGTACTGAAAACTGTGACCTTGAGACCAAAGGCTTTACCAAATTTCACTGCCATGTGACCCAGACCACCGAGTCCAATGACTCCTAGTGATTTTCCAGGTTGGTTCATGTTGTGTCGCACCATTGGAGTATAAACAGTGATTCCAGCACATAGAAGAGGTGCAGCCTTTGCCAAAGGGTAGCCATCAGGTATTTTGAAGCAGTACCTAAAAGGTCAATTAATAATCAATAGTTACCTTATAGAAAAGTTGTACTGAACTTAAACCAGGATCAAGTTTAAACTTATATGGGCCTTATATATTATTCTTTCATCAATTATTGATTTCGATAAAAATGGTTGGACAACAATAACACAAATTTTACTCACCTCCCATAAGAGACTACACAGTATGATTACATAGGCATATGAAATTACAGTGGAATAAAGTAAACTTGGAGTCTGTTTTCATCACTAAAATTATCTTACATATCAATAAAAAGAATTCTTGTTTGCACATCCAATTAAAATGGCACCGCCTTACCTTTCATGGACTACAATGTGAGTGGAGTAGCCCCCTTTGTGATAGTTCCATCAGAATCAATCCCATTGTAAGTAAAAACTGATTTTGGACAATAGTTCTCTAGAGAGCTATTGCAGTTCTCACAATCCCGGCATGAGTTCACATAGGTTCCCACACCTACATGGTCACCCACTTTAAAGCCTTTGACGTCTGCACCAACCTCAGTTACAACCCCAGCAATCTCATGCCTGCACACATTAACATATAATACAAACACCACATTTAGACATTGGTCATCACTTTGTCAGCACTTGAACTATGATGTTTTTTTTCATCCGAGGGATTCAATATATATATATTTTTTGAAAAGAGAATATATTGATATCAATATTGCTCTGAAAAGACTTACCCAGGAACCAAAGGATATTGTGAATCATTATGCTTGTTTTGTGTCCAATTGACGTCAGCATAACAGACTCCACAGTATATGATTTTCACTGAAACGTCGTTGCTTTGCACTGCTCTGAAAATTATCATACACATAGTAGCTCCCATAAGAAGACGTTATAAAAATTGAACCAATATAAGCTAGCTGCAGAAAAGAAAAGTGACATTGGAACACGCCCGTGTAAAGCAACATGCGTCTCGCAAATTTCGTAGTTTAGTGAATTTGATTGACACACCAGAAGCAAAAATACCTGCACTACTTATTCCACATTTGCCATTTGATATGCTCTTTTAAAAAAACAGCCACTAAACACACTGACAACCAAACATGATGCACATGTAAAGACATAGGAACAATACGGCCGGTACGAGCAGATACTCCAAAGAATTCCAAAAAAAAAAAAATCAACAATATTCAGAGTTTCAGACAAGTGACAATACTGATGCTGAACTTTTCAGCAAACGAGCAGGGGTAAGCCACGCCACCTGCGGTTGAACTTGTATGGTGAGAGAAGCCCAGAAGGATCTCTCGCCGCCCAAGCATTGCAGTTGCAGTTGCAGTTGCCGTGCTCTGACTCTGCAGCCATTTGAACTGAACTGCAGAATCGATTCGAGCCAAGTCAGTGAACAGAAAGATTCAGCTGTAACAGAAGCATTTCAGATAGCCTGTATGTGCTCAATGAACTGATCGCTGCAGAATTGTTACACCTTGGAATGGAGCCTAGGATCCACGAAGCACGAGCGGCAGGCAAGTGCGGTCGCCGGGAGCACCCCGACGGCGAGGAGCTTTTTATACCATGCCCGCTGGACGGATTGGACCGGACTATTGGAGACGGTGGCGACAGCAGTGACGTCGCAGACTTGACTCACGGGGCTTCATCGTTGATTATTAAACGGGTTGAGCGGCGAACCAGCATTTTTCAACTTTGATTATTAAACGGGTTGACGGGATGAGGAATTCTGGAACCCTCCTCAGGCAGGTGAAAATGACAGCAGAAGGCAGTATCGGAGTTTACAGTTTCCTGATGTTCCTCGCTTGCAACACATAGCCATTTCACCATATTATGCCCACATATAAAGAACGAACGAACAGCAGGTACTCTTCTCCCCTTAGCTTCTTGCTGCAATGTTTGCAGTTCGATTGTAATAACTCTATTTGAGAAATGAAACTATGATTCACCAAAAAAGAAAGAAAGAAAGAGAAGGACGCACAGCAGGAACTTTTTTGATAACCGCACAGCAGGAACTTGTGCGTACGTGACCTCGATTTTGGTCCAAGTGTTGTAGACCTCAACTCGTCGTCTAACTAAAGCCCATATCGAGCCCGAGTTGTTCCAGTACCATGGGCTAAATTATTGTCCAGCCGAGCCCAGTGTAAGTAAGCTTCAGTTTAAGCCGAGTCCATGGGCTAAAACGATGCTGAATTTTTCAGCAAACGAGCAGGGGTCCAGAAGGATCTCTCGCCGCCCAAGCATTGCAGTTGCCGTGCTCTCCTTCAGCAGCCATTTTCACTGAACTGCAGAATCGATTCGAAGCCAAGTCAGCGATGAACTGAACAGAAGCCAGGGGTCAGGAATTCTGGGACCGTCAGGCAGGCCCATAGACGACACTGCTCTTGGCCATGGGCCGGGCCGGCCTCTTTAGCCAGTCCGCCAACGGACGAAGAAGAAGCCTGATCTGCCGTCGCGTGCAGTTGTAATCAATCGTAGGAAAAGGAAAATCGGAGCAAATTCCCCTCCGCTCCATAGCAAATTCCCGATTTCCGTCTCTTCCCTCCGCTCGATCCAAATTCCCCAAACCCTAGGCCTCGCTGCCACACCGCGGTGGCAATGGATTCGACGGGGAAGATCACGGAGCCTCCTCCTCGGCGGCCGCCGCCGCAAGCGGCATCGCCGGCCCTGATCTCCGCGGTTCTGGGCAACGACGACCTACTCGTCGAGATCCTCCTCCGCCTCGACTTCCCCACCTCCCTCGTCCGCGCCGCCGCCGTCTCCAAGCGCTGGCTCAGGCACGCCTCTGACCCCGCATTCCTCCAGCGCTTCCGTCGCCTCCACCCGCCCCGCCTCCTCGGGTTCTACCTCAACAGCAACGAGTTCGGGCTGCGCTTCGTACCGCTACCACAGCCGCCGGAGATGGCCGTAGTCATCCGCCGCGGCAAGTTTGATTTGGGCAGAGGCGCCGGATGCGTGTCGGACTGCCGCAATGGCCGCCTCATCGTTTACCTTAGGATTGGCCAAAAAACAGTGTGTGCAGACCGTTGCAGCCCGAGAGGGAGCTTCGGCCCTTCCACTGCCTCACATCCCTTATCGGGCTCATGACAGCACTATCTTTAACCACTACTACGCTCCTAAATTCCTGTTCCAGTTCCATGATGATGGTGGCGATGATGGTGGTGATGGTGGCGACGACGTGGCCATCTCAGCAGTGGCCCTGATGCGCCTTGAGTCGGATGCAATGGTCCAGTTACTGGACTTTCAATCTGGAGTCTGGAATGAATGCGAAATTCGGACCTGATACAGCTACCAGGACAGTGGAAGTGTTGTCAACGCTTAGCTTTGCTGGCCAATAGCAAGTTCTATATGACATGCACGACACAGTGCATTCTTGGATTAGATGTCCAATCCATGACCTTGTTCTCTATTAAACTCCCAGACGGTGTGGAGTATGAGTATGATGTAAACATTGCTTTGTCCCGAGTAGTGGGTTCTGGATTCTGTCTCGTTCATGTTAGGAAGTTTCAGATGAGTGTCTGGCGCTACACTATGGATCACAGTAGCACTGGCAATTGGGAGCTGATCTGTACAATTTCTTTGCGCCAGGTGCTTGGGCCTAATGCAGATCCTACTTGGTGGTCTCAGGGGGCTGATGTTCATATGGCCGCGGTTGGGGATAATTCTGATTTTGTGTTCTTCAGGATACAGAAGAAAGTCTTCTACTTGCATATTTCTAGCAGAACAGTGGAGAAAGTGTATGAGCTAGCTGAAGATGAATCCCTATACGGGGTCACTCCCTTTATGATGGTTTGGCCTCCTACCTTTCCTACATTGAATGGTGGACATGATAAAGATGAATGATCCCACAAGGTTTGATACTACTTTTCTCCATCTAAATAAGATATTGTTGCCAGTTGTTAAATGTGTTTAAAGTTTAGATCATGATACATTTGCTCTAAACCTAGTTTTTCAATCATAAACACTACATTGGGGCTAGATAATAACATCACTTCCTCCATTGGTCTTACAGCTGGTATAATTGATAGTAATTGTTTTGGTCTTACCATAGTTCGCCTCCATGGTGTTAGGGAAAACATTTATCTCCCCATTCTGTAAGGGTTAAAGATTTGGAAGTCTGATTCACTACTTTCTTCCTATTTCCCCCTGATTCTTTACTGTTGGGACTTGGGAATAGTGCCTGCAAACCAATTACTTGGCTGAGCCATCAACAACTTCTTTCCACTACTTCATATTGCCATCATGAGAGGACTGGGGTTTGAAAGGCTGCAAGCTATAAATGGACACCATGCAGCTGCTGTATTTTGTCCTTTCATGCATAAATAGCATGACTAATACAATCGTTTTTTTTTTGAGTATTTTTTAAAGGTAGAACATAAATCAGAGATTTCTGAGAATTTTAGCCTAATGTCATCTTTGCAATAGTATGCATCACATTATCATATAACAAATGAAAAGCAGAATTCTTCAACTACCGCCCCCTTTTACTATTGATCACATAACAACATAAACTGAATGTGGAACTTGACTGATTGTTGGCATTTCACACAACTATTCAGTACTGCATTAATGATTTAGATTACTTCCTGGGAAGCCAAATGATTTTAGATCATGGTCAATTGAGGTATCTTTATGTAAAGACACATTAGTTTTCCTGGACACCCTTTAATTTTGTTCGAGATTATTGATGTGGCCAATGAAATATACCTAGAACTAGAAAAGAATGCAAGTGATCATTACTTACTCTTTTTTCATTTCTTATTTGTTTCCACGATAAGTGTGTGAAAAAAAGGGAAAATGACTCAAGTGTTCGAACCCCCGTGACATCTCTTTTTGTTTTTTCTATGTAGACAAACCTTACTGGGTTGCTATTGTCAATTTGTCAAGTACTGCATGTTGCAGCGTTGTCTGATCCGTTCCTATTTATGTTTGTTTTTAAAGTTATTCTTACCAGAGCAAGGTGCTAGATTGGGCCAAGAACAGGTCATGAAGCCACAAGCTCATTCTACAGCACTAGTACTGAGGGATTCTAGATTGGTGGCGGACAGATGGTGTGTACTAGTAGAATGAAGTGATTTCTGAAGTGTTTGGTGGTTGCAATTGTGTTGGTTGTTAGGTGTTAGCTTCTTTTCACTGCATTAGCTACTTATATCTGGCCGGCCTCGCTTCTTTGGGTTAAATATTTAAATATCTTCCCAGCATGTGAAATGTTTAGAAGGGACTATTATCAGCCATGGTTGGGGCAAAAAATCTTGTTTAATTAACCAGCTTTTTGGAGCCCTCATGCACCGTTCATTATTGTGTGGCCAACTGAGTTCTGCAATGTACCCGATTTTGGCCAAAACTTGTAATCATTGATTTTGCTCGATATTTGTTTGAAGTTTAAGATGCTCAGTTTGTTTTGTAGCGTTAGCATTGACGGTTCCTTTCACTTGAGGATGTGTATGTGTATGTAATATATGCCTCTCTATTGCAAATGTCGGCATTTGAGTACTGTAGGCCCAAACAGTGAAAGAAGATGTATTTTTTAGAACCTTTAATCTCGGATTCTGAAACTGTTGCATCCTTTCTAAAGCTGGTGGATGCAAAGATGAGGTTACGAAAGCTAAACTGAAAGACAAGAATCAGAAGTGGAATGGATGAACGGTTATATGTATTAGATTTGTGCCACTGCTTTGGATTTAGAACTGCCCAATTAATTTCTGTCTGCAAATGCAACCGAGCGAGGACAAAGAGCACGTCAATCTGGGCTCGATCGAGTGTGAGGCAAGGAGTGATCGTCT
>JADLZK010011146.1:600000-868826 GCA_015847255.1 Hyparrhenia diplandra | reverse complement strand
CAGGTCTTTGTCGGTGATGAGCACCCACCAGGTTCGCAGGCCCCTTCTCTCTCTTCCCTTCCTGCTATGCAACATTGAGAACCCAATCCCTAACTTAAATTTGTGTGTGGTGTCGTTTGGCCGAGTAGGAGAACGTGACCTCTTTTTGTTAAATTTCGGTTTTAATTTTCATTTCATAAGTCATAATCTTATAGAGGTGTCTCCATAGTCCATTTGTTGATCCATATTGTGTCTGTAGGAATTTGCTGCTGAGCATTGCCTGTGCCTTATTGGGCCCCTGAATTATGGGACTGCTCAAGCCATGATGATATTGATGAGAGGACAAACATCTGATCTGTATATGCACCCCCTTTTTGCTATCATGAGTAGTTCTATCCGTGTTGCATGAGAAAAATTGACAAACCTTGATTCAGTTCCTTGTTTGTTGATTGTAATGCTAGTTTACTTCTCAATAGTTACTGTTGTCCAGAGCGCGGGGCGTGGCGGCAACGCAGGCTGAGGAGGCGGTGACTGGAGCCGGGAAGCAACAGCGACGGATCTTGCACGCAGGCTGAGGATGCTGCTGTGGTGGATCTTGGTCCCTCCTCGGTCAGCAGATTTTTTTTTTTCCTATGCATCTGCTTCCCCTCGGTTCCATGTAAGTTTTTTATGTGTCATAAATATTAGCAGGGACATAGGGAGGTTGATTGATAGCAAATACAAGCAACAGATCAGGAGCTTTGTTTCAGAAAAAAGACAGCCAAGATTTTAATAACATTACCGCGAATATATCACTGACTACCTATGTATCTTGTTCTAGACCAACAATACATACTGATGATTATTCTGTGACAATTGACTGCTCTGTTTTATTGTCGACGAGCTGAGCTCGAGCTCATCCAGGGAGAGCTCGTCCGTGACGGAGAAATGCTCATGGGCCGAGCTCGAGCTTGAGCCCGTGTGGGAGAGCGCATTTCTGGGAGAACTCGTCCGAGACGGAAAGATGTCTGCCGGCCGAGCTCGAGCTCGTACGAGGCGAGGGGAGTTCGTCCATTGTTCGTTCATGGGTTGGGCCTGTCCTCGGCTGGGCCTTTGTTTCAATTAGGCCTTTTTTTAGTATCGGGAATATCTATATTCCACAACTGATATATGTATTCTCTGATGCAGCTGGAGCGTCAGGTCATTGGCTTCCCATGCACCTTTCAAGTTTCAGAACATTCTGAATGAGCTCCTCAATTGGCTTCTGGGAAGTCTGTGTTCTCAGGACACCAACCTGCTGATGTATAGTGCAGTTATGTAACTAGTTTGTTAAAGAATCATAGGGTTGCATTTCCTAGTATCTCTTCACCAAAAGGGTTCCTACTTTTTCTATTTAATGTTCACTATCTCAAATGGCAGCAGTATTCAGACAAATTGAGCAGAAGTACTGGTCCAAGCAGAAAAACCTGAACTAAAACTAGTTGCATGTCTGTTTCAGAGATTTAGTTCACAATCAACAAAAAGAAAGGTATGCTTCCCTGAAAGTGAAAGACACTTCCATAAAAACTAGTATGACTCATTTCACATTTCAGAAACAAGTGTACTGGTATGGGTTGGTAGTTCGTACTCCTATAGGATGCAGTATAATTGCATATACTGGATCCCAGAAGCATTTGAATCTGTTGCTATTGATTTTTCCTGACAGCACTGCCTCTCCACAGATGCTTCCATCAAAGTACAGTATATATCAACATTGTTTTATTCTCTTGCAATGTTCTGAACTGAATTACTCATTGGTTTCAGTAGTTTGATAAGCTGAGCACCCTCTGTATGTTTCAAGAACATCCACCACGACATGAATTACCAATGCTGGTTTCAGTGTGCAAATAATGTCTAAAAAAGTGCTGGTTTCAGTGTCTTGTTGGATATTGTCATTTTTGTAAAGCTTGCTTGGAACCATGGAATTAGGAATGCATTGATGATTCATCATTAAACTGCAATCAATGTCTGATTCATCATTAAACTGCAATCAATGTCTGACAAGAAGCTGAACCTTTTATTCATGCAGACAATCTGGAGATGAGCGCAAGCTTCCTGAACCAAAGCACACTGCAGCTGGAGAGGGAGCAACATGTTATTTTTAACTGATGGATGGAGAAACGTGGATCCGGCTACATGTTATATCTTACTGAGTTTATCATTTTCTTAAATCAAATCTAACATAACTTGGTTGATCACGGCTTGAGCTAGTACTGTGCTTTATGTATGGACTATATCTTACTGAGTTTGAACTGCTGAATTACACAAAGGGAAGATAGATATGGTTGCCCTCTGGAGGATGTCATTACAGGAACGTGGTCGTGATGTTGTGAACGCTTGCTTTTGTTATGTCAAGACCATGAGCATGAGACATGTTAAATTTGTTTCTAGGCTAATTACACGGTAAGAAAGTCAACCGACCAGTCTCATGTTTCGTCTAAGTGGACTAGTACTCCTAGCATGACAGCAATTCAAACCTACACTCTCGCGGCTCATCTAATGAGCGGACTGTGATAGGCCTAACATGGACGGAAGTGAACCGATCAATCTTATGTGTACTGAGTGTACTAATAGGTGATATGAAGTGAACCGATTAGTCTCATGCCTTGCGAGAGTGATGAGCCACTAGGCATAACATGAACTAAGCCACCACTCTCATGTGTCTTGCACTAATAGGCCAACACAATAATAAGTTAAACCGATCACTCTATTCATGTGTTATTTTTAAGGGTGAAAATCTGAGTTTCTTTATTTCATGGTCTGTATTTTTAATAGAAATTACTAGTGGCAGGTATAAAAAAACTTAAATTTCAAATTAAATGGTTTGCAAAAAAAAAAAAATGGTGGCTAAAAGTTTGTTGCTACGGGCCAACAGCCATTTTTTTTGAAAGCTGCGCCATCCCATTTTGCCTACTAGGTGACAAGAGTCTTCGAAGTGGCCAATATTAAAAATAAATAAACAAAATGGGTGCTTGAACATGAGAGCTCGGGGTTCAAAGACAGCAACGCTACCAATGAGCTATCATGTCTTTCACGTCATCTGCAGCATATAAAACTGTCAACTTTGTGAACAAATTATCATATTTTGTTTGTTTTAAAATAGAGAAATGACCAAAACAAAAGTTGTAAATCTCAATGAGTTCTAAAAATTTCTTGTTGATGCACACAACGACATACATGGCTCACATAGGCTTATATAGATTTAAGTTAGAGATGCACCCAGTTTGTGAAGAATGTGTAGTACCACTTTGTCGAAATCAGGTTGAAACTTCTATGGGATGGTTGTGGAGCCAAAATATGGTGTTGCGTGTTTCCGTAAAATTTTTCGACCAAGTTGAGCTATTATAGTGATTATTTGTTCAATTGCTAAGGAATAAATGTTAAAAATACCATAAAGTGGCTAGAAAAATCTAAAAAACTTGCATAGCCCCATGACTTTGGTGTATAAGCCTCACATAAAAAATTCAAGTTACTTCAACAAAGTGTTGTTGCACATCCTTCACAAAAGCATACATGGCTCACATAATCTTGTATGCGACTAAGTGAGAGATGCTCCCCGGTTGTGAAGGATGTATAGTACCACTTTGTCGAAAATCATTTTGAAACTTTTTATGGGGTGGCCGTGGTGCAAAAAATGGTGTTGTGTGAATCTGTGGAGTTTTTGACCAAATTAGCTATTGCTATAATTATTTATTGAATTAATAAGTAATAAATGTTAAAATATTATAAAGTAGCTAGAAAAATCTAAAAATTTGCATATCCCTTTAATTTTGGTGTATAAACATCACATAAAAAAAAGTATGTGATTTGGATAAAGTTTTGTTGCACATCCCTCACAAAGGCATACATGCTCACATAGTCTTGTATAACTAAGTGAGAGATGCTCCTAGCTGTGAAGGATGTATAGTACCACTTTACGAAATCATTTGAATCTTTTATGGGGTGGTCGTGAAGCCAAAAAAATGGTGTTGTGTGAATCTTTGGACTCTGAGGTCTCCATAGCCAACAAAATTTAAGTGCATTAACTGTAAACACTTTGGCCATATATATTTATGTTCACCAATGAACTTTGAGGGCTCCATAGCTCAGTGTTAGCGTTGTTTACTCTAATACCGAGGGCTTGGGTTCGATCGCTCCATTAACCACGTTTGTGGCGTTTCTTGTTTTTAAAAAAAATATCTTTCCGCTGCAATTTTTTTTTTGAGGGCATTTTCGGCGGCCATCTTCAGTGTTTCCGCACTCGTTAGGTCGGCCCAAAGCGTCTGGAGCCCATCTCCCGCCCAAATGAGGACCGGTGATGAGAACATATCCCTATATCATCGGGAAAAACACAGATTAAACAGCTGATGATGTATTAGTACCATATCGTGGAGCTGCTAGACATAGGATTTTGTGGTCTGTTATAAAATGATGAAGGGCTGCGGCACCGATACAAGAAGTGAACAGCTTCTCCAAAAATTGAAACAGGAAAGCTCATAACAGACTACCAAACTTTTTTGGGGAAAACGAACAACTCCTGCCCAAGTCATTCCCTTTTTAATTTTATAAACGAGCCACCAAAAAATCGAAAGACTTTGAAGATCATATTTGTCAATCTTAAGCCATCTCAATATTCCTAATCAGTAATCGATTCTGAGAACACTAATAAAACTGAGTCACTGACAGATCAGGCTTTCATAGTACTGATCCTAATCAAGATATATAATCTTATATCATGAGAAATAGTGTGACACTTTCATCAGTATTAAGAAATTGTTTCCCTTCTGAAGAGTGAAGACATTGCACAAACATCAGAGTATTCAGAAACTGAAACTCTGAATATTTCCTACCGTGAGTCACTGAATTGGGTTTCTGATAACTGAACCAATCTACAGTACAAAAATTTCACTCACTGAAGTCAGCCTGAACCTACTACATTTGAGTTGGCTTAAAATCAGACTCTAGGAGCAAAAAACTGTCGTAAAAAATGTTCTGCTGAAGTGCATTTAGTCTCTTCTAGAGCTGAATGCAGGTTATAGAAATTAACAGAAGCTGTTTTCTCAGGACCAACCAAAAGGAAAGAAAGCAGGATCATGGACTTAACAGTTAACACCGAGCACCACTGTGCTAGTCATGCATGCATCATCCGAGATGCAAAAACTAAACAAAGCATGTAGCTAGCTAGCTAACCACGCCAGCGATTGATTCCTTTCCTGATCGGCCCGGCCAGCCGACGCACACGACCTTACTACTGTTCCATTGCCATTGCCTCCGTCGGTGTCCTCCACGCCGTCCATCATCGCCTGGAGCAGCGGCGGTGTCGGTGGACGCCCGAACAGAGCGTGACAGCTCATCTCCTTCTCGAACCGCCACACGCAATTTAGACAAACCAGGAGCTCCACCACCCTGTCACGCTCCGGGAACTGCAAGCAGAAAGACCAAAACTGACAATTGTGCCAACAAATTAAAATAGTTCTTTGTATTCATAAACTAGCATTGTATCGTTATGATGCGAGCAGAAACCCTGTAACCCAAACAAGATTCTTGTGCTGAAGCTCTGTCAGTACCGGCACCTCATTTTGTAGCTCATCCAACCCAGACCCGGCTCTTCCTAAAAGTTTCTTGACTGCTATCTTAGAAAAAACCCATATACCTGAGTTGGAGGCTTGAGCACAAGAGCATTGCCCGCAATTAGTGCTGGACCAATCTTACAAACAGCTAAGTTGACAGGATAGTTGAATGGAGGGGTTGCTAAAACTACTCCAAGGGGTATCTGCATCAACAAAGGATGATACATTACATATGCAAGGAAAACTGTCTAAAATACAAATTTCTATGTGCTACAGCATGCATGAATATTGGTCGGTAAACAACTTAAACAGTGAAGTGACTGCGTTAGTACTACTATACTAGACTATGATTTTATTATTTTATTTACTTCTGCACGGCTTGCAAAAATCACAACAATACGATGCTATTGAATGATGAAATCCAAGATAAGGTTTCACAAATTAGCAGCTACCGGCTATTTCCAGAAGTTACCAGAATCCCAGCTCGAGGTATAACACTAATTGTCGCTGGTTCAATGCTAGGCTTTCTTTGATTCATGGTTCAATGCTAGGTATAACACAAAATCATTGACAGGAAAAATAGGATGGACAAACGGAGCAATAGTTCATACTAGGATAGAATCATAGAAATACACAACCTGAGCAGTCACAGCATGGCAGTGACATTAGAAAAGAAAAAGGCAAAACAGCAAAACAAGGCAGAAGGAATCAGCAAGACATGCCAACATCATACATGGAATATTCCATACTCCTCTGCATGTCAACAAGCTGGAGCAGGGAAACGAGCTGCCTATTTATGGCCTATCCTTTAGAGATGAATTTAAATTTGATCTTGATTGCTCATCCCCCATAACCTTTACCATTCCATACTCCATCGCTCAGGATGAACTGATCCATCAATTAATTTCACAAACGTTCTACTAGCTTATTTCTATCAACATTTCTGAATAAGTTAAGATACACAAGCAATGCCGTACTGAATGTAGCTATATAGCAAACAAGAGTACTGCAACTGCAATGTAGATACACCTTGGAGCTCAGGCAGTACTTGTTCCGCTCGTTACCAGGGATCCCCAAGTATCCACACACCCTCCTCAGCTCTGTACGACACCAAATCCCTAGACCGCACAACCTATGAAAACACACCAAGACATTTTAATTGTCAGTTAAGCCGCCCAATCGAAGGATCAAAGCAAAACACTCAACAGGATTTTTGAACATGTTTGAGAGTTAACATAGTGACTGAAAGAAATTTGGTATGGATGAAAACAAGAATCGAGTGCCCAACTCTGGTTCAGACCTGAAGAATGGGACGTGGGCGTGGGCGTGGCCGTTGCTGGAGGTGCCTGCGGCGCCGGAACCTGCAGCATCGCCCGCCCGGCGTAGAACAGCGACACAGTAATCCTCAGCACATGGAAAGCGTTGTTCCCGAGGGGCCGTCTGCTCAGGAACTGCGTCGTCACCCTCGACTGGCACTGCATCGGCGTCAGATCCAGCACGCACTGCATGAACCCATAGAGCTTAGGGTCGAAGTCCATCTCGACCAGGGCGGTGAAGATCCCCGTGACGGCGGCGCTGGTGGCTTGGGCGCGGCGGCGCTCGTTCCTTGGGCGAGGCCGCGAGGGGGTCGCGAGGGAGGTGGCGGCGCTCGTGCCTTGGGTGAGGGTCGCAGTGCTGAGATTCGCGTGGGGGTTGGCCGCGATGGTGGAGGGGTTTGGGTGTGTTTCAGATGCACAATGACCAAAATGCCCTTGAACGAATAAAAACAACACAAATGATTATTTACGAGAAGCGGTGGGAAGCGTTAGGAAGCGTTTAGAGCATTGTAAAAAGGGCTCTTTCTTTGAACCCCAAATTAAAGAAATTGACACGATTGAATTCTTTGCAATTTAGTATCAATCCGATAATTCAATCTTGTCCAAAAATATATATATATATATATATATAAAATAATATAGAGTCTAGAATAATACATTAATCAAATAAATCTTTGACCCCGGTGTTTTCCACCGGAAGGGTAAATATAAATAACGATACCCTGCGAATACTTAGGGTGAAATGCTACAATGATAGATCCGTAAACTGCGGATGAAATATCTAAGATGGCAAGATCTATCCCGCTTGACAATCCCTTTCGGATCACCCATGGTGGTTTTATTTGGGAATGTCGTGGCATTTTCTAGCGCTTGTTATTGGGGATGGGTTTTTATACACTGTTTCCTTTGATTGCGTTAAGAAATGTCAACAAGCATTTACGCGCCATTCTTGAGGAAGGCATTGTGAAAAAAAAACTAGGGGCTATGAATATGAACGTAATGCGTGGCTACCATTTGCTCATACTGAGGCTAATCTTTTTATGTTTTCTCTGCGTGGATGAAAACAGGATAGTGTATGTCGGGTTTTCAACCTGCCGGAAAACTTCATCTCCGATCGAGGCACTCCTAAGGAAGAAACGGGTCTCGTCAAAGCTTCTTCTTCGTAGGAACCCGACGGTCGAGGCCGACATCCCCGCGCACCAACCGCATCTCAAGCTATGGCCCGTCGCTTGCGCGATTTCTCTACTCCGCCGGTCACCAACGTGCCCATGGGCCGTGGTGAACGTGTGAACAAAAACTTTGAATCTAGCGCCTTTGGGGCGATCACCATGGTGCGAGCCGGTCCATTCTGTGGACCCGCCTAGCGAGGGCGCCAACGCTCATCTTCAACACTTCCTTGAGCCGCAGACACAATCGTCATCAAGGGCGTCGAACCCGAGGCGTCATCGGGCTCCGCTTGTTTTTCTTTCTCCCTCGTGGGGAAGGTAAAACGATGGTTCTACAAGGACAAAGGAAGTCGTCGATCACGTGGGCCAAGTGCTCCGCGTCGTTCTTGGCTAAGTTCTTCCCCATGGGCAAAACCAATGCCACGAGGGGAAGGATCGCCAATTTCCGCCGGAACATCAATGGAACCCATTAGGGCGTGGGAAAGGCGTAAGAATACATTCTAGCATGCCCGCACCACGGGATGGAAAAATTGGCTGGTGCTCGGAACTTCTACAATGGTCTCACGGCTATATCGAAGGGGCACCTAGACGCCGGCTGCCGGTGGCGCATTCTTATCGCTCACCATCGATCGGGCAACAGCCCACGATTGACAAAATGGTGGCAAATCGAGTACGGGGAAGACGGGACCTAGCCAAAACATAAAAAGGCATGCATACCGTGAAGGAGGCGGATATGCTTGCCGCAAAAAATGGATCTACTTTGAAGAAGGCGGAAGAGCGCGGCCACAGACTCTACTACCCGCCGGCGCCCGGTTTACGCCACGGATCTTTGACATGACTTGTGAGACATGTGGTGGAGTTGGCCACTCGGGGGATAAGCGCCACGAGACCCGTGAAGAAGTCGCCTTCATCAACAACGACAAACGGGTATCGCCAACCTCGGCAAAGGGTTGGAATAACCCGATCGAGCCACCTTTCCAAAGCAACGGGTACAACTCCAACTATAACCACGGGCCGGCCATCATTGAAGGACACGTGCTGGACCAAGCCAAGATTAACGAAAATCTCACCAAAAAGATGAGCCATCAAGACAAGATCCTTGAAGGAGTAAATAATAAGCTCGAAGGGGTTGACATCACCGTGAAGAACCAACTTCGGCTTCAATAAGATGATAGAAACACGGTAGCCCGATTCTTTGCCCAAGTCTGCCAGGTTAACGACTTCGGGTAGGATCCTAGGGCAACACGAGGTCCCGCGACGAGTCGGTTAACATGATATCACCGAGGCTCAGATCAACCCAATGAGCTAAAGAAGATCCCCGTGAGCTTCGCCGTTCATTGCCAAGAAGGGCGACCACGGGCGTCCCACTTATCGAACTTACGGTGTTGGCCCCCACACCCGAAAATGCATTACGTGACCTAGGGGCGATATCAATGTGATGTCCAAGGCCACCTTCAACAAAATCCATGGAGGAACACTTACTCACCGCCAACCGTCCTCCAAATGGCGGATCAATCAACAATGCGGCGGAGGGAATACTCGAAGGCGTGCTTTAGTCAAAATCTGAGGCGGAGTACATCCCCTGATTTTTGTGATCACGGATATGGGCCCATCGGGAGGATCGTCTCTCCTCACGGGGAGACCGTTTCTCTATCGGCCAAAAGGCGATATCTGCATGGGAAAAGGCTTCATAGTCTTCCACGCGTCGAGAGTAAAGGCGGTAAAGTGCCCATTCATCGGGTACAAACAACAACACACCCCGATATCATCATCGCCGAAAACGGTGTGGAGTGTTGAATGATCTCGACTCGAGACCCGGGCGGGTGCTTCCCGCCGATGCGAGGGGAGAGTCGAACGCACGACTATAAATAACCTCCCCTTAAAAAAATGTGTTTTAAAAATATATATTTTATTATCAAAATAAACAAAAATATTTATTACATAAATTCTATAAGTAAATATTTTTAGAAAACTAAAATAAAAAGTCTTTATAAATAAAATAAATTCTTTCATGAAAAATAAAGAAAAGAAAAATATTTCTTACATAAAAAGTATATACAAAAATATTTTTTTAAAATAATTTTTCTATTTTAAAATAAATTTCTATTTGAAAATTTTTGGAGAAATTCAAAAAGGAGAAAAGCGGTCGAACAGTAGCGAGCAAACAACGACCCGCGAACTTTTAAAGTGACCGTTGAGCACGCCCGACAAAACAAAGCGACACCGGCCTCCGGGCGGTGCGCGCGCACAAGTCGCCCGCACCCCAAAGGATGCGCCCCGCACCCTGCTTGGCGCCGTCGCGGGCCCGCCTTAACCAACGGCTCCTAGCCGTTAGTGGAGCGGGCCCCCGGCCGTTGGCTCGGCTATAAATAGCCCTAGCACGGTGTGAGAGCACCCACCTCTCATTTTCACTCTCTCTCACTCTCACACTCTCTCCCACTTGCTCTACACTCCATTTTCTCCACCAAAAACATTGTGCCGAGAGCAAGAACACGGGTGCGGAAGTTCATACTTTCATCTAACCCTTGCACACGAGGTCTTGCTCAATCGTTTTTGCAAAGTAGCCATGAAGAAAGCTGGGAAGATTTTTGCGAGGTTGAGGCGATCGTCAAGACATAGCTCACGACAAACAAGCACAAGCTCCGCCCTCAACCGGCGATCTCGAAGGCTCCCCCATGCAAGAAGGCGGCTGCGCGTCGGGGAAAGAAGCTCAAGCTCCCCGACAATCGGCGAAGCCCGGCACGCGCCCGTACCTCGACATCCGTGGAGATCGGGAGATGCAAGCATATCTCCTACTCAAGGACCGTGTGTTCCGGCTGCGCCCGGAATCGACTCGAGCTCCTCGAACAAAAGCAGTATGGGCGATGAATTCCCTATCCTTTGGAGAGCGGTCGGGTGGCGTGGATATTCCCCTCTTGAGGAGGAAGGTTCTCCTCTCGACAATCCAGTTCTTATGCACACTAGTAGAGCACCGGCTAGGAATTTCTTTCCGCCTCTTTGGTACACCTTATCATGTTACATGGGCGGACCTAGCTCGTCAATGGGGTTTTCGGCTATAGATGTGCACTAGACATAGATCTTTCTCTTCCCGGCTTTGTCGGGAATCACTTTTGGGAGGAGATATCCGGTGCTCATGAGGCGGTACCTTCAAACCTCGTCACTCATAGATCCGGCACCCATCACTTAGATATATTCATCGGCGGATCTCGTTGACTTTGTTTCCTAGACACGGGGTTAGATGGGTAAATGAAACTGAATTAAAATTACTCTATGCTATTGTCCACAAGGAAAAAGTAGCTCCGATGGTAGAGATGTGCGGGAACTTCTTACATATTATCATGAAAGTTCTTTGTTTCTGTCACCGCACATCTCTTATCACACGTCTAAACTTCTGCGATTGGAGCTTTGGATAATCGGCAGATAGAGTACATTTCCACCCGAGGATTTTTGGTATTCGCGGCTTGTGCGGGGCATTTAATTAAGATTTTACCATCTGGCGAGCTTGGTCATCTTTTCCTGGCTATGCAACTATAGTTCGGTTACCTAACCCGGACTTTACGATTGTATAAAAGCCGGGCACTAATATTTGAGCTCGAGGCTGGCGTGATAGCTTGCGCGGGAAAGATACCCCTATATCGGCTCCTCACGCGATGTCGGGGAGACCGGAGGTCGGATCCTCTTCCCATGAGCCCTACTTCACGCCCGCCCGCGCCACGGCCTACACCGATGTTCCGGCGGCATGGCCTCATCCTATAGGGACCCGGGGTAATGCGGGTATGATCCTAGGTGGGAGCCGCGCGCCTCAAACACCGGCACCATCGAAGTGGCCCGGCGGAGATCTGGCGGCATGGAGGGCCAAATGATTTGACGTTGGCGGCGGCTCGGCGATATGCCCCCACCCGATCCGGCCGCGGGCAGCCACCACAAGGGGTGGAGGCTATCGGGTATCCAAAAAGCACCTCGGCGTCCGCACTAGGAACACGTTGAGCACACGCTCAATGCCCATGTGCAAAACACCGGGGCGATGGCGGGCGAACGGGAGCGGCCGAGTCGCCAGAGATAGACCCAATTGGAGTCCAACATGGCTACTGCGCGCGCCGCGAGGAAGCATTCGGAGGTACCAAGGCTTTGATCCCGATCGGTAGGCCTCCGAGATAGCTTGGGGAGGACCCCCCGCGGTAAAATTGCATTGCATATTTATTTTCACCAAATTTTATTTTATTCTCGGCATGTTTAAATTTCAGCAATCTTGCATTGAAAAAAAAAAAGAGATAACTAAAACTAAAAAAAATTCCAAAAATAGAATAAGTAGCTCTTCTATGTGCCTTAATGCTTATATATATGAGCTATAAAAATATTTAGTCTTAGTCCCTTGTTGAAATGATGAATAGTTGCTCTTGTCTTATGTTTCACACATTGCCTAGTTTATAATTCGAATTTCTCTAAAGTTTGGGTTTAGTGGCTAAGTCTAAAAACTCATCCCGAAAAAAAACGATTCATGTGGGTTGCATAGGCTCTATCTAGTCTAAGTTGTTGCCAAGTATGATATGGTACAAATGGATTTGCTATGATTTAGTCCAAAAAGAGAAACTTGACATCCTGAATCTACTTTGAAAAGAAAAGAGAAATGATATGTGCTATGTAAAAAAAAAAAAAAAAAGAAAAAAAAAAAAATGAGATAAAAAAATGGACCCGTGTCCGTGTCCCGAGTAGAGCCCACATCTCTAAAAAAAAAAAAGAGAAGAAAGAGAGGAAATAAAAGACAAAAGTCTAGGGCGAGAAGAGCCCACCTCTCCAAATATATATATATATATATATATATATATATATATATATATATATATATATATATATATATATATATATATATAACAATAAAGCCCATACTTTCTCGAAAAGCAAATATAATCTAATAAATCCGGATAAAAAATTGATCAAAAGGATGAATGATAAGTATTTACATTTATAACCGTTCTATCGGCAACCGCCCAAGACTTTGAGAAAAAGCTAGAAAGCCCCGCTACGATGAAAGGTAATAAAGGGTGAAAAAAGATGTGCCATTTTATTCAAACTCTAGTAGAAAATCTTATTATAACCACGACACTTGTGAAATGTAATCGGCATAGTAGCAACTCCCGATCAACAACCAAGTATTTATCTCTTTTTTTGCTCGAGGGCGCGCAAAAAAGGTAAGCTTGGGGAGTTTGTTGACGGTCACAAAGCGACATATTTTTTCCCGCCAACTTACTACCATAAAGGGGAGTAAAACTATACCTTTTATACTCATATACATTTATCACTAATAAAATTCCATTTGTAGTATCTAGTATTTTATTTTCTGATTTATAATAAATGCAAGTGGAAAATCGACCAAAGTACGCCATCCCAGGGAAGCGTATTATTGCAAAATACAAGCCCGAGGAGCAAATCGACCCAAAACATCAAAATTGGGCGAGCCAAGCCCGCCCCACAACTTTTCAAGGCAGTAAGCCAACCCATCGAGAGACGGGGGCGGTAGAGCCGAGCCTTGTGCGCGCACCACCACCTCGGCCGGCCGCACCCTCCCCGCGGTTTCGGCCCCGGCCTCGGGAGGCGGTTCATGAACCTTTGCCAAATGGGGGTTACCGGCGTGGGATGGTCGGTTTGCTCGATTAGGAAGGTTTACCAGGTCGGTTTTGGTGTAAATTAGCACTTAGGCCCCTCCTCCAAGTGTATAAGTAGTCCCCCCTCTCTTCCTCTCTCAACACACACCACTTGGAGTCCGGCAAACCCGGCAATCTTCCTCTCTCTACCACCTCTACCTCTCTCTCTTCTTATACTTCTTCTTTCTTCTTCTTCTTAGTTCTTGGTTAGCACTTGGAGTAGAAGAGCTACAAGGAGGGCTTGTCTCCTAGAAGAAAGTGCCTTGGTAATATATCTTCTCAATGAAGCATTCTTCTATTTGCAAGTCTTATATCTATGTTCTTGGCCTAACTTATGAACTAGAGTATAGTCTTGTTCATGTTCTTGTGTTGGTATATGAACTAGTATATAGTTTACATATCATAATCTTGACATGTTCATCTCGGTTCTTCATCGATCATTATATGCCTAACTTGATTAGAGGTGGGATATCGGTTCGTTGTTCCTTCCGGGTTTGCTCTTGTTCTAGTCCGTCCATTCGACGAGTGGAGATCCCAGGGGACAAGAGTAGTGCTTTCGATATGCGGGCATGGTGCGGGTATTACGACACCTACGAATATGAGAGCATGCCACGGTTAAGGGGTAGGCGGGTAGGGTCGTGACAAGCCTTGACCGTCCCTTTGAAATCCCCGTTACGTATGTCTGCTGTAGGAGTTAAATAAATGCCTCGGTAGGGAAGCGGACTTCCGGATGGGGTCTCCCGGTATCCTAGACCTAACCATGCCTAGATCGGTTTGCATATGATCCTAACTATTCATTTGTATGGACATGACTAGATACATTAGAATTACTCCATTAGGTTATTCATTCATTCTTTATCTATTTTCTTTATCCTTTTGCTGGTGGATTCTTAAGTGTGTGTCACACTATCCATAAACCGTTATTGCTTACCCCTGTTATGAACAATTTGATCTAAGCAAACACATGTTCCTCTATTTAGATGTCATGCTAATAATCACATGCCTTCCTTTGGGAAAATATAAATAACGATACCACACAATACTTTTCGGGTGAAATGCTACAATGATAGATCCGTGCGCTGCGGATGAAATATCTAAGATGGTAAGATCTATCCCGTTGACAATCCCTTTTGGATCACCGACATGGTGGTTTTATTTGGGAATGTCGGTGGCGCATTCTGGCGCTTTGTTATTAGGGATGGGTTTTATACCTGTTTCCTTTGATTGCGCTAAGAAATGTCAACAAATATTCGGCAGTCATTGATATTGTGGGAGCTCATGTCGTGGAGACCGCAGTACTTCCCAGTCTTTACCCAGTCAGGATGCCGCATGGAGTGATTCTCTACGGTAGTTTAATGCGCCCTTCCTTGACCAAGAACTCAAAGAGCTTGTCAGATTTGGAGACATCAAAGTCGTATGCCCCCTTGAGTGTTTTCATCCAGTGTTGATTAACCTGGATAGGCTCTTTTGCCCTGCGCAATTCCCCCGCAGCCAGCCTCGTCTTCTTGGCCATCATCTTCCTCTTACGCACCCTCTAGAAAGTGTTGATACGCTTCATAGGCCACATTGCCCCCCTTTACGGTAGCGGGGTCCTTCTTGATGCTCGGGCCCTGATTGGCCATGACGCCAAATGTCTTGAGAGCTGCCCAAGGTCTTCAAACTCCATCTTGATCGGCTTCTCTCGATGGTGGATGCATACCGCGTATTTCTTCTGGTAAGAATCGATGGTCTAGCAAATTCGAGAGAAACGGCCGGGGAGTTTTTAGTTTCTCTCGAACTGCGCAAGAACTCTTGAGGTGTCTCATTGTATTTTACGTGTTAACCCCATCAAGTCAACAAGCTCTTTCTCATTGGAACCATCAAAGAAATACGAGTGGAACTTATTCTCCAATTCATCCTGTGTTCCAATAGAATTGGCCGGCAACGTGGTAAACCGGACGGCCGGCCTGTGAGGGATGTAGGGAAGCGGCGGCTCCCTAGCTTTGGATCAAGTACCGACTAATGTGTTGGTAGTGGTGGTGTCATCTTGCCCAGAGAACTTGGTTAGGTCAGTTGGAGGCTTTAGAATTGAAGGAAGCGCCACTCTGTTGTACCAATCTGGATATGGTGGCCGATACATATAGGGCGATTCTTGGGCTTTATCCCAAAGCGGTTTTGCATCATATCGGCCATCCTCGCTAGGAGCATATCCACACTTGAATTACGAGGTCCATAAGACTATCCCGACCGGTCGGCCGGTTTATACCCGAGGATTCGGCCGAGCATTGATGGTGGAGTAATCGAGAGAACTACGCATAACCGGGGCCAAAGGGATTTCTCTACAACCCAGGCCATTGGAGCAATGGAATAAGAATTGTATCTTTGGAGGAATTCGGGTGTACCCAGAATGCCCGCTCTCCATGCGTAGCGGGTGTCTTGGCTCACGGACTCCTTCGGTTTCTCACGGTGTCTTATTCTCTCCTCCGACTTCTTCACCTCTGACTCCTTTCTTTGGTTGCGGCTTTGGTGTGTGAAAGTATGTTGGCCCGAAATCTCACCCGAACCGTTCTTCAAAGTGCTTATCAAACTCGGGCCCAAAGCGGCTCCTCATGATATGGCGAAAAGTATTGAGGAACACCGTGTTGTGATTAGTCATTGCTCTTCCTACGGCTACTGGACAATCTCTTCCATCGATTGATTTCTTACCGCGGTAGGTCCATCTTTGTCTTCTCCATCTTTTTCTTCTTACGGGTGATTCCTTGTCACCGGGCATCACGATCTTTGGAAGGTCTATCTTACGGAAAATAGCGCCGCTCTTGTTCTTGGAAAAGCATGTCAAGCACTTTTTGCGAAAGTTTCACCACGAGATCTCTAGCTGCGATCTCCATATGCTGGCGGCAAATCATCCGATTGGAGCGTGATGACCGTGTTCTTGTCAAGGTTTTCGTGCATCTTGTCTTGATCTTGATTGTCCCACCGAGGCGTGCCAAAAGTGTGTTGACACAAAAGTGCCTCTTGTGCCTCACACAGCGACAAGCGAACTAGCTAGCTTAACTTCGGGTGCACGGGTGTCTTGAGCGGTCGTGCGATCAATTTGACACATAAATTGACAAGGAGATAAACGTGAGATATGGAACATGCACGGTGAGACCAAGGCGCAGTTCGCATATGCGGCCACGAAGCCACTTTGCAATGACATATAGCTATAGAAGCTATACGTCCCGCGAGTTTATGAATGCATTACGGCAAGCATGTACGAGATATGAGGTAATAACGATTCACGAATGAACATAAGAAGACATGTTTGAACAAATAAATCGATCGTCAAGATATGATATCATAAAGCTTTATTGCATAGATCGAATCGATTGACAACATGTTACATAAAGCGGGTAAATCATAAATATAAATCTAATCTAAATAACACATGCATAGGTTTCACCCAACTAGTTACGCGCCGTCTAGTTTTCTTAAACCCGTCCGGCTTAAACCCTTACAAGCTAATCCACGCATGATATGGCTTGCTTTCTGAGATCTAAACCACTTCTCACAACTAGATCAATCCACGCATGATACAATCTAACTATGACAAGCTAAAAAGCATGCATACATCTAAATAGATCTACAAATACTCATTACTCGTTGAGGCGTATATGCATAAGCATAAAAATACACATGTAAGTTTAATCTAAAGGTAAAGACAGAGATCTATTCCTATTAGTCCGCCGCGTTACGACTAACCACCCTAAATCCTTTTCGTCCTAACGACAATCCACCGCATGATACCTTTGCAACAAGCTAATCCACCGCATGATCACGGCTTGCGAGACTAGACACTAACGGTAGATAAACTTACACATGCAAGCTACACATAGATGCACAAGCGTATTACGGCAAGCTTGCGAATGGGGGTCCATGAAGAAGGAACTCATACGCCAAAACCTTAGCACGCCCCCGCGACTCATGACTAAGCGTTATACGAACCCGCAACATGTAACAACTTAGATTGATCTAAGCTCGGCTATGGTAAACAAATAGATCTAATGACATGATAAGAAGAACATTAAAGCATTGATGACAACTAGATCTAACATAAGATAAAGCCAAACCTTATCAATCTAAATTGGGCAAAAGTGTGTGCAATCATAATAAAACAATAAATAAGAAGCATGCACCACGTGGTAACTTAATGAATTCACTAGATGCGCCACTCATGATCTAACAAAGAACCCTCATTTCCATAACCTAAATGCGCGCATGATACTAAGCATGGTAACAAGACTACTTACATCACGATCTAAATCCGCCCGCCGCGATACTAGAACATAATGTAAGGTTGTCGGTACTTACGGAGGTCTACGGATCGATATATCCTCTCGCATGATAGATCGGCGACCCGACTTGAGACTCGAAGGTGGCCGCAGGCGGGTTTGTTGTTGTATTGATTGGGTAGGTCTTTACACGATTTACCATGGGTCTTATATTTATACCACGGACTTGACCGCGAGTCCTAACCGACTACGTCTAAAGTAGCGGAAAAAAAATCTAGCTAAGATAAATTGTCCTCCAAGTCTTCACCAGTCATAGGCGTCGTGCAGCGGCACGGGCTCCTTTAAATAGCGTCTTCAACATGCTCCAACTTGCTAAACCGTCTTTGGTAGCGGGACACTTGAATTCTTCACGGATCGTGATTCAGCGAATGGTGACATTTCACCCGAGCCTTCTGATGTTGCTTGACTATTCCGTCTTGTACAAGCATCTTGCGAATGATCTTACGCCAATTATTCCTTTATTAGCATCTTGCACTGGCCTTTGTTAGCTCTTTGTACCATTTAGTTCAATGTCGAGCCTCGCCAAATTTCGGTGTTAACCGCGTGTTGCTTGGCGTGTGTCAGCGTGCTCTTTGTCCCCGGCGGGCGGGTTCGCCGTGTTGTCCGTCTTCTTGTGGTGGTACTTCGGCATGGTGTCATCTGTTGCCGTGGCGTCGTGGCCACAGTTCGGTCCAGCGGGGTCCACATGCTGGCGTTGAATGATGGTGGAGTGGCGGCCTTAGCGTCTGTGGCCGGGGCGGGGAGGCAAGCGTGCCAAGGTCGCTGTCTCCTCGACACGGCCCGGATGGAGTCAGGCGTGGCCAAGCTGCGTCGCATGCAGGGGAAGGAGGAAGAAGAGTCTGGCGTGCGGGGCCCGGCTGTCGGCTAGAGCGAGAGGGAGAGAGGCCACGGCGGCCTTGGCTGCCTGGCTCGGCCTTGGCTGCCCCACGGGAGGGGGAGGGAAAAGGAGATGGTGTCTTTGTTGGGCGAAAATAGATGGGAGAGAGAAATAATAACGAGATAATATTTGTAACGGCACACATGCCCGACAAGCCGGAGATGTCCAAAGATCACAATGTATTAAATCGAATTTATTTGAGGCACGAGAATTGGAGGACCCAAAAGGAAGACGAACATGACGACCAAGTTGGCATGCATGACATAAGTGATCATGTTTGGGTTTATTACAAATAATGGCCTGGGAGCTAATGAGCTTGGACAAAGCTTCGGAACCGATATGACCGGACGGCGGTGCCACAAGGTAGACATCACGGCGAGGGCTGGTGTGCTGCTGCTGGTGGGCGGAAAGAACGGGTGGCGATCACGCTCCGGGTTTGTAGGTCCTTCACGTAAAGGCCAAAAGGATCAAACTCAATAGAACAATTGTTATCAATGGTAAAGCGACGAACTGAAATTAGGTTCTTAATAATGCTAGGAGACACTAAGACATTATTAAGAACAAGAGGACGACGCTGAGGTGGGAAACGAAGTATGACCCAATGGAGGTAATAGGTAATAATGAACCATTACCGATGATAATCTAGGAAGGACCAGACAAGGAGGGTGGTCGAGGAGGCGAGTATACGAGGTGGGCGGTCATGTGCGGCCGGCACCAGAGTCGGCATACCACTTTCGACGGAGGTGGGCGGCGCGTCGAGGACATCGTGTTGAAGTTGCCGACGAGGGGCGCCGGTCCCAAGACCCACCGGCCATGGGGTTCCGGCGGCGTGCATGGCCGGAGTGCCGGCCAGGAGCCCGCGAAGGCGTGACGCGAGGGAGGTGCGCCCGTAGCGAAAACCAGGGGGTGGGGGGTGGTAGTAGCCCCCGGTGCGGCATCATATGCAGCGCTTGCTGCGGCTGGTCGTAGACGTGCGGCGGGCGCATCCGCGGGGCGAGGGAGGGCACCATAGCCATACGACCCGCAGCTGCACCGACCGGACCAGGGGGTTGCCGAGGCCGGGAGGCAGTGGTGCGCCTGGCACGAAACCAGCGGGCACGGCACCCTTGTTCTTTATCGGTCATGCTTACAATCTAACAGAAACAATAATTTCATCAGTTTCGTTAACACGCCGAGATTATACCACTAACAATTTTACTAAGATCAAACTTCCTGTCCAAATCGATCCATATATGTAGATCAAAATTCCACCCTTCTCCTGCCTGGTCATGGAAAATTAATCTTGCTAGAGTCGTCTTGCCCAAACCCGCAAGGCCAACAATAGGAATGATGGTTAGTTTATCTCCATCATTTTCCAACAACGAACTTTTACAATTTCTTTGTCAATATCCCTTCCAATAATGGCAGTTGCGTTAAATAACTGCTGCTTATTAGATGGCTCATGATCGCATAGACTTTGCTGCATTAAATAATATATCAAGGAATCTTTCGCTAATAGATCGAACTTCCTTCTGAGCCCCTTCATTCTTTGTGCTCTACTATATTGCATTAGCAAAGGAGTTTCTGAACACAATGATGTTGCCTGGAAATTTTAATTAGAAATTATCACACCAATAGATGAACATTTGTATCTCTAAATAATTCTATTATTACATATATTGCATGATTGATTTAATGATACTTATTACGTACCATAGTAAAAGTTTGACTCCATCAAAAGTGATGTAATTTTTGGGGGACCGGAGGAGTACTTATACTATCGTAAGTTCAATTCTAACAGAAGTGATAAACTTTAGAAGCATCATGCATAATCATCACTTCCGTTAGAATTGTCACTTCTGTATGTAGTAGCATCAACAAATCTCCAACAAAATTGTCATTTGGAAAAGACTAATTTGTTGCGAGACTACAAACGGGAAACGATCTTGAAAACGGGTTGTCAGACGCATACACCTAAAGTCCTAAACTGATATACGACGAGATGAGAAGAGTATATATACAACTGAAATTTAGTAATAATGTTATATTCTCACATAAAAATCAACTAAAGCTACGCAGAATGAGCTTGCAGTAAAAATGGGATCTTGTATCGTACCTTTGCTATCCAGGAACTGCTCCTTGGGGATATGATGCCACGAGATTCTTCGAACTCATCCAAGAGATCTTCCATGTCATAAGCAAGCTGCTTGATGTTCCTCATCCAATCCTGCGCCTCCACAGGCATCTTGAAGTAGCGCCTCTCCAGGCTTCCCAGCACATCTTGCAGCTTCGCAATAGTTTGGCCCACGTGCGCCACATCCTCATCTGTGCTTTAGGGCAGCTCTAAACGGCGAGCATCCGAGAACAGCCGGCGCAGGAGTCGGTCAACGACGGCGCCAGCGGTGGCCATAAGGCATGGCGATCGCCGATTTCGTTTTTTCTTCTCCCTTCTACGCCTTGAGGTTATGGAGATTCATGGAGTAGAATCATGGGGCCAAGGCCACCAGGGCAGGTCAGATTTTTTTAAAAAAAAAGTTAGGGGAGCCAGGGGCAGGTCAGGTGCCGTGAGCGACGAGGGCACATCGACAACTTTGCCATGTACCATCACAGCAAAAGAGATGAGCTATGCACAGTCTATATTTAGCTATTTATGTCTTACATTATGTGTCTTACATGTACCGCTAGCAATTTAACCTCACCATACTAAAAAGTTTGTTGGAGTTTTCTGTTTTTTGCATTGTTTTATATTTTAGAGGTCGGCTAAGTCATGGGTTCAGCCATCTGTTTTACCAATTCTTTTGGAGTTGCTCTCATCGATATAAGAAATAACCAAATTTAATTAGAGTTGCTTTCTTTGTAGTTCGGTCATAGTTTTTTTTTTTTTGTGAGACTGCTTTCGGTCATATTAATATTAATTACTATAAACTTGATCAAACTTTAGCGGCGTAGCGTGCATGATGGCGCGTTAGGGCTGCCATGTCAGCTACATAGCCTGCTCGCTCTGGCACGTGGCCCCGCTCCTCCTGCTGCAGCGTCGCACGACAGTGTTATTTATCCGCGCTGTGAATTGTGGCACCACAAAAAAAAAAAAGGTAAGTTTTAGGGAAAAAAAATCTTTAGACGCCAAATTTGAAAATAGTTTTAAAAAGAGGGCTAAAATGGATTGGAGGACAAAACATATACTCCCTCCGTCCCGGTTTAAATGACGTTGTAGGCTAGTGCCGTGTGCATGCAAAGTAAAGTGAACTGGACGGTGATGCATCCAGCAAAGATAGACGATGAGCTAAACCTGGACAGGCAAAAGGACCCCTAGGGCGCCTTTTATTACGGGAGGAGGGTAGTAAGTTGTCTTGCAACAGTGCTGCAAACAAGTCCTGCCAAAATGTCATGTTTTTTTTTTACAAGAAACACACATATATTATATTAAAGCAGCAGTCTTACAAATAGGCCCTTAAGAAAGGAGCCCATAACATCGAGGTCTCTAAAGGACTCAGATCCTGATTCGCCACCAGCGCTTGCGCCGTGTACGGGGGCAGAGGCGTCATAGGCGCATGGTGCCGTTGCATGCGGAAGGGCCTCACCAAGCGTAGGGCTTGAAATGGTTGAGGGCGTCGTCATAATTGCTTCACTGGTGAACCGAAGATAATGTTGAAGAAGTCGCCAGCGGTAGAACACCGCTGTATCCAGAACCGGTGGGTGGCTCGCTGCCGGACCGATGATGGGGAACTGAGGAGGTTTTGATGTTCGATGCTGTGCTGCTTGGTAGAAAAAGGAAATAAAAAGGAAAAAGAAGGGGACACATCTCCCACGAACGTGGCCTGCATGCACCCGCGAAGCAAGGATTGGGACGAGACTGACACCGCGATGGCCTGCATGTGGAGGTGGTGGCGATGGTGGGCCCCAGCAAAGGCACGCGGCTTCCATGCGATGAATGCAGACCACCCAGCCGTCGTGGCCCCGCGTCGAACTCCACCGAAGCTACCGGAGTGGGCCCCACCCTGGAGGAGATGCAGAGTCGCGGTGAAGGCGGGGATCGGCGGCGGTGGCGTCCTTGCCGGTGGAGTCCATATCCTGACGCCACCGTCGGTGGAGCGTGGCGCCGCGCCTCCGATGCTAAGGATGGATGGCTCGATCCCCTTGGAAGCAACGCCGGAGGCCACGACGGGCTATCCGCTGGAGCGTAGCGCCGCGCCTCCGAGGTTGAAGACGGGCGTCCCAGAGGCGGATTGTGAGGCGGGAGGCGTGGGAGCTTCGTCCGCACGGTGGGCGCGTCCGGCCCGCTGTTGGAGCGCTGGAGTGGGATGGCGAATCGGAGGTCGCTCCGCTTGATGTCGTCGTTCTCGGTGAGCGGGACGCGGTACGTCGGCGGAGGAGGACTCGCCGGGCAGCATGGATGGCGGCGCGGGACGCGGAGGCCCGCCGCCTACGCCGTACGTGATGGCTCCGTTGGCAGTCCGCGCCAGGACCGGCTTCCCGCCGCGGCCAGCGTGTCCTCCGCAGCGGGCCGTCGGCCCTGGAATCCGCCCGCCTGCACATCCCGCCATGCTCGCGAGCACGCTCCATCGTCACCTCCCTCTCCGGTACCGCGGCAAGCACCGCCGCTGCAGCAAGTAGACAGAAGAGCAGCCAAGGTTGCTGCGAAGACAACTAGAACTATGCCCACACCCGACATGGATGCTTTATTGAACTGGAGTATATACAAGAGGGGAAGAGGAGCTAGGCGAGAGGGAGGAGAACGGACCCGACCGCCCTGCCCCGTCGCCGGCGAGCACGCCGGAGAGGAGGGCAGGGGCCGGCGGCTGGGTTGCTGTAGGGGAGGTCAGAGGGGGGGAAGACGGCATACGCCCAGTACTACAGAGAGCAAAAATCGCACCACCTTTCTCCTTCTGTCCTTCTCACGGGAGTTTGAACTGAACTGATAAGTTCTCAATAGTTGGACAGGCCGCCAAAATGTCATGTTTAGAGATGCTTTGGAATATGCCAGCTATCTAGAAATGCACATATAGATCCGTCTCTAAATAGATGTAACGTAGTAAAATTCATAACTTTTCTAAATCAAGCTTTATAAAGATAAGTCTTATATCAAAGTTGTAGACAAGACTTATATCAGAATTGTAGTACTTGAAGAAATCTATAATCTTGCAATTGATAAATTTTGCATTTGAATTATTTAAGGCCCAAATAATATGTCTTAATTTTTTACTTTTTTCCTATCTGTCGGTCGAAAGAAATCTCTCTTTCTTTTCTTGCGATGGACGCACACACGCACGTATAGGAGCGGTGGGGATTTATTGGGCTGTTAATAATACGACGCACGCACATATTACTAACACCAAACACGACGCACGCACGCACGAAACACGAACGCACGTATATATTACCAATATTAATAAGATCTTTTGTGCTTGTTTTTCCATAGAAAAAATTGTTTATTATCTCTTGTTTGTTGTGGTAAAATTGTTCAAATACGTATCTTGTCCTTTGTCTTTAGACACCACCCTCTTTTTAATGTCCTTATTTTTCATAGAAAAAATTGTTAATTGTCTCTTGTCTACATCGTGGTAAAATTGTCTTACCTAACACTAAATGACGATCCCACCCTTGGATGATGATCAAGGATCTACCACGCTCTGAAATGTTGGTTATTTTTCTTGTGAAAGAGATATAGCAACTCCTAATTTTTTTATAGTTTAACATTCAAATTTTAAAAGTATTTAAATTAACTCAAACGGAGATAGTGCATGATGTACTACCGAGCTAAATTTTATTTTTTTTTTGTTCCTTCAGTAGTAGTTGTAGGTTTTTTTTTTTTTTTTTTAGTAGTTGTATGGGGTGTTTGGATCACATACAGTCCGCTTGCCTAGGCTTCGGCATGCCACAGACATTTGGCAGTTGCTTGGTTCAGCTTTTATGTTTGGCAGCCACACCTTGTCGCTTGCTTGCCGCAGTCCGTCGTGTAGTGGATATTGATTGTGGAGGCAGGCCGTGGCGAGTGAGGCGAGGTTTTTTTGACCGCCACCGCCACACCGTGTTGTGGCTGCCATCATTCTTGCGTGGCGAAGTAGCTCCAGCAACCAAACATCCCTAGTGTAGTGGAGTCGGAAAAGGCCTCAAAGCATCAGCTCATTCCGCTTCTCTCTTCGGCAATTCATTTTTAGGTAGAGCCGGTGATGCCATTTTCTATGTGCTACGATGATCTACGGTACCAAACAGCCCACTATATTTCTTTGAGAGCACAAGCCTGAACAGCTAGAAGCCACGCTAAACTGCCCTTCAATTAAATTCCACCGTTACCCATTTCAACGTATATAGATTTAGGCTTTGTTTTGATGTGGATTGAGATGAATCCCGTAACATCCAAACAAAACTTTAGATAGATACAAATATATACAAAACAAGCTCTAAAATGCAGCTTCTCTTATCAAGACTAGAACCCAAGAGAGGAATCTCAAATATATATATTTCCAACGGGCGTGCGTGCCGGCCCGCGTCTGACGGGCCACCGTGCTCGGCGGGCTGTTGCCTCTGCGGGCCGTGCACGGCCTTCGCCCAAAGGGCGTTTGTCGTGCGTCTTAGGGCGGCCGGCAAGCCCGCGGCCTCTTCGGTGTTTCGGGCGGCACGAGGCCCACGCGCATAAATAGTTTTTTTTAGCATAGTGCTATTGCCTATTGGCCTTTAGCAAGCTAAGGGGCTGATATGGGCCTTTAGCGAGGCCGATGGAGAGGCCATTGGCCTGTTGCCTTGGGTTGTTAACTTGCCGAGCTTTATTTTTGTTTAGAATTACTTTTTGGGCTATTGTTTGATCACCGGGCGCCTCTTTTTTACGGGCGTGCTCATGCCGTGCCTCGTGCGGGGTGGCGGCCCAAGCGCGCCGCCCGTGTACGTGTTGGGCGTGCTTTCGGGCGGGCCAAAATATAGGGCTACGTCTTGGTGCCGTGGGTCGTCGCCTGGCTGCATGGAAAAGTATAATCTCAAATCGTAGCTCCTTCTTTAATTATAGTGATGTAAGGGCATCCTCAATAGTTTCTAAGTAGCTAGCCTACGAAGAATTTTAGTGGCTATAAAGATAAAGAACAAATAGCTAGTGGCTGCTAAGTAGCTAATCTAGCACAATCTTTTAGGAACAACTCTCTCCCAGCTCAGATAACTATTAATTGCAATGTTCTTTTTTATTATTTATAAATCTTGTCTAGATAACTATTTGTAAATTGGTATTAAAGGTATTCCAAACAAGGGACTAAGAATCAGCTAGAATGTTTAGGTCGAGGAGAGAGGGTAGAAAAACTCGTGGCCAGCTAGTAGTTCGTCGCTCCGCTCACCTGCTTTGAAGTATTAAATGTGGTCTAAAAAATAAATTACGGAATCCGTCTAGAAACTACCAATAAATTTATTAAACCTAATTAATCCTTCATTAACACATGTGTTACTGTCCCTCAGAATAAATAGCGCCGCTAATAGCGGCAAATAGCGCCGCTATTAGCGCCGCTTAAGACACCGCCAAGGACGCCGCTTAGCGCTTATATAAGCGCTATATAGCGCCAAAATAGCGCCAAGCTAATAGCGTTTTTAGCCCAAACGCTAAATACCCTTAGCGCTATTTTAAAACAGGAGTTACTGTAATACTTTTAGTGTCTAATCATAAATTAATTAGGTTTAAAAGATTTATCTCGTAAAATATATATAAACTGTGTAATTAATCATTTATTCCATCTATTTAATGCTTCACGTGCCGCAGTCGTTCCATAGGTAATGCTATGATAAGACTAGAGGGCCCCCACGCGAAGTGTGGGGAGGAGGGAAAAAAGAAAAGACGAACCCAATGATGCTATTTAACAGTTGTGCACTGTTTATGGGACCCAGTACTGTTAATTAACAGGTTGGGTTCTGTTTATGGACCCAATACTGTTACTTAACGGGTTAATACTGTTTATGGAACCTAGTACTGTTACTTAACGGGTTGGTACTGTTCATATAATCCGCTACTGTTAATGTACTATGTTTTTATGAGGAGATGAACAGTGTACTGGGTGAGGGTGAACAGTGCTTTGTGAGAGGGAGGGTTTCACCAGGTTTAAAGATAGATACTAGTGCGGGACCCACACTTTGCGTGGGAGAGAGGAGTCGGCTGGGGGAGGGGGGAGGAAAAAAAAACGAAACAACGGTATTGGGTTGTCGGTTCGAGTGTTCATATGATCCATTACTGTTTCGTAATGAGTAGTACTGTTCTGAGTATCCGTTACTGTTACCTAACGGGTTTGCACTGTTTATAGGATCTGCCACTGTTCCATAACGGGTAAGTGACAGTAACGGGTCTTATCTAAAGTGATATGAGTCTGGGTGAAACAGGTGGCACTGTTAATGTACAAGGTTTAAAGTCTAGTTGTGTTTAGATTCAACTTTGGCGAATCCTAAAGATTCTCTGTCACATCAAATCTTTTGCCTCATACATCGAGCATCAAATATAGGTAAAACAAAATAACTAATTGCACAGTTTGAATGCATTCTGCGAAACGAATCTTATGGGCCTAGTTAGCCCTAAGATAACAATTACCACAAACAAATAAAAAATGCTACGATGCACTTTCCTTCCCTTGCCAAATTTTAACAGCAACTAAGCACAACCTCTATAGTAGATAGATATATAGATTTTTGTTCTAGGCGACAAAAGAGTGGCCCCAGCCTTACTGCTGCGGCCGCAATAATTACCCCTTGCGCGCTCCTGCTAGTCAGTCATCGCCTCCCAGTTGCCTCCGCCCTGGCCCTGCTAGTGCGCCATTAGCCATGGTCGGCCCTGAGATGCTCGTAGTTGCAGCAGTGAACCAGCTCGCCCGCAAGATCACCGAAGTCATCTCCGTGGCGCAGGGCGAGGTGAAGCTGTGCTGCAGCTTCAGCGACGACCTCGAGACCATCAAGGACACCCTGGTGTACCTGGAAGGGCTACTGAAGAACGCCGAGAACAACTCCTTTGGAACCGATAGAGCTAACCTGCGGCTCTGGTTGGGTCAGATCAAGTCACTGGCCTACGATATCGAAGACATCGTTGATGGGTACTACTCGTCCAAGGAGCTATATGAGGGGAGCAGCTATGCTCAGAAGGTAAAACGGTTTCCCCTTTTCGTTTTTTCCCTAATTAATCGGCAACTTGTTCTAGGGGAGCAACTCCCAAAACATGTAAGTAATGCCTAAACCGGTGCATGAAAGGTTTCATGTGAATTGATAAGGTATGCAATTACCTATGTGCATGTAAAATTTGGGCTTGAATTTAACAGGCAGCTCTCCCCTGCTAGTTAGTTTCAAAAAAGGCTTGAACAGAAACTGTGCAAGGAGAAACAAAAACGAGAAATTAGCATGCAAATCATTGGGGTTGCGGATCAATCTCCTAAACAGTTTTTGTTCATTTTCCTTGCACAAGTTTTTGTTCATGTTCAAACTTTATGTCCACTTTATTTTGGTGCACCAGTTTAGGTGCTAGTGCTACCATGTCTGGTAGTACCTAATCTGTTCCCAGTAGTTCTATGGGCAAAGAAGATAAAGTTACCCTTTTGATATAGTTCCAACTCAGTGATGGACAGAAATTCAGAACTAGACCTTTATATTATTTATTTATATTTGATAGTACTTGATTTTGGGATCTAAATGCATAAACCAGTGCAATTGATAGGAACTTGCCACCTTACAACGATAGGGACACTTGTGACTGCAATTAATGTTTGTTCATTTCTGTATTACATCAATTATTTACATACAGGACGTGTTATGCAGTTAGATTTGAACCTACAATTGTGTTGCTATACTACTCCAACCATAGTCAAGGATTACAATCACAGCAGTATGATGCTCATTTGGCTGCTGGAATTTTGTTGGTTATGTTGTTTTTCTCCTCACTTGTACTTTATATATCTGGTGTGGTAGTTTTGCCTGCAGACTCTTCCTAAAAAAAAGGAAAAAGATGCAATCATGTTTCTTGTCTCTTATCATTATGTAAGCTATCATCCATTAAGTCATGACCTGGCTTTAGAATACCTACCGCATAGCTTAACAATGTGGCACCTCACCCTTCTGACCAAAGGCCAGAGTCAAATTCACACCCACTGCATATTTGGGTCAGTTGTTTATGTTGATTTTCCAATGTGATTCTCAAGATTTTAGATTCATGACATTCGGATTACACTAATATACTCTAACCACTATCACGAATCTGAAAATGATAAAAGGACATGCCATTTGGGATTCTAGTACAGCTGGGTCTTTGGCCTTCTGTTGTTAATAATTGCACCACATTTCTTCAGTTGTGTTTTGCGGGGGAAAACAGTGATCGCAAACTTACAGAGTAAATGTGGTTGCAAATTTTCAGGGATCTTTACTCTGCTCTTTATCCAATCCCATGCTTTCGAAGGTTAGCATGGTTTATAAGATGAAATCCATGAGGGAGTTGTTACAGACAAGGCAAAATTTACCTACCCAGTATCATTTCATCTCACATATTAACTCAATGGTAAATTTTGATGAGAAGCAGACAACATCATACAGAAATAGTGACATCAGAATTGTCGGGAGGGATCGAGACTTAGAACATCTTATGGACATGTTAATGCAGATAAATGTGAAAGAACTTACCATTATTTCCATAGTTGGGCCAGTGGGCCTTGGGAAGACAACCCTTGCACAACTTATTTTCAATGATTCAAGAGCAGAGACATTCAGATTCAGGATATGGGTTCATGTCTCCATGGGCAGTGTCAGCCTTCAAAAAATTGGGAGAGATATAGTTTTGCAAACTACAGAAAAGATTGAGGGAAACATGCAGATGCAGTCAATCAAGAATGCTGTTCAAGACCTACTTAATAGGTATAGCTGCTTAATAGTGTTGGATAGCTTGTGGGGCAAAGATGATCTAGTGAATGAGCTGAAGCAGATGTTGCTTACAGGTAGAAAGACTGAAAGCAAGATCATAGTGACCACTCACAGCAGTAAAGTAGCCGAGCTGATATCCACTGTGCCACCATACAAACTGTCTTTGTTGTCAGAAGATGATTGTTCAACTATATTCTCAGAAAGGGCAATCGGAGGTCACAGTGACCCACTTTTCAGGGAATACCGAGAAGAAATTGTTAGGAGATGTGAAGGCATACCCTTGGTAGCCAACTTTCTTGGATCTGTGGTGAATTCTCAAAGACAGAGGCGTGAGATATGGAAAGCTGCAAAGGATAAAGACATGTGGAAGATAGAGGAAGACTATCCTGTAAACAAAATTGTGCCAATATTTCCATCTTTCAAGTTAATATACTACAGTATGCCCCATGAGTTAAGGTTATGCTTTGTCTATTGTTCAATTTTTTCCTAAAGGATATGTCATTGATAAGAAAAAAACTTATTCAGCAGTGGATTGCACTTGACATGATTGAATCCAAACATGGAACCTTGCCTCTTGATGTTACTGCTGAGAAATACATTGATGAACTTAAAGATATTTATTTCCTTCAAGTTCTAGAGAGGCATCAGGTAAGTTCTACAGTTTACTCTTAATATTTCTTTTTTTTTTCCTTACAAGCACCATAGTAACATCCATCTCAATAAACTTTAGTAAATACATTTCCATGAACTGTAGTATTAATAACAGTAGCTACCATTGCACAGTATATATCGCACACACCCTCTTCAATAGTTTGCATAACCTGAAATGTTGTCAATACATTTGGAAATAAGCTCTTATTATGAACTGTGCATTTTTCTCTTTTGTGGTATTCTGTTTCTCGTATCCTTTTATTCTCACCTAAGATCAACCAAAATGTTCCTGCACCATAGAAATTTATGTGGTTTAGTGGAGTAAGCTAGCTAATTGACCCCGCTTCCATTTACAGATTGATGCAGAAATATCCAATACTTCTGATGAAAAGCTGTACATGAATAATTTGGCACACGATCTTGCTAAGTCAGTTGCTGGTGAAGATATCCTTGTGATCTTAGATGCTGAAAATGGACGCTGCAATAGAAATAATGATTACCGTTATGCACAAGTGTCGGCTTCTAGCTTACAATCAATAGATAGCAAGGCTTGGCCTTCCAAGGCAAGGTCACTAATTTTCAAGACAAGTGGTGCAGAATTGCAGCATGTCAGTGAAGTTCTTTCAGTGAACAAATATTTGCGTGTTTTGGATATCAGTGGGTGTCGTGTGAAGGAGATGCCCGCTCAGTTTTTGAGCTGAAACAACTGAGATATCTTGATGCTTCAACATTGCCCATTGCAGATCTGCCTCCCAAAAATTAGTGGCTTTCATAAGCTACAGACACTGGATTTGTCAGATACTGAAGTAACTGAGCTACCAGCCTTCATTACCAACTTAAAGAGGCTGAATTATTTGAATCTCCAAGGTTGCAAGAAACTTCAGCGATTGAATAACCTAGATTTGCTGCATGAGTTACATTACCTAAACTTGTCATGTTGCCCTGAAGTTAGAAGTTTTCCTTCATCTCTGGAAAATCTCAGGAAACTTCGCTTTTGAACCTTGCAGAGTGTTCTAAGCTTCCAACATTACCTGATGAATTATTGCAATCATTCTCTAGTTTTTCTTCCATGGTGGATTTAAACTTGAGTGGTTTTGAGTTCCGAATGCTACCTGACTTTTTGGCAACATTTGTTCACTTCAATTTTTGAGTCTGTCAAAATGCTCAAAACTTGAGCTACTCCCCAATCATTTGGTCAGCTTGCATATTTGAAAGGTCTGAACCTTTCATTTTGTTCTAATCTTAAACTCCCCGAGTCCTTTGAATATCTTACTTCTCTTCAGTTTCTAAATCTCTCACACTGCTCTAGTGTAGAATATCTACCATCTGCTTTTGACAAACTTAGTAATTTGGAGTATCTTAATTTATCACAATGTGTTGGACTCAAAGCATTACCTAAGTCATTTTCAAACCGCAAAAGGCTCCAAATTGAGATTTTGGGGTGCCAGGATTGCATAGTGCATTCATGTTCTCTAAGCTCCCAATCCTATGCATGCTCAGAACAAGTCAAGGAAGTTGGATCAAGTAGTGCTGTCTCAGATACCATTATAAAGGAGCCTGCAAACAAAGATGTGGCGGTAGGAATAACTTTTTCAGACATTGATAAAGTTGGTTATCCACAAACTAACCTGAAGCAAAAATGACACTCCCTTATCATATGGATGCACATAAAGAGAAGAGTTTATCAGCCATGATACAGTGTTTTTCTCTCACAACAAAACAGCATCAGCTGGCTTATCAGCCTCGAAAACCATCAACAAGGTAAACATCATCTCCTATGTTTATTTCTAGAATTTTTTTAGCGTAAAAATAGTTATTTTCTTTTTGTAGCCAAACTCAACTACAGAGACAATGCAGATAATCCCTGGATGCCAGTTCCCATCATCTCCATCCCGTATTTCTTCCATTGCATCAAGTTCTAGTGGACTATTTGCATCTGGCTCCTTTTCAGATGTCTCAATGACTGACAATCCATTGTCCAATGACAAAGCAGGTTCGGTGCTTACAAATTAAACATTTGAAATTTTGAATAACAGGTCTGATATTTATTTGAAAATATCTTAATGTACCAAATGGGATGTTCCTCTTAGTTCACAATACTTTTCACTATCTCAAATATGCATCATCTAATAAATGTACTTCTCAAATATGTTGTTTTTTCAGTTTTGAATTCAAAAAAAAATAAATGGAACTACATGAGAGAAGTATTCTTGTAAGCTCTAAGGCTCTACAAAAGTGGTCTTGAATTTTCCAAAAGAATTGTTGTGTTTTTTTGAGGCTAAGAAGCTCTAAGGCAGTATCCCCTGTTCTCGTTTTTTTTTAATCTTTTGGGTGTATTGTATTCTAAAACCTCTCTTCTTTATGGAGTTATACATTTGCATGACTATGATTGTAAATTCTTTCTTTTTTTCATGAATATAGACATTCATGAATTGTAAGCAGTCAAAGATGTAATCAAGTAGGGTTCCATATGAGTATCATGGTTGAGGTCAGAGCAAAATTCTAATATATGAAAATAGGATCTAAGAGAATACAAATTGTGTTTTGAAGTTCCTGTACTACCTAATGTCCAAACAAATGTGCAATAACCTATTACGCAAATGCACACTTTTGAAACCTTTGCTACTATATCTACTTAGTTTCATCACATGAACATGATAATGCATTCATCAGAAGTTCTTATTTAAGTTTACTACCATGGTAGAACAATGCAAATGTTCGAGCATGTAGGTTGAAGCCCGTATAAATGTTCCAAACAAGTGAATTGGATCATATATAGCTAGTACAGTAGTTAACTTCAATTCATCTGTTATGTTTACTTGGAAATTTTGATAGGTTTACAGCCGGAAGAGGAATGCCACGAACCTCAGGTGTTAGCAGGCGACGGCCAGATTTATGAACATCATCAAGCATCGTCATCACACATGGATGCACATCTTCATGAAGCAACCTCTGCCAAGCGAAGAAATGATAACCATATTACTCGTTACAATGGAGAATGTCATTTCAGTGTACAGGGCAATGGGCCCAACCAAGGGGATTGTTTGATACGGATTTCTGTTCTTAGTACTACCGCAGAGGAGCATATAATCAGGAGAAAAAAAAAAAAACCGTGTTGAAGACTGAAGAGCTTGAGCTCCTATGCATAATCAGCCCCGGCCCTGTCAACTTTTAGACCCGGAGCGAAGCTACAAGTGATGGGCCCTTAAATGTCCAATCAACTCATTCTGAATTTTATGACTAAGTTAACTGTAAATTTTATGACTAAATTTTGTAACTCCTTCCATATGCATACTTTTTGGGCAACATGAGTTAACTGTAAACTAAAAAAAAATAATGTCATACTAAACATGAGTGCTGCATCGTGGGATTCCTAAATCAAATTGGAGACAAAAGCAAATATTGATCATTAGAGCAAGCAGTAATACTTTTTGGGCACCCATTAGCCGCTTGGGGCCATTCTTAGGGCAGTCCTTATGGCAGAAACCATGGGTGGGTCCAACCGTGATCGTTTGATACTTGGTGCATGTCAGTATAAAGACGTGCTCGGTGAAAAAAAAAAAAAGCCACAGAGGATGTTACAAGAAAAATATGCGTCAACAATGTTTACAAGTTTACGGACCAGGTCTGCTTTGTCAGGCTACAGTGGAAAATTTAGATACATTGGATTTATTTTTAATAAAGATATAATCTAAGGGATAAGAATCAAGATGGGTAGAATACATCAAGGTGAGAGGCTATTTTCAATTCCTTCGCTCTTTTATATTATAGATAAGTAATTAATCTATACCCCTAATAATAATAAAACACAAAAATTTCTGCCAATCTGCCCCTAATTAATCTGTCCGTCTCTACCTGTACAACTAAAAGTCGCTCGTAGAAATCCAGGCGGTTACGTGGTCGAATTGCCCACGGGATCCGCGAGTAGCAGACAGCCGAAACCAGATAACCTGCCCACCCGTCACAGACTCAGACTTGGTCTCAGCTTCAAAATAGCAAACACTTCTCCAACATCAAAATCCAACCATGCACAGATTGATCAACATATACAGATCGAGTTCAAGTTGGAGATGCACATACATACGACTCAAGTCGACATACATATATATTGAATACGCCTCAAATCCGCATACAGTCGTAGTCGTGGACGCCGTCCCACGCCGCCAAGCCTGCTGCGCCCGCCGCATCAGAGCTGCCCGCCTGCTCTGTTCGCGCCGGAACCGCGTCCGCCGGGCCGCGAGCCGACCCTGCCCGCTGCCCCATGTCGAAGCACCGCCGCCGCCCCTTTCCGCGCCGCCACTCCGACGAGCCCTCGCACCACCGGAGCCGTCGTGCCCTGCCCTCTCTCACCCAGCTCTTCCTCTCCCGTCCCTTCTCTCTCCATTTTCCCCTCTGTCTTTCTCGGAACGGAGGCGCAGGAAGACGATGGGATATAGGTGAAGGTGTTCCCGTTCTCCAATCTCCATGGCCCCACACGTCATAAGCACCCATCCTCTCCCTTTTTTTTATCTCGTGGGCTCGGTGTACATGAAATAAAGGGAGAAAGAGAGCTGTTCACCAGATCGGCTCATGGAGCATGAGCACATGGACCGGTCAGCCCTGACAGCCTGGACCTCGCGCGTCAGCCGAACAAAAAACACGACTTGCACCCGAAAACGTACACGGTAGAGTGGAAAACTATTTTCCATGTATCATAAAATTCCCAAAAAAATTCTAAATAACTAGGTACAACCAATACCCTACTCATGAATTTTCACCTCCATTGAATTTACCCAAAATTCCAAGATTATTTCCAAAGTTTGATCTATTTATAAATTCCTATTCAAACTTTGGAAATTCATATCTTCTGCGGAAGTGAGAAAAGGAAAAGGAATTACTTTCTATGATTCGCCAATTTTGAAAGGACTTAAAGAGAAATTCAGAAGGAGGTTATGATACCTTATCTATACCTACTAATAAAGTGAATTCCGGCATCCAACCTTCTAGAAGTCCAAACAAATCATACTAGATTCCGTAGAGTCCCGCCAAACAAAAAAGAGTTCGAACAAATCCGAGTCTAGGTTGCCTACGAGAATTTGGCCCAAACAAAACACTTCTACTCCCTCTATCTAGGATTTGTGTGTAGTTTTTATTTCTAATTTTAAAGTAAAAATTGTTTCCATGATCCCTTGTTTTTAAAGCATGTACCGGTTAAAGCAATGTGACCAAAATAAAATTTTAAAATCAACAAAGAAACATGACATAATAATTAATCTATAAGATTCTCATGCTAATGCGTTAGAACGTGCGTCATGACATGATATCAAGTTTGGTTAAACGATTTTGGAACCCAAAACATGACCATGAATTTTTAAACTAAAATAACCCCGTAAGAACGCACGGGCATTTTTACTAGTAACTAATAAAGAGAGAAAAGGCGAGCAAAATTATCAATTCATTGCTATTTATATAATATATTGCATTGATAACACTGAAATAAACGAGCAGGGCCAAATAAAGCACAAAAAAAAAAAAAAAGAATCCAAAATAAAAAATAATAAGAAAAACATTGTAAGAGCTAAGAAAAAAAGTCAAATTCATTGGCAAAATAAGCAAACTCTAATCTATATTTGCCCCCAACCGTTCACATGACCAGACAATTATTGTGCTCGTCGACTTCGTAGTACGAACTGTGGGCCTGTGGCTGTTGCAAGTCCGCGGGCTTCGCGGGGGCTCTCCCAGCTTCAGAGCTTTCTCATGCTCGGTTACCTCCATTACTTGCTCATCGACTTCGTAGTACGAACTGTGGGCCTGTGGCTGTTGCAAGTCCACGGGCTTTGCGGGGGGCTCTCCCAGCTTCAGAGCTTTCATGCTCGTTTACCTCCATTATTTGCACGATGTGGGCGTCGCCTACCTTCTTGCGGAGACGGTTGACCAAAGCAACTATGTCGACGTCGTAGCCGACCACCACCAGATGATCTTTGGCGTCGCTAGCGATTGCGATGTAAATCAGCCCTGCACATATATACGCACCCGCAGGGGCAAATTTAATACTAATGGATGAACTTGAGAAGAGCACGAATAGAGGCCATACACTATACCTACCCTGTGTGGCGGCGACCAGGGCCATGGCCTTGGACCTGACCTTGTCAGTCGGCATGCGCAGTTCGAGCACTATCTTTTGCTGCAAAGGACAAAGAACATAAATGGAAGCCATAAAAATAATACGAGTAATTTTTAGACGCGTCTCCTTTTTAGCAACCGTTGGATATAAACTGTCGTTAAATATGTACTCACGGGCTTTGCGGGGGCCCTCCCAGCTTCACAGCTTTCTCATGCTCGGTTACCTCCATTACTTGCTCGTCGACTTCGTAGGACGAACTGTGGGCCTGTGGCTGTTGCAAGTCCACGGGCCTTGCAGGGGGCTCTCCCAGCTTCAGAGCTTTCTCATGCTCGGTTACCTCCATTACTTGCACGATGCGGGCGTGGCCTACCTTCTTGCGGAGACGGTTGACCAAAGCAAATATGTTGACGTCGTAGCCGACCACCACCAGATGATCTTTGGCGCCGCTAGCGATTGCGATGGAAATCACCCCTGCACATATATACGCACCCGCAGAAGCAATTTTAATACTAATGGATGAACTTGAGAAGAGCACGAATTGAGCCCATACACTATACCTACCCTGTGTGGCGGCGACCAGGGCCATGGCCTTGGACCTGACCTTGTCGGTCGGCATGCGCAGTTCGAACACTATCTTTTGCTGCAAAGGACAAAGAAGAAGAACATAAATGAAAGCCATAAAAATAATACGAGTAATTTTAGACGCGTCTCGTTTTTAGCAACGGTTGGATAGAAACTGTCGTTAAATATGTATTCTTAGAGACAGACGGCTAATTTATCAACCGGCTCTAAAAACAGCAGCTGGATATAATTAAAAAAAAATGTCACTCTTCTTTCTTGAAACACAACTGCAAACCGAAAAGTAGAAAAGGAGCTCCCAAGAGCAACCCAAGATTGAAAATTTAAGGGGAAAGGTTTTGCTTTTGATTTCCTAGAGGATGCGAGTCTAGAAGATACTTTATACTAATCCAATGATCTTTTTGAAGATTACTGCCAGATTATTTCCCGAACATGGTTTTGATTTCTTCCTTAATACTACACAGAAACATTTGTAGAGGCAGTCAAACACAGTTTTTTTTTTAACTCAAGCACCTCTAGAAATCATCCATCTTTTGGGGGAGATACGCAACACCCCCTAAAATTGTTTCTAGAGGCGGGGCCACGTTTCGACCGAGAGATATAAATTGATTTATAGAGGTAGTTGTCGGTGTGTTGGAAACGAGGGTGTCTCAAACACCGGACTAGTGAGTGTATCGTGTGGCGTCAAGACCGCTTCTAGCTACGATAGTGTACAAGGAGACACGAGATTTAGACTGGTTCGGGCGAATGTCCCTACGGCCCGCTTTGAAGCTGCTGCTCGTGTGATCTTGTAGCGAGTGGGTACTTGCAACAGGGGTGATTACAAGTGTTCGAGAGAGGGATCGATCCCAAGTCTCTTTAGATGATTGAGTCTAGTGCCAATATCGGGTGAGCTACGGTGCTCACGGGATAAGGGCAAGCATAAGATGGTGGGGTGATCGTTTCGGAATGAGAGGAGGTAAATCCGATGCCTAAACCTAAGGCTGGCCGTCCCTTTTATAGAAGAAGGGAGGGACCGGCTTACACGCATTCAGCTAGGCTATCGGTTAGAGAAAGAGAAAACAAAAAGTAGAAGGAGGAGAAGGTCACGTAGGATCGCCGCGGTGCTCCCTGAGGATGAACAACCGCCGCCGTACCAGTCGATCGCTGGCTGGGGGTTCCTTTCCATAGAAGATTGGTGCAGTCGAGTCCTGTGCCTCTCTCGCCCTTCAGGAGATTCTTGCCCCCCCCGGATTCGTGGGTTAGGCAGCACAGGTGCTTGCACTCCGAACACTGTGGAGCATGGCTGTCGGTCTTGTCTCTCCTAGAATCGGGATGGGCGGCACCGTCACTGCCCTCCACATGGCCCGTCGTGGGGCAAAAGTCAAGGGGAGGACGGAGCAGGTAGCACAACGTTTGGTACTTCAATGTTGTGGAGCACTGTCGTCGCTGTACTTTGCCCTATTCCAGGTGTGGTCGGTGCTACAGCGGCGAGGCCAAAGGGTGGCCGAGTACACCATAGTACGCTGAATAAGGTCCGCCCTCCGCATTCGGCCGCCAAGAGGACCGAGTGGGCAAATACAGGACCTGCCGCTCCCATTCCTTGCTCCGGAAGAACTGGAGGAAGGACAAGCCGGCTAGCTCTGCACAGCCCTGCATTGGGGCGACGCCAAGTTCGAGCCCCCCGAAGTTCTTAGAACGCAAAGCCCCTCAGAAGTTGGCGTGCTTCTCCCCACGCTGTGCCTGGGCTCGCGTTTGTCACGCCGGAGGTGGTTGGGCGCCACCTCGGGCGTGCGGGGCCTGGGGATGGTCTGCCGCCCCTACGGGCGAGGTGACCCTATTCTCTCCTAGGAGGGAGGTGGCGGATCGGTTCCGCATTTAGCCGGTTTTGACTATTGGCAAGGAGAAAGACGACACCCGGTGGATCGGAAAGGCGCCTCGAGGGTCTCCCCATCCGCAGACACGCTGCTCGCCTCGAGGCTCTCTTTAGGCTCGGGCGAACTGGTTCACTGTATGTGAGGCCTTCGTGGGCCTCGTGCGCCCAAGTGGGCCGAGTCTCAGGTTCCGGCCTTGAGTTACATTTGGGCCTTGGTGGTCGTACGTGCCCAGGTCCGTTTAGTGAGGGTATCCCATTTTTATGTACCCGACAAGAGCTCGAAGAGCTCCTCGAAGGAGTGAGGCACTCCCTTTACGCGGCCGGAGTTCCGCTTCGCGCCGTAGTTTTTGGTGCAAAGTCGTAGTTTGTTCTAAGGGTGGTGCTAGAAGCACCCGGCCGGTGTAGCCCCCGAGGCCTTGGAGGGATGAGGGATCCCTTCAAGGGCTTTAAGATTCGCGCGGTAAAGGTGGATGGGCGATGGTGTAGCCCCGGGTCCGTAAGGTTGGGAATGAGTTTGGCCTTGGCGGAACAGTACCGGCCCTTCTAATCGTGCCTCTCGCCGAGGGAGGGGGGAGCCCCATTAGGGTATCTGTACACATGGGTGGCAGTCTAGTCTACATATTGATAGTCACTAGGGTATCTGTATTTGTCAAGAAAATAATTTTTTTATGGGTCATGTGCTTTAATGCAGAAGTCGGAAGTGATCTCAAGATGGTTATATAAAGTCGATGGAATTATCTAGAGTTAATAAAATGCTTCCTCAATTAAAAAATACAAAAAAATCATTATTCCAAATAAAATTGTATGAAGACAGACTTTATATGAAAGTTATAGTTTAAAGATTTTCAAATTTGAATTTCAAATCATAAATTTTCATTTGAAATCGCTTTACGGTCCAAAAATATTGTTCTAAGTTCTCAGATTTCTGAATTTAAATTTTTGAATTTTTCAAATGATCTCAGATGCATATATGCGCTATACCAAAGTTGTAGTTATAGATGAGATCTAAGACTTTATAGTTGATTTTAAAAAAAAAAAAATCGTTTAGAGGCTGATCCATACAAGTGAATCTGTACTATAGTGATGAGAAGACTCAAGCTATGGTAAAGAGGTCTAGAGTTTGATAGGGACCACTGTGGGCATGTATTTCTCGCGTGAAAAATCACATCACTTATGACTAGTGAGCTCTTCCCCAGGTTAAAAAATGTCTAAGAATAGGTACTTCACTAGTGGGTATCTTCTAGAACTTCTTTTTGGCTATTTTACGGCTGATTTCCAATTTCTAGAAAATACAGCGGTCATGATGCCGACCACCCCTAGAAATTAGTGGTCCTGGTTTATACAGACCCTCGAGTACAAATGATTTTCGACCGCTTGTAAAAATTGCTTATATAGTAGTGAAAATCACAAGGATTACCTTTGCATGTGTGCGAGGTTCCAACATTTTTCGTTTAGAAGTTTATTGTCATGAATCATATCCATCTCATTTGCTCCAACATCAGCCATCCGCATGGCATCTGGAAATAAGAGTACATAGTTTGAAACTTGTTCGTTAAAATTGAAAAACACTAAAAAATAGCCATGCGTAAAGAACATAGTTTACTCCATTGGATACTATAAGACAATAATATAGAAAAAAAAATACATAGTTTGAAACTTGTTAGTTAATTAAAATTGAAAAACATTGAAAAATAGCCATGCGTACAGAGCATAGTTTACTCCATTGGATAATATAAGACAGTTATATAGCCACCGCGCCCACTCCCTCCCTCCCTCCTCTCCCACTACGCCGGGCGCCGACGGAGCAGGCCGCCAAAGATGGCAGCGCGGCTGGCGGGATAGCGGCGAAGGGCGTTCTCCTCTAATCTGTGGTGGCGTGGCGGCGCGGGATGTCGCGGTCGGGCGGACGCCACCTTGCTCGAGCAGCGTGGGGCTCGCAAGGCTGCCTAGTCCAGACTGCAGCCGCGCGGCCGAGGCCCATGCAAGCGTGGGATGACGGCAGGCTTCCTTTCACTTCCTCCCCCTCCGTCATCCCCTTTCCCCGCACGCAGCAGCCGCATAGGCTGGGCGATGAGGCCGGCTTGGGCTGCTCACGGGGCTTGGGCGACGGATCCGGTACCACGGCGGCGGATCCGTTGCCCCCACGGCCATTGCCCCCACGACGGGGGTGTTAGTCGCTGGATTCTTGCTCTTGGCTGTAGCAAAATCCTTACTCTCATCGAGAGGATGACACTAGGAGAGTTGGGGCAATTTTTTGGTTTATTTCTTACTCAAGTGCCATACCAACCTGAGGGGTTGGAGGTACAAATATATAGGCTGCTAGCCAGCCAAGCATATGCTAAGATGCTAGTGTAAGATGCTGTCCTAGATGCTAGTCTAAGATGCTTAGATACTGTCCTCTAAGATGCTAAGATGTCCTCTAAGATGCTATCCTAACAGCCAGTCAAGACCACCATGCAGCACAGGACACAAGAACCATGTGCTGCATCCCCACAAAGACCAGCTATACACAAAGACTTATCCATCATTCTCCCCCTAAGTCTTGTGTGTCGTCTTGTGGGAAGATTGGACCATCCCAGTCCTAGAGCAGAGCTCAAGAAATCTGATCCTCCCAAGGGGCTTGGTGAGCAGGTCAGCAAGTTGATCCTTGGTGTTGATGTAGTCCGCCTTGATGCTCCCTTCCTCCAAGCAGCTCGGATGAAGTGGTACCTCACCCGGATGTGCTTGCTCCGTTCGTGGAAAACGGGGTTCTTCGCCAGGGGGCGCCAGTGGATCGTCCACCCCGAGCTCCACCGCTCTAGTGTCTCTGTCGAGGAGATCACCAAGCGGTCGAGCGAGCCGAGGCGCCCGAGTGGAAAACGGTGGGAGGCCGCTATGTACTGGCCTCGCACCGGATAGGCCACCATTCGCCGCTTGACCGACCGCCAGCCTAACGAGGCACTTGCCGAGGAAGAAGAGGATCCCGCCGTGTTTTGCCGGTGTCGATGTCGCCGGGCGCGGGTCACCGCCGCCGTATTCGACGGCGTGCGCCTGTGGCACCTAGGGTAGTGGAGGCCATGGTCGTGAGTCCCCGCAACATAGCGGATGATCCTCTTCATGCCTGTTGTTGTTCGCCTGCCGGCCGCTGCATGAACCGACTAACGTGAGCCGATGAGAAAGCCAAGTCCGGCCGCGGTGGGCGAGGTAGAGAAGGCTCCGCGACAAGACGCCGATATCGCTGTAGTGTCCACCTCCTCCTCGGCCAGGCCGGCCACGGCTCGCCTTCACCGCCCCTTCCTCCATTGGAGTGAGGGCTAGGTTGCAATCGGTGAGCCCAGCCTAGCTCAACGATGCGCTTGGCGAGGCGGCCCTGTCAAGCGTGATCCCGGAGCCATCTTGGTGCACCTCGATCCCTGTGTAGAAGGAGAGAGGCCCCGTGTCACTCATCCGAAATTGGCCTTCATCTCTTCCTTGAATGCCACCACCTCCGCATCCTTGATGCCGGTGATCACCAAGTCGTCAACGTAGACACCCACCCGCAGTGGGGCATTGCCTCCATTGCCCCGCCGGTAGATGGCCGCCTTCGTCGCGGGCTTTGCTCAACCTATCCCTTTTAGTGTGGAATGCCAAGTTGGATTCCACGCTAAAAGGGATAGGCTTTTCGAGCGTCAGCACCTGCCCTCCTTGCCGGGGATTGCAAATCCCGCGGCTAGTGCACGTAGACCTCCTCCTTCAAATCGCCGTTGAGGAACGCCGACTTGACGTCCATGTGATGAACACGCCAGCCTTCACCCGGCAGCTAGCGCAAGGAGTCGCACAAATTCCATTCGTGCCACGGGGCGAAGGCGTCGTCAAAGTCGACCCCCCCGCCGCACGAAACCTCGTGCCACCGGGCGAGCCTTGTGCTTGATGATGATGCCGGCTTCATCCCTCTTCGAACGAACACCCACTTAAGGGTGATCGGCGTGGTGACCACGAGGAAGGTCGGCAAGCTCCCAAGTGCGGTTAGTCTCAACCGCGTCCATCTCCAACTGCATCACGGCGCGCCATGCCGCGTGTTTCTCGGCCTCTGCAAAGGACCGATGCTCGCCGTTGTCGCACGCAAGATGCAATTGCGCCTCCAGGTCATGAGACACCCGCCTCGCGATACCGGTCGCCGAGAAGGTTCTCCATCGCGACAAGATCGCAACAGCTCGCCGGCGTCAGGTACGCTGGCCGATCGCGTTCCTCATCGTGAGAGAGAGGAGTGGCGAACTCAACCGGGTTGTGCTCGACACGAGCCGGTGTCGAGTAGACGCGTGCGGGAGAGGTGCCGACTAGTGCTCTGGAGCGATGCTCGTTGGTGCCTGGAGGCGCTGGCGTTGTCCGAGTAGCGAGCTCCGTGGTCGATGGAGGCTCGGGCCGGGTAGACACGCCGGCAAGAAAAGTCGCTTACTCCCCAGCCTCCCCTCGTGACGCCGGATGAGCCGCCGTCCACCGCCTTGTCCCACGCCTATCCTCGCCTTCTTGAACACAACGTCACGTGCCGCGCCACGCCGTGTCTTCGGGTTGAGGATGCGGTAGGCCTTCGAGCCCTCCACGTAGCCGATGAACACTCCCGGAGTGCTCCTGTCGTCGAGCTTGCTGATGTGGCCAAGCTCCTTGGCGAACGCGAGGCAGCCGAACATCCGTAAGTGAGAGTACAAGGCAGCCGAAGACCCGTGAGAGACCGCCGGCTTGCACCCATGCCAAGCTCGTGACGGCGTCCCGCTGCACGAAGCCTTGGTAGGCGAGCGGTTGAGGATGTAGACGGTCGCCACCACCGCCTCTCCCCAAAAGACAGTTGGCATCACCCTCGCTTGAGGAGGGCCCGAGCCATCCCCACAACCGTTCGGGTTGCGCCGCCGACGACGCCATTCTCGGGCCGCGGGCTGTACGGGCGCTGAGTAGGGCGCCCAAATACCCTCATCGCCCAGCACGACGCGACCACTCGGGCCGTGGACTTCTCGTCAGCATCTGGCGGCAAGACGACGTGTTTTGCGCCGCACTCCGCTCGCAGCTGCCAAGCTGCGAAAAGCCGATGGCGTCCGCAGCCTCCTCTCCTCCCTTTGTCGGGCCGAGCGACCAACACCCACATGTAGCGGAGAGGTCGCCGACGAGCAGCGTGAAGTAGCGCCGTCCTCCCGATGTGGCTTCGTGTCGCTGGCCGCGACAAGTCCCTCGCACTGCAGCTCGAGCCTCTCCTTGGCCTCGGCCTCGCCCGCCCACAAAAGGTGGTCGCTTCGCTGGCTCCAACACACAGACGCGTCGCAGAACCGGCCCATGGTCGAGGCACCTGGTAGGCCTCGACCATCCGCGGCGCCGAGCCGCCTGGCCTCAAAGTAAAAGGTGCCCGGCCGGGTAAGTTAACGCACGCCGTCGCCGCCGCGACGAGCCGCAGCACGCAGAGGCCGTGCTACCCGCACGTGAAGGACGAGGCGGTTGCTCCCTCCGCTCACCTTGGCGAGAAGGCGGTGATGGCGGCGCTAGATGCGCAGGATCCCTTCCTCGATCAACACGCTTGAGCCGTTCTCATCCAAATTGCCTCAAGCCGATGATGGAGTTCCTCGCTGGGATGTAGACACACCGTGAGCAAATGGTGCTCGCCGGCCTTTGGCGTTGTAGATGACGGAGCCGACGCCCTTGATCTCCACTCCGGGAGGTGTCCCCGAACTTGACGGAAGTCTCGCGACGCCGAATCGAGCCTCTGAGAAGAACTCCCGCCCTGGCATGTGGTGGGGTGGCGCCCCGATGTCGAGGTACCAACCGCTGATCTTCTCATCGCCGAGCCGCTGTCGAGGAAGGCGTGAGCCCACGGCTCGCCGAGGTGGAGAAGCGCGGTGGCGCCCGACGCGAAGGGGGAGTGTAGCTCGATGCTCCCATTAGTAAAGAACAAAGCCGCATCGCCACCCTCCTACACTAGCGCGACGTGGCCACGCCACGTGCGTGGTCATCGGCAATCCATGGCCCAATGGCCAAGCTTGCCACAAATAGAGCAAGGGTCATCTCGTGCCAGCCTTTTGTTTGCCGCCAAATACGCCCTAGGCGCCTCCACGGCATCACCCTAAGACGCCCTCGCGCCCCTCGGCTTGGCAGTCTTTTGCGCGGCTTGCCGCGCTTGCCACGCTTTGGGCCGCTGTCGAAGAAGGCTCCCCCTTCTTGTCACCTTGGCCGGCCTCCCACTGCTCCCGAGTGAGGAGCTTCCCGCCAATGGTGACGGGTCCCGAGAGAGGTTGTGGCTCATCGCTGTCGGTGACCTTGAGGCGACCTAACGCCTCCTCGATCATCATCGTAGAGACGTCCAGTAGAGACTCCATCGAGCGAGCCATCTGCTTGTACTTCTCGGGGATGCAGCGGAAGAGCTTCTCCACGGCTCTCTCTCTCTCCTCGGGTGTAGGTGTCGCCGCGAGCCGCACACCAACTTTTGAAACAGAGTGTTGAGGCGGAGCAAAGTCATCAACGCCCTCACCACGGCTTCAAGGCCGTTCCCCCACTCCCGCGGCGCTCGCAATGTAGACTTGCGCGCGGCCGCGCCGATGCGTGTCCGCAGCCGATGGCGTCCCAAGCCTCCTTGGCAGTCCGCTTTGTTGGTAAGCGAGAACATCTCTGACGGATCGCAAATGATGAGAGCGCCCTGAGCTCCGCCGATCCCGGGTCGAGTCGACGCCACCGCGTACTGCATCGCCTCCCACATGTGCCGCACTGAGCTTTACCCTCATCACCGCAGCCCACTCGACGAATTGGTCTTTCGGAGGGTAGGCCACCCGCCACCGGGCCAACGGCCCCCGACGACACTGAGCTCGCGGGCGGCCACGATCGAACCAGGGGAGAGAGCCACGCCGCCGCTAAGGCCGCGCCTCCGGCCGACCCGCCCACCGCCATCTTCGCGACGCTCCTCCCAGAGCGCCGCCACCACGCGCGCCACCGGGCAGGAGCGCCGGGCGCGCGCGTCCGCGGGTCCGGGCCGCCCCGCCACACCCCCCCGCGGGCATGGTTTACCCATCGCCCACCGGCGCACGCCACGCCTCCCTCCCGCCAGCCGAGGTCCCGCCGATGCCGGCCATCACCGCAATGGAGCCGCGATGCCGCCGCAGCCCTCGATTCTCCGCACGCACCAAGACGCTGGGCCGCACCCCGCCGATGTCGCTACTTCCACCTCCGCCGCCGCCGCCACCGTTGCTTTGTTGCCGCGCAATTCTTCGCGGTTACCGCCCGCTGCCTTCGCTCGCCGCGCGAGTTCGGGGCGCCCATTGCCGCCGCTGCTCGAGGCGACCAACGCCGAGACCGCCCCGCGGATGCGGACATGGCGGGCACGCTGCTGCTGCGGAGGTAAGTCGCGCCGACGAGCCGCTGCTCTTCCTCGCAGGAGGGAAGTGAGCTGGGCAGCCGAGCAGGCTGTCAAGCCTACCGAGACTCTGCCGCGAGGCATATGAAGGGGATGAGCGGAGATGCTCATGCTACAGATAGTACGGCTCCGATGCTTAGGCTACCAAATGATTTGGATTCTTGCCCTTGGTAGTAGCAAAATCCTTACTCTCATCGAGAGGATGACACTAGGAGAGTTGGGGCAATTTTCTAGTTTATTTCTTACTCAAGTGTCATACCAACCCGAGGGGTTGGGGGTACAAATATATAGGTCGCTAGCCAGCCAAGCATATGCTAAGATGCTAGTCTAAGATGTCATAGATGCTAGTCTAAGATGCTTAGATGTTGTCCTCTAAGATGTCCTCTAGGAAGATATCCTAACAGCCAGTCAAGACCACCATGCAAAGACAGGGACACAAGGACCATGTGCTGCATCCCCACAAAGACCAACCATATGCAAAGACTTATCCATCGTGGGAGGCGCCCGATGGGTGTCGGCCATGGCGGAGGCGACGGCACAGCAGGCACCGGTTCTTCTCCGTCTCGGCGCCGGATCCGAGGCGGGGTGGGGCACGTGGAGGCCGGCGCTTGTCGGGCGATGGTCGGCAAGGTTGGTTGCGAAAAGCGGGCGGCGACGACGGTCGACGATGGTTTTGGCGTCTTGGCGGTGTGATGCGCGCGCAAGGTGAAGCTCGGTTCGTGTGCCCGCTAGGGTGGCGCCCGACGCAGCCTATCGCGGGCCGGCTGGCGTCTTGCGCCGCCGTCGATGCCTCTATGGAAGGGTTTCCGTGGGATGGTGGGCAACGATGACAACAGAGACATCTTGCTATGACCCGGGTCTTGACGACCCTTTGCTAGGGGACATCTTGGGCGAAAGCCTCGGCGCCGCTTCCCTCGTTGGGGGCGCCGCGTTCCCCGCACCGCTTCCATGGGCGAAAAGCTTGGTCCATCTTGGACGAGCGACAAATGGCGTCCCGACATTATTCCCTTCCCGAAGGCGTCAATATTGAAGTTCGCCTCACCGACCACGACGTCACCTTCTGGCTGATGCCCTCTCTTCTTGGTTGCCCAAAGATGCGTGTGGAGGGGGTACTTGTACCGTGAAGTCGGAGCTACTACATCGTGGAATGTGGCTTGGCAACGATGACATGAGGCAAACCCCTCCTTCAGAGACTGGATCGCCACGGGTCGGGCAAAAGCCGGAGGCGAGGCGGAGGATCAAGATTGGAAGTCGGAGTCGCTCTTTTGCCTAAGCTTGGCAACAATGACCTGTTGTGGCCTTTCATTTTCTCGGTTGTATGCCCGTTTTCATTAGGGTCTACCATGGGAAGTCTGAGTCTGGCGGGTCGCTATGTAACCATGCTCGCAACGCGATGACTCATGGCAATTTTATGATCTTCCACGTCGCGTAGGTGGGTTTGCCCTTCGTGTGACCTGTGATGGCACCACTTTTGGCAACCCTTCTTGTACAATCATCAATCATCAATCATCATCATCATCATCATTATTATTATTATCATTATTATTAGTAGTAGTAGTAGTAGTAGTGCTATTATTAGTACTATTATTAGTAGTACTATTATTATTAGTACTATTATTACTATTAGTACTACTAGTACTAGTACTATTACTATTACTATTACTATTACTATTACTATTACTATTACTATTACTATTACTATTACTATTACTATTACTATTACTATTACTATTACTATTATGATAATGATGATGATGATGATGATGATGATCGATCATCATCATCATCATCTAGACATATTATTCTATCTAGTTGCGTAGCAAAATAGATGTACAAAAAAAGTCAAAGCGACCTATAACTATAATTTTGAACTGAGGGGAGTACATCGAAGTTTTCCCAACGTTTAAACAAATGAAAACTGTGACATAGGGTTAGGTATGGTTTTTGAGATTACTAACAATATGATCAATGTGATTAATTTTTTTTTTTTTTTATGGTAGCAAAGGGGGTTGCCCCCAACCGAGAAAAATATTAAAACAAAAAGTGCCCAATGTACAAGTTCAGGGAGACAGAGAAAGTAAGGAAGAAAATCATAAAAGTTACATAAGAAAATCCAGCCAGAATAGGAGTCACGTGGATGCAAGTGATGTATTTGAGCGAGTAAATAGCAAAACTAATAAATAATAAATTGAACACCAAAGATAAGATGAAAGGATGGCTCAAGAAAACAAAAAAAGACATGAAAGAATTGGACATGTCTCATGTATTTTATTTAATTTAGACTAATATGAGCTCAGGATTCTAGAGTCATGTTATAGATCCCTTCGTAACGTTTCTAACAAAAAATCATCAAACATGATGTCTTAATTGAAAACTTATGCCCAAGATATGAAACTGCAGTATACTAAAAATTTCTACTCAAAGGAAATTCGGTTTATGGTAGTAAATTCCATGATATTTTTCTGGGAATTCTTCTATATAGGGGTCTTTGGGTGGGAATTCTTCTAGTGATTGCGCCCGATTACACACTGTAGTATTTTCCAATGAGTTTGTAGAAGCCTTGGTTTGGCAAATTCTACTTACAGGATAATCAGATTAGCACAATGGGGACTTACACACTGTAGCATTTTCCAATGAGTTTGTAGAAGCCTTGGTTTGGCAAATTCTACTCACAGGATAATCAGATCTGTACAATGGGGACTTGACTACACAAACTTGTCAGCAAAGTGGTCCGGTCTAGCTTTTGGTTTTCATCTCAATAAATGTGCTTTCGTTTTGCTCTGTAATGGAGCAATAAATGAATATACCGTATGTTACAAAACAATTTTAATGTCATTCACTTATGGATTGATCTGGTGTACCAAAGTGAGTGCGGATTGTAATAAAAAAATTATTAAAACAAATTTTAGTGTAAACGATGATGTCCTATGTCATTGTACAAATTTTAGTTTAAATTCATTTTTATATAGGCAACAAAATAAGGTAAAGACTTATACCATAACGGAGTCATGTGTCATGTGAACCAGGTCAGTTTTTGTAGTTTTTGTGTGGTTATGGAAAGTGACGAATATAATAAGGTAGTTTATGTCTCAAAATAAATGGGAGTAGAATATATAAAGAACCATCTAATATAAAGACATATAACCCATAAGGCTCTCTCTATATATTCATCTTCACTAATAGAATAAGGCTAGTTTAATTCAGTTGGAGTTTTATGACAGAGCTACCACGACTGTCACTTTAGCTTTTGTGTTGGTAACTGTGACAAAGGATTTCATCTAAATGAAACTCTCTATATCTCTCTTCATAATTAGTCTGCCAAGTCATTAAAACTGATGAGTGCCACAGTATTAAATGCAGATGAAAGTCTTATCATCTTCTCAAATTTCAAGGTTAGTAATACGGTATCCAAGCCAAGGACAAGGATTAGGGTTAAACTAGTCTAATCTAACTAAATCACCCACCATCTAACCTTTTTTCTGTTGCGGCTCGTCATCACCCGGCTATCGCCGCCTCTCCCGTGCGGCCCGTCCATCGCCTTCCCATTACCTGCCTGGGCCATCGTAGTGCAGTCAACCTTCACCGCGGCCCACAACCCTGTCTTCAGTCGCTGTTGAGCACGCATGCAAATCATCACGAGTGCTGAGATCCACCCAGTGTCCGCCCAGCCACGTGTCGTAGCATCCGCTTGATGTGTCCGCTCGGCTTGGTGTCCCATCGTGGCGACGTCCACTCAGCCTGGCATCCACCCAGCCTCGTGGACTCATCCCCAGCCACCATTCTCCCTCATCTGTGCGTGCGGAGTCTCCATCGTGGATTAGCTCGAGTAGTTCTGCATCTTCTAACCCATGCTCTATTCTGCTGCTGCCATGGTGTGCTCAACGTGCTCTGTTCTGCTGCTATGGCGGTCTGCTCAGGGTGGTGCTGTTCTGCTGCTATGGTGGTCTGCTCAGGGTGGTGCTCTGTTCTGCTGCTATGGTGGTCTGCTCAGGGTGGTGTTCTGTTCTGAGCTGGTCGATTGCTCTGGAATCTTCTGTGTGGCTCGGCTCTTGCTATGCTCAGCTCAGCTTGTCGACTGTCACCTTCTACTTTTTTTTTTGAACTATTGCCTTCTACTATTGGTTGGTGCAAGAAGATCACACAAACTGGCAGACAATCATGTCACAGCCCAATAACATTGTTTTTCCTATGAAACTTAGATGGTTTGTCCGACCGTCTAACTATCGAGAGTGGGCATTTTCTGTCACTATACTGAAGGGCCATGGACCCATATGGTCCATGTCACTTGACAGAAGCTCCTCCAGTTGACAGGTTGAAGGATGGTTTCAGTGGTGCTGCAGTCATGGCCTGGGCTAATGATGATGGCCGTGTCATGACTCATGAGTGGTGCCATTGTCACTAGCATGGAGCCCACGTTGATAATGAACCTTGAGCATCATGAATTTACTAAGTTCTACTCCCTCTATCCTAAAATATAAGGTATTCCAAGCAATTCTAGAACTATTATGTGGTAAGACAAATGACGCATATAGCCCTCCCTACCATATTCAGGTTAGTGATGGACATTAATGGTAGGTATGCATGTGAATATTACCTTTGAGTGTTAATGGTGTTGGTAGCATGGTGGATTTGGGAACATAAGAATGCTTGTGTCTTTGAAGGAACCTCACCTAATGTTAATGCTCTCATGCAAGAAATTAGGGATGAGGCAAATTTGTGGTGTATGGCTGGGGCAAAAAGTCTTAGGCGTACTTGTCCATAATGTTTGTGGAGTTTAGGTCACTAGTCGAAGTTTCTTTTTTTCCAGGCTCATCACTCATGTAAACTCATGCCCTAATGGGCTTGTTTTGAGTCTTCTTAGACTTGATCTTTATATTACACAACCCTTTTAAGGAGAAGACTTGATCTTTATATTACACAACCCTTTTAAGGGGATGTTTATGGCAGCTCTAAATTTTATGAGCAGGAGATAGAGATGTATCATCATTTTTATCAATAGAAATTTTAAGCTTGATTTGAATGCATATGAACCTAACTTCAATTAAAACTTATGTTTTTAGTACCATAGCACCTATGCTGGGAGTTAATTTGAAACTATTGTCTCAAAGAACATGATTTAAATGTTTTATTTCCAGAAAGTAGGAGATTGTTGAGCTAACCTGAGAGTTCAGAAGTGGTGCTAAACCTTGGAAAAGGTTTGATTGTTGAGCTGTCGATATTGATAACATCTTTAAGGGGCACCATCCTATATTTAACAGGAGATAAATGTTCTTTAACAGCATCGGTGATGATAAGAAAAACATAGATATGTTGGAAAAGTAAACAGGAAAACAGGTGGTCAATTACCTCAGTGACCTCAAGTGACATGTTTGTCCTAGATGAACTTACAGTTTCATTTGAAATCTTACTACCAGATGATTCTTGAGTTCCCTGTGTCTTCAAGAGCTCAAAAGATGAAAGACTTTCACCATCTATCAATACTTCCTCAAGAGTCTGTATGGATCTAAGCCACTGCAACCAACCAGAAGGTATCGTACACCCACTTATCTCTACTTTTTCTATTGATGGAGATGACAATGGCCCCAGAGGTTGCCCACATGACAGAACCATGTTACTCTCTTTTATTACATATTTCGCGCACTTTGGCAGAGATGGTTTGAAAACAAGCTTAGAGCAAGATAGAACAGATAACTCCTGAAGATTGGGAAACATGAAACAGGGACCCTCATTGTTGGCTGACAACAGTATAGACAGCTCTTCTAAATTTAGTGCTTCCAGTTTGAGGTGAGTCAATTTCCCCAAGGACACAGGCACCCCAGAAAGACCCATCTCTAGATCTCTGAGGTTGGGCATATCTTTAATATGCAAGTAGCGCAGATTTCTTAGATGGCCAATTGGAGGGAGAGCACTGCAGTTATGCAGGTGGAACAAACAAAGATTGACAAGGTATGGGAGTGAAGTCAGTCTGTTCATCATCCATGTAGGAAACACATAACCTGTATATTTAACGAGCACAAAATGCTCCAGAGTCTCATTTGGTTGGAACTTCTCCAGCACTTCCTCATCTGTATATTCCAATAGTTCATCTTGAGCTGATTGGGACCTAGGAACCCACTCCAGCTTAAGGAAACAAAGCTCCAGTCGATTCTGAAGATTCAACTGCTCGGCAATACGAAGGCCTCTGGAACCGCCTGTGATCTCTTTAACAACAAGCTCATCGGTTGTTGTGAGTGAGTGGTGATCATAGTGAGCAGAGCACTCAATGTGTCCTGGAAGAGAGGCCGCTAATACTGGGTCTGTCGTCAGCACAGACTTGAGACTTGTAATTTTTGCTAATATACTTGCCCATGTTTGGTGTACATTAGAGGATCGATGCATTGGAGCACAACCAGTGAGATTCAGTGTGTGCAACTTCTGAAGCCTTGCAAAAGACATAGGTATGTCAAGGAAAGTTTCTGACAGGTCTAGATATTCTAAGTTGAACAAGTAACTAACAGATTTCAAGCAATCAACGTCAGGGAGGCATTGGGAAAGATTCAAAAACTTCAACTTATTGAAGTTTTCAAAGTAGTATGGCTGAGTCTGAAGATTTAGGCACCCTTGTAAGTTCAGATACTCCAGATTGGTTGTTAGCATCTCAGTACTTACATGAAGTGCTTCACAGCCAGCCAGATCAAGAATTCGAAGGTACTTAATCGTTGCAAAGGAGGGAGGGAGAATTTGAAGTCTGCAACATCTCCGGAGTACAAAAACTTCCAATTTCTCGAGATTTGCAAGAGATTCAGGAAACTGCTGAAGTTCATAGCAGCTTGATAGGTTCAGGGACTTAAGAAAATAAAGGTTACCAAAAGATTCTGGTAACTGCTTAAGGTTGAAGCAACTAGATAGGCTTAGATCCTCCAAGTTCACTAAGTTACCAAATAGAGCAGGTAAGTGTTGCAGCCTAGTGCATCTTGATAAATCCAAAATTCGAAGATTGTTAAGATTGCACAAAGAGTCTGGTAGCACAGCAATGCTTCTGCAGCATGACAGTCGAAGATGCTCAAGTCTTGGTAGATGACCAAGGGATAAGGGCAGGTTTTGAAGTTTGTCACAGCCTTGCATGTTTAAATATTTTAGATTCTGTAAATTACCAATGAAAGAAGGTAATTCCTTCATACATGTTTTTGATAGATCCAGTACCTCAAGGTTTGTCAACCTACTAACCGGGGATGGCAATGTTTGAATCTGCACACCAGAAACATCAAGATATTTTAGACGCTTTTAGACAACCTATAGAGGCTGGTAATTCTTCAATGCAACATCCACTAAGATTCAAAACACGCAAAGTGCTTCAGTAATTCAAATGCTTCACGATGAAGTGTTATCGCCTCAGAGTTCCTGAGATGCAATGCCCTTGTCCTTGTCAGTAGTGAGTGGGAAAGTGTTGACTGCCCCGGTAACATGTCAAGAGTGCATATTGGAAGGTTTGCCTTTTTGCGCAGCCCTTTTTGCATTTCGTACCATCCAAAATTATAATATCATCGCAAGCAACATGTCTCGCAAATTCGTGGACAAAATTATGAATGTATAATGCTGTAGGAACTGTTCTGTCATCCATTCCATAAACCTGAAAATAAATAGCACAAATAAATGTAATAAAAGTGCTAGATGTCATTCAATTTTGTCTATTATAGTTGCTTGGCAACTACGTCATATGGCTTCTTTGTAGTTCCATCTTTTCCATGATGTTTGTTTCAAACCTCTAATCGCTCATCGCCATTACATTGTTTTGTGCATCAATAGAAATAATCTTCATTTCCAAACTTCTCATACTATTTTTGGTGGTTTTTGCAAAGTATCACAGAGATATTTGACATCTAAATAAATATTATTACCTAAACTCAACAATTAGACATGTTTCATTTTTTAGATAATGAAGCAAGGTTCCAGCCTCTACCATCCGAGGATAGTACACAGCTGAATTAGACATGTTTCATAACAAACCTAATGTTTACCGTATGAGAAATTAAAGAACTTTCCTCCTCCCAACAGATCATAGACCATACAATACAAAATTAAAGTAGATTACTGCATCTTACACTATTATTTTGTGAAAAGCATACAAGAACATGGAATTAACCATTAAATAAATGATTAAGTATACAATAATCTTTAAGTTATGACTGTATTAGTTTAAGGCTAAAAGGCATACTAGACATGGAAAGGGGAGACTCCCAAGGTAACAAGTATGCGTAGTTAACTTACTGAGTGCACATCTCGAACTTGGAGAAAATATGTTGACAAAAGGTCCTGAATGCACATCTCCCCATTCACATAAGGAGGCAAGGAGTCATGTTTTGATCCAATAATCTCGAGTGCAATCCACTGTTGGATAAGTTTTTCCTTATCTATTGCAGATCCTTTAGGAAATATGGATAAATATAGAAAGCACAATTTAATTGTTGAGGAGAAGTCATTGTATATTCGATACAATGGTGAAAACAATTCTATTTTAGTGGCAACTCTTCTTTCTAGTTTCCATATTTCTTCATCCCTTGCAGCTAACCACACATTTGTGACTTGATTTTGTACAACTAAACCAAGAGAATGAGTTAATAATGGTATTCCCTCACACCTTTTTTACTATTTCCTTTCCAATTTTCTTAAGGTCAGTATTATCACCATCGCAATTCCCAAAAGCCTTTTGAGAAAATATTTCCCAACTGTCGTCTTCAGATAAAGGACACAACTTGTACGGTGGGAATGGTGTGCACTAGTTCTGCAGTTATTTCGCTGGAGGTGGTCACTATGAGCTTAATGCACCCATTTGTACCCTTCAGCATTTCCTTCAACTCATCCAACTGGTTTTTATCTGTGCTGGAAAGGTCGCCCAAGACAATCAGACAATGTTTTTGACAGAGTGCCTCTTGCAAACAATTCTTTAGCAACTGCAAGTTTTCCTGGATCTCCATGCCCATATGGAAATCTAAAAGCTTTTCTTCTGTATGATTACATTAAGCGAGATTATATCACTAGCAACCATTTTTATGTTTAGTTTCCTATTTAAGGATATCCAGATACGAAGATCAAAATTCCAACCTTCTTCCTGGTCAAGGAAAAATTAATCTAGCAAGAGTTGTTTTCCCTAACCCCACAAGGCCAACAATGGGAATGATTGACAACTTTTCTGCATTACTTTGCAAGAGCATGTCCTTTATCTTTGCTTTGTCATTATCTCTTCCAATGACTGCAGCTCTATCAAATGCTTCATTATCAAATCTCTCAGCATCAGGAAAAGGGTACTGCATCAAACTGAAGATAACTGAATCTTTTACTGAAAAGTCCAACCTTCTTTTGATTGTCTTCATTCTGTTCGCTCTTGTACTACGCATGAGAAATGAACCTGAACAGCAGGATGGTGCTTCCTGTAAATTTTATTTAAAATGACCACAAAGACGATCAGCTTATAATGTGTCACGATGAGCATATCTTTCATAACGAACTGCTAAATGAAGTATGACAAAAATACTGCCTAAATTGAAAGTTGAATGATACTTTGGAGATTGGTCATGCCATGTCATCAGTTTAACAGTTAACATGTCTACTACACATTTAGGATTTGCGTGTGCAGAGAGGGATTAGGTCCACAACCTCCTAAATTAGTTTAAATTCAGATCATATCTTGAAAGTTAATCCTCCTCGTTTAAATGAGGTTTTAGCAATTAACTACAGAGATAGGAAAAAAAAAGATAACTTTTTTCATACTTTTCGAATTAGGTGTTCTTCTGAATTTTGATATTCTTTTGTGGAGGAACGGGCCTGTTTGGATTGAGCCTCCAGGCAAGGCTCCCAGGCATCCAATTTCATACGTGGCCAGGATCGGCTGCCTGTTTGGATTGAGCCTCCAGGCAGCTCGGCACCCAGGCAAGGCTCCCAGGCATCCGATTTCATACGTGGCCAGGATCGGCTGCCTGGCAGGCATCTGCCTGCGGGGGCGCTATCCAAACAAGCCCAGAGAACGAGGCAAGTAATTCGCCCTAAATATCCATTTCTAAATAATAAAAAACGGACTTGCATCGGCAATAATTTTAGGGATCTATCGAACCAAACCTCTCCAACTGTAATGCAGCCGGTCATCTGAGATTCCATGCTATTGTGGTCTTCCAATTCATCGACCAGATCCTCAACATCGTACGCGACCTGCTTGATATCCCCCATCCATTCTTGCAGCTCTGGACGGATCTGCAGGCTAACCAGCACATCTTGCAACCTCACCAGAGTTCTCCACACATGCGCTAGGTCCCCGTCTATGTTCGGGGGCACCTCCAGACGGCAAGCGGCGGAACCCAGCCTGCGCAGCAGCCGGTCCACTACGGCGGCGGCGTGAGCATGCGGCATGGCGATTTCGGTGGAGGGGCGCAGAGTCGCATAGGTGAAATGCTTTTCCAGCAATAATAGTAACGGCGAGTGGCCACCATATCATTTTACATGTTTGCAATTATAAATATCGAAATTAATTGTGCATCATTGGAAAAAAAAAGTCTTAGTACTAAGCTTCTACTGCTCCTTCCGTATCAAAATAGAAGTCATTTGCCCTTGTCGAGAAATCAACATTTTCTAACGTTGACCAACTATACACAAAACTAATATTTATACTACACAATTATTATCATTAGACAAAGTTTGGCTAGGCGCTGGGCGGATTCTTGGTGCTTGACCCTTAGCCTAGCGCCTAGGCGAGATTAATCGTGCTTAGACGTTCCTAGGTGTTTTTCTAGACGATGAATAATACATGTACAAATACTTAAATAGTATTGTTCTTTTTTTTTTTGAAACATAAATAGTACTGTTCTTCGTTCCAAACAGAAAGTCCCTGTATCCCACTCAATCAAACAGGAAAGTACTCCCACCGTGTCAAATTATATGTCACTTTTAGTTTTAAGTGATAAAATAAAAGTTTAACTTAATTTATAGAAAATACGCTGTAACATTTATACCTCTAAATAAATTTATAAGAAAAACTAGATTCAAATCTTTTTCCAATAATACTAATTATTCGTAATAAATATTTAATGTTATTTAACATATATTTTGTTAAGTTATTTCTAAAAACGAAAACGATAAATATTTTTGTGACGGAGGAAGTGTCATCCTATCCCCTGAACCAAACAGAAATGAAACACTGTCACATCTCTAAAAGCTAGTTGGGTGGTCCATCTCATTCTACATCTCTCATTCTACTACGTCTCCAAATCTCATTCTACTATATATCTCCGAATCAAATGCTACCTTAATCGTCGATGATGGGCCTTGGCGTGGCATATAATTCCATAATTCCAATTTTTTAGTGTTCCTACTTTGTGCTAGGGCGTACTCATACTAGTACTAGTATAATCACATTCCATGAGTTGTGAGCACTAAGAAACCAAAGTCAAGAAATTAAAAGTACTAGTACAAGTCATAAATTAAAAGTGGACTATAAAGACTATGAGAAGTCAAAGTCAAAAGAAACCAATAAGTCTCTCCATCCATGCTCTCCATGTGGCTACTTTTTTTTTTTTTGAATGAATACTTTTTCATCGCTTCAACTTGACCAACTTGAGACTACTTGAGGTTCAACTTGACTAACTTGAGACTACTCGAGCCAGTTGTGTCATCGCGGGCGCAATAAATTAGGTCGTATGAGAGCAAGTATAATAGCCGGCTATAAGGCAGCAAAATGCTGAGGTGAAAGAGAGAAAGGACGAGACAAAGGAGAAGCGGGTTATAAGGTTATAGCTTTGCTTGGGCACAAGAACAGGAAACTCTATATGGGAGAGACAAGTGATCTCTCGTGATAAATTCGTGAAGAGCTAACTGCTATACACATGGACTGAGAGAACCTTGGTGCCAGCAAGCCGGCTGTATTTTTTAGTGCTAGACGGTGTCGGGCTTCCCTCCACTGCTGACGTGCTCACTGCTCAGCCGGTCCTTGCTTTGGCCTTCCGTGGGATGCGTCCCTCCACGCGACCACGCAGGGCGTCGTGCACCGAGGTGAAATTTTTGCATTTTGCACCTTTTTTGAAAACATTTTTTACAAATAGCCCCTCCGCAAAACTTTAAGCTTCCTCAAAATAGGCCAAAACTTCACGCACTAGGACACCACGCCGAGGTATGTGGCTCGCCTCTCGACGGAGCGCCGGAGGTAGGCACGCCGTCGTGACAACCTGGTCGCGACCACCGGCGAGTAAGGGTCAGTACCTTGGCGCCGTGTCGCCCACACCGAAGCCTCATACCATGGCGTCCTCTCATTGCCGAGTGTTGGACAATTGTCGATCGTGGCCGTTGGCCCGGCCAAAGACGTAGGCGCGCGGGTTTTAATTACGGCCTGAGTCGTCGACTTCTACGGCAGCGTCGACGCCACGCCGAGATCTCAAGACTTTAGGGCGCCCGTCGCGGCCTCCTTCTCCTCCCGCACTTTATTCATTTCTAACAAACCCTAAACCGCCCGCCGACGACGGCAGCGACATTCACCACCTCGCACGGCCCGCCACGCGCTTGTCCCCACCGCCCGCCCATTGCCGCCCGACTCATCCCTCCACCACGTCATCCACCCCGCACCCGATCCGGGCGGTGGTTGCTCTCCCTCTCTCCTCCCTCCGCCCCATGAAACCTAGGTCTTGATTTGCTCATCCGTCCATTGATCCGCGTGACGATTGTCCCCGAGGTATTGCTTGTTGCCGTTGTTCGGTTTGTCCAAATATATTCATCTACATTGCCTTTATTCTTGTAGAACCCTAGGTTATTGTACGCTCGCGTTGTTCATGTTGTGGTTAATCTTTGATTAATTGGAATCTATATCTTGTTGCGTTTATGGTTAGCAATGAACCTTAATGATGGTGGTATAGTGGCACTAGGGTTCTTGATTTTCTTCTCGTTTAGGGTGTCAATTACACTTTTTTTTGTTAATGTTTAGTTTAGTAGTGTTCGGATTATGATATATATATATTTATATATATTTAATTATGCCTCGTATATGTGAGTATAGCTATGTTTCAAAATTTATATAGCACTATAATTTTAAATTTACGAACACTATAGTTTCAAAGTTTATTTATTTTTGATATCATGATATGTGACTATATATATGTGTTGGTGTGACATTTTATGTTGCATAATGGTTGTAGATGGATAAATTAGTGAGGTTGCAACATGGAGGACGTGTTGTTAGGACAAGAAAGGATAGTGTGGAGTTTTTTGGACATGTCCGAGCATTTGTTGATCTTTTCCCTCAGTCCCCTTCTTTGACGCAGCTTAGTGGACCAAGTGAAAGCACGCTTAGGTTGGAATGACGGAGATGTGAAATTTGAAGGTGTGATGGATGTTGGGTCGAGTAAGGGTCCACGGATCAAGAGGTTGTTGAAGATTACAAGCGAAGTCCGAATGGATTGATTACAAGGCGGCTTGTATTGGCCTCTCAAGTGAGGTCCTTGAATCCGGTGGTAAGGAAGGTGGATGCCGAGCAACAAATAACATTGAAGCAAGCCCAACAAACGAGCATCTCTTAGATAATGGTACTTTAAGAGAAGAGGAGATAGTTCTTACCCAACCAATATATGGCGGTAGTGAAGGGTTAGTGTGGCCCGAAAGGAGATGAAGTAGGTTTTCAAGATAATAGAGATAATCAATACAATGCGAGCACTGATAGGGATGACAGTCATTATAGTGATGAAGAATCTGATGACTCTTATGAAATTGGTGAGGAAGAATTAGGTTTGGACGAGGCCAATGGAGATGACTCAATAGACGATGACCTTAGTTTCAAAGATGACCTTAGTGGTGAGGACGACTTTGGTGATGCAAGGGCTACTAGCCTGGTTTGACATCGATGTAGCCGGTGATGATGAGGTTTTTGCGTATGATATTGTTGAAGACTCCGACGATGATCGCCCTATTCGTCGTATGAATTCTAGGGAAATAGAGATATTGATGAGGGTATTGCCCGATATCGATCCAAAGAGTAGGTGATTTTGAGGACCTTAGCCTTGGACACCGGGCAATAGCCGATGGAGGGCCAAGTGAAACAACGATTGCGATCGCGAGTGCATGCCAGATCATAAGGAAGGGCATATTGTTTGCTACCATGGATGACATGAAGACATGGTTGCAAGAGTACTCCATTGTGCACAACCGCCCTTTTTAGGGTAACTGTTCTCGAAAGGACAAAAGGTACACTGTGGTATGTGAATTATATACATGTGGATGACAAGTATATGCGCTTAGGAAGAATAGGGCGGAAAATGGAAGATTACCTCGCAAAGCAACCACATGTTTGTGCGGTCTGCAGGCGTAAGAGAACCATTTGCGTACTGAATTCTAGGTTCATTGCCGCACAATTATGCCCCATGGTGAAGCATATGCCAACCATTACGGTATCGGGCCATTGCTGATTGAGATCATCTTCCTACGGTGGAATTACTACGTGAAATACGGTAAGGCATGGAGGGCAAAGCAGTGTGCCCTACAGATGATCTTTGGAGATTGGGAAGAAGCGTATGAGCGCCTTCCTAAATGTTGAACGCGATGAGAGTCAGAAATCCGTGCATGCACTTTGAGTACTTACCAAAAGAGGGTGAAACAAGGAATGGTCGCCGTTTTTTTGGTAGGGCGTTTTTTGGGCTTTTGGGCAAAGCATAGAAGCATTCAAGCACCGCAGCCCGTGGTCTCGATTGATGGCACATTTCTTATAGGAAAATTTGAAGGCACAATGCTTATATGTATAGGAACCGATGCGTAAGATCAGCTTGTTCCATTGGCATTTGCTATTGTTCGGAAGGAGGACACAGATAGTTAGTGCCGGTTCTTGAGACCGGGTCGACGTAATGTCATTGGTCCCGCACGTGAAGTATGCGTCATATCCGACAGGCATGCTGACATTCTCAATGTTATAGAAGAAGAGATGCCTGGTTATGGCCAAATACATCACCGTTGGTGCACAAGGCACCTTGCTTAGAATCTTATAAGGCATGACCACACAAAAGACAACTTCAAGTTATTTGAGGAGGTTTGCCAGTAGCAAGAAGTTAGGTTATTCAAAGAGAAGCTAGAGGCCCTCAAGTTAGCCACTAATGCGGATGGCAGACAATTCCTGAACGAGTTGATGGATTGTAAGGAGAAGTGGACCTTGGCATACGACACTGGAGGTTGGAGATGGGGCTTCATGACTAGTAACATGGCAGAGATGTTTAATAGCCTTTTAAGAGGTTGTCGTGCTATCCCCGTGACTGCTATTGCCTCGTTCACTTTCTACAAGTTGAATGCTTGGTTTGTCGCGAGGAAGAAGTATGCTAGAGGTCTATGGTCATCGAACAAACCTTGGCCCCTCTTAGTATCTCAAGAGCTAGCTTTGTCAAGGAAGAAGTCGAAATGATAGAAGGGAACATGTTTTGAGGCTACGTCCAACACATACGAGGTTCTAGAGAGTGGTGGAACAAACATTGGTGGTGAAGACCGTGGTGCTAGAAAGTATACAGTTGGAATAAATGAAAACAAGTGCTCATGTGGAGAACCAACCATATATCACAGGCCTTGCTCCCACATGATTACTTGCTTGTCGATTAGGGCGCTGGGATGCAGAGGTACCTCCCCGCATGGCACCGGAGTTCTCATTGCGAAATCTATCGAGCACTTGGCATCCCCAATTCGAGCCATTGTGAGATCGAGAATGAGTGGCCCATATACGATGGACCCAAGTACGTGGCGGATCTTGCTCTATTGTGGAAGAGTAAAGGACCTAGGCGTCGAAAGCGATTGAGGATGGACATGGATCAAGCCACCAGAGGAAGTTCCACTAGGAGTAAGGTTGGGACACATTTCGTAGAGGACACTCAAAAAAGTCGTTGCTCCAAGTGTCATAAGCCGGGGCATAATAGAAGAAAATGCCCTCAATTACTTAGAGAGGAGGTACTTAGTTCATAAATGTATTGCTATATACTTAATTACATCCGCTCATTTCATATCTTTTTTAATGTTATGTTCCTATATTTTTTAATGTTTTACTAATTATTTGTGTATTGACGACATGCAAGATGGTGCAAGACATCTCCTTGATGCTAGGTCCGATGAGAAGCACCGGGCCCGGAAGATCGAGCTGGGAGAGGTAAAGTAGAGATTCCTTGACTGTTTCAATACAACTTGTACAACTATTCAATTATAAGAGTGAAGATCTCTAGTTTGGTTTTGGCTAATTGATGAAACCCTTAGGACTAATCTCTATGCTAAGTGTGTGAATTAGTTGGAGATTGGTCAATCCAAGTGTGGAGCATGAAGATCATGGTGGATGCATTGGAGTGATCCAAAAGATGATCAAGTGCTTGCTTGGTGTGGAATTGAGATCGAAGTGATCAAAATGGGCTCAAGGCGAAGGTATAATCTTAGGGCCATTTTGATTTTACACTCAAGACACCATAGAGGGTGTGAAAGTGGTTTAGGATCGATAGCCGCATCTATAAAGAGGGGAAAAACGTCGAACATCGATCCTCATGTGCCTCTAGGTCTAACACCATGAGCATGCAATTTCGATCTAGAGAACTAACTCCTAACCTTGCAAAATTATTTGTGAAAAGCTAACTTGAGGAGTTGGCATTTTTTGGAGCAAGGTTGGAGAAGAGATGAGAATTGGATCAAGATATGCTGAATATTTGGATGAGAAATCGTAGACATGCTTGCACACACACACATATATATATATATATATATATATATATATATATATATATATATATGAGGTATTCTATATATTACCCTAATCACTACCCGAGGCAACCCAACGCACCGGTACCCGAGCCCGACACACCGAGCCAACCCATCGCCGGTCACAGTTCCCTTTTCCCGCACCCACCTTTTTTTTATCGGTTTTTTTTTTCTTTCCATATTCTCCATCGATCGATAGTGGGGGATTTTGGGAGACGCCGGTTTTTTTTTTCCTGCTGCCGCCGCAGGAGCCCAGCTCGCCATCGGACCCGCCGCATTTAGCCACCGCTGCCGCCGTCGCCGCGCCTTGAAGGCCATCCTAGGGTGGAGGCGAGGAGATGCCGGTTTTGTCTAGCTCGCCGCCGCCTGCGCTGCACGAGCCCGCGCCGCCACTTCCGCCGTCCAGGGCCCTCCTGGCGCCGACTCCCCCCCATCCTTCACCCTGTCAGCTCGCCGTCGACCGCGGTCTTGAAGGCCAAGTTGAGGGTCGGCATTGACGGTTGCTGTCAGGTTTGGCAGCGGCGAGCTCGCCGCACCTTGGGCGGCCATCCCACCTGCACCTTCCCATCATAAGCAACCTCCCGTGCTCGCCCGTGACTCATCGTTAGTTCCCGTCGCGAACTCCCGGAGAAAGGAGTGGCAACTCGGTGGCGATGCTGTCGCCGCCGTCAGCTCGCTGCCACCGCCGTTCCTGCGTTTGATTCTCCAACACTGCTGGCAGATCCAGGTGCCCTTCCTCTAGATCCCCTTCCCTAGCTCGTATTTTTGCACAATCTCCTTCTCCTTCCGCTGCGAGTGTTAGATTGTCTCGGCAGATCCATGTGCCCTTCCTCTAGATCCCAGCCCCCTGGTCGTCGTTTGCACAATCTCCTCCTCCCCGTTCCCCCTTTTTTATTTTATTTTATTTGATTGTTACAGTTCATTATCGAAATGCGCTGGTGCTATGTCCTGCTATGTCTTTTTCAAAGCTGTGTAAATGTATTATGACGTAATATCATACAATAATTGATTTGTTGTTTAATTTACATGTTTATTAGCTCTTAGATAGTTGAATCTTAGTTAATTGGTGTGTGTTGAATTAATGAAATATATGAAGGCACTGCTAGCATGCTATGGACGACTGCTTTTATTAGTATAGGTACCATCTTCATTCTTTAAAAGATTAAATTTATCATATATTAACCATTCGTTTGGGATATCAATGAGTATGTGATGCATGTATCTGATTTTTTTATATAATAATATTAGTTATGTGTTCACGTTCTACCCCAGCTAAATTTTGGTTCTGCTGTGCCACTGTCTGGCTCCACCCTGCTTTGTGTGCTGGAATTACTTTTTAATTGTTTGAGTTCAGGTGCATATGCTTTCCAAAAAAGATGTCCATGGTTTGTATGATTTTCTAAGAATTAGAACCGGCATAGGAGGCTCTTCTGAATCTATTTTTGAAACTTAATTTAGTGGTTCTTTTGAGATAAGGTACTTTTGGTACTCAAAATATGTATGTTTCGTTCAGGTGCTAGGTGGAAAAGTCTACACAAGGAAATTACTTTCACCCAAAGATAGGAATGTCCACCCAATGATGGAAGTTGTCCGAGGAGCAGCCTTCGACATGTTACAAGTAATTTGTTGATGTCACTTTAATCATTGTTTGCCTTTTTGATTTACTCAGACCTTCACGGATTCATGATCATAACTTGCAGTGAGTTGGTGGTTCTCCTGCTTCACTTAGACTACATCGACGGCTGGACATGTTAGTGGTACTGGATCTGTTGGAATTGAAGCTATGAGTCGCGGATGTTCCAAGGTTGTCCAAAAACTCCTGTTGAAACTTCAGTCATGATTGTCTAGCCACGAGTGCAGATAATCCTACAAAACACCTATTCATCTAATTACTTCTTCTAGTTTTATCACTTTTATTAGAGTTAGATAATCTGCTGCTCTCCTAAATCTCTCTCTTGTCATAGGAGTATAGGATCAGGGAGTGCTCTTTTTGTTTCTTTTCATCTCTGCAAATTGTGGATGCACTATCCTCATTACTGTCCACCCCTCACCCATTCAGGTGCCAAAAAAGTTTTCTTCATTCAATGTCCGAGGTTGCCATACATGCAAAGAATCGTTATTTCTTGCTTTCTATTGCACATGTGAATAGCATGCCCTTTAACTATGATATTCAATTTGTCTCCCAATTATGATTTTTCTATATTAGTTTTCCTACCTTGGTTTTTGTATTTGTAATTTTTTTTACCACTACTAATTTCCATGTGTCTGTACATCAGAGGCCTTTTCGTAAAGGATCCTTAGCTAGCAATGGGACTGCTCAACTAGAAGGTCTTTTCTATATGCTTAATTAACTGCAAATACTACATTCATATCAACTGGAGTGGTTTTCATCATTGTAACATATACATGCTAATATATGCAACTTATAATCGGGCTTAAAAAAGATGTTCGGGGATTATTGTCAATTACATGTGGCACAGTGGGAGTAGTTATATGCACTATCTATCAGTGTATCTTGTGGTTCATTTGACTCACTGATGAGCCTGTCATTGTGGAGGTTGGGTGCTTCTTCCTGTTCTGAAAGTCCTCCGTTTAATTGTTTGTTCTTTTCTGTTCAAGCTATCTTTTTCTCGATCAATGTTCAGTCTTAAACATTGTTATTACAAACTCTGGTCCAACCAATATTAGACAAAGCAAACCCTTAAAGGAAATTTGTTTGTAAAAATGTTCACACAAAGTACAAGCGTGGAAACATTTATTTTGCAATTCCTTCATGTGATTTGTCAGAATGCTTTATTATGTAGTTTCCCACTATTGTTTTCTCCTTTTTTAACAGATATTAAATGATAGTGATATTAACAACTTTGCTTTGAGTGTGCTGGTAATTATGAGAGCCTAATGTGTGATCAACTTCTCGTTGAAAGAGTGTTGATTGCACTTTTAATGGCATGATCTCAGCTGCCATTAAAATCGATCTATGATTTGCTCCTGGGTAATTCTCAATTTTTCCCTTGTTGCACAAAGTGAGCCTGGAGGTTGTTTAGCTCACTAGATATAGCTTATTTGTGTCTATCTTTTACAGATTACTGCAAGTGAGTTTTTGCCTGATATTTTTCTTACTAGTTCAGTGTTGCTACAAATTGTCAATCGATTTTTAGTTTCCTACTCTATTTATTTTTATGACAATACCAGGTTCTGGAGTTTGTAGATAGCAATATGAAGAATCCTAGTTTTTTAGCTTAAAATAATGGTTACCATCTGTGTCAACCTTTTCAGAGTAACCTATTTTTATACGTACAGTACACCTAAGCTGTACATTTAAGTCCCCTAATTTGTTGCAAACTCAGTCAACTGCCTCTGCTGCCTATTGGCGCTGGGCACTGCCTAGGTTGCCCCCTGATGGTCTGCTTGGAGCTGGCTGTTGTGCCCACCCGAAACTAGATTATCACGTCTGTGGCCACAAAACCTTATCTGCTTCAGAAATTTCTATACATTGTGAGATAAAGTTTTTATGCTCCTACAATTCATCTCATGCGTTGCATTTTCCAATTTGATTCCTGTTTTCTTCCTTTTTTTCAGATTTGGAACATCAATGTGCAGTCGGTTGGATGCTCAGGGGCAGCTTCGACTAGAACCTGGAGAATCCATCATTTTTGCAGGTGGTGTTGGAAGAAATGTAAGGTGAGCCGTGGCTGTATTTACTATTAGGTTTGGTCTGATGCACAAACGACCTTTATGCTCAACTAGAAGGTCCTATATGTCTCTGATGTGCAATTAACATACTCTGTTGCAATAGTTTGTGCACTTGAATATTATCTATTGCCATTCTTGTAATATTATTCATTGCCATTCTTTTTACTAATTATCAAGCATTTTAGCATGACTATTGACACAATTCTAAAAGAGTCCATGCCATTCACAAGAAAAAAAAGAAAAGAGAAATCATGATCCCAAACTACTATAAAGACTATAACCAGTTACTACTTGTTGGGAAGTAGCTCTTCTTTTTGCTTATGCATCCCAAACTAAGACTTCAACTCTATCATCACTGCATCTAGAGTTAAGATCCAGCTATCCAATCATCCAATGTGTCATAAGCTTTATTTTTCATCTTATGCTTTTTTTTTAAAAAAAAAAAAATTGTCAATCAAATTTACTCTTGTCATGGTTTGGGTTGTTTGTAGTGATGGAGCTGATGGCTATGATCACTCAGGTGCTGAGTGAGAAGGGGTGGCCAGTGGAGACTTCACTTGTCCATGTCTATGTGCTCCCAGTAATTTTGTCTTCCTGCTATGTTGCCCTCAATTGACTCTGCCTTCCTCTGTGCTGCAACAGGCTTTGATTTTTTTTTCTGTTCTGAATGTGCTATGCTGGTTTTGATTATGTAAGGTAGGAATCAAAATACCTGGATTTATTACGAGATAGTGTCTGAGTTGGTATGATAGGAGACACATAGGACACCCTGTTTTTGCTTTTGTTCCCAACCAATGAACTAATAGATAACATTGTTTCTTCCTATAAAACACACATGGAAGACTAATGTTTAATTACCAACAATGATTATGTAATTTAGCTCCTATTCTTGGTTCCCCCTTGTGGCTGACAATTTCAAGGAACTTCTAGCTTTAGCGGTCGTTACTGGTGATTGCATGGATATACCTGTACGATGATACAATTTTGCCGGTATAGTTTTCTCAATCTGATCTGTGATTTCGTTTTACTGAAACTATTTGTAAAAAAGAACTATGGTTTGAGATTGCTACAACTCTGCTATCTGTAGTGCATAGTAAATCTAATAGGCAGCCACACAGATCCTCACTCTTGACAGAAAAGCACTTGAAAATAATCTACAATTATACGATTTTCAAGAACATGTCTGAGTGACCTTCGTTGTTTGATGTTCTCTTTGGTATTTGAAGCTACCTTTTGTGTTATGGAGAATGTATTATTGAAAATTTACCATTTATTCCAAATTTGATGTGATGAGACCTAATTTAGTTTCATTGTCTATTTATATGTGACAATATATTGGGATCAATATACTATACCATTCCAAATGTTCTATACCTTTAGACATGAAATATTGTTGTTCACTATAGTAGGTTTCCTGAAGCCCTGCTTACATGCTTATGCAATGCTGGATTGTTGTGGTCAAATTATTTTATATAAAGACCTATTGTTCTTTGCTAATCAATACTGGTTCTCACAGGTGATGGTCTAGAGGAAGTGAAGGATGGCTGTGTCCATATATTGACCTTTTGATAGACATAGCAGCGTTGACACATCTGTGTGCTTCAAGGTGAGTGTGCATTGGTAGTTGTCCAGAGCTTTGAATTTTTAGTCATGCAGATCCAATTAATCTGTAACATCCAAGTTTGCTATGATGTATTCTCAATCTTAACGCAAGGAATTCCTTTAATTTCTTGTCAGTGTCAGGAGTATAGAAGTAGTTTCCAAATGATAAACTTCTGCTTTTAACCATCTCCCTTTCAACATGATATTTTGTTTGTTCTTTTAAATTTGTCTAACTGTCTTGTGAATCGTATGCAAATATATGCTAGTTTTGGAGAGATTGGAGACTATGAGGACTTGTGACTTCTCCGACCAAAGACAACCCTGGTGGATTTGAATGATCTTGATCTTCTTGTCCGCATGCGCCACATTTTTAGAACCTTTATGTGGCCAGTTTTGGCATGTACACATGATTCTGACGTTTTTACACAATGTCTTGGCCGTACGGTCAATTATCATACTATAGAGCAAAAAAATGTTATTTAAATACGTATCCTTGCCCCATTATATTTTTTTTTTGCTATGTGTTTTCGTATTAATTTCAATTGAATCATATTTTTATTAAATTAAAATGAATAGTACTGTGTTTTCATGACTGTATTGCTGTAGTTTTGTGCCGAATTCCGTATATGACTATAAAACTGGCCTCTAATGAGAGACGTCAAAATGCTATATAAAACTAGCCTCTAATGATGCACGTCGAAAGGCTGCACAGGAAAAAAAAAACCATGAACGTGACAAAATGGCCTCTAATCAGGGGCGTCAAAAGGCTGGACAGGAAAAAAAATCACGAACGTGAAAAAAAAAAGTTGCAAATGAAAATGGCATCAACCTTCGGCTAAAAAAATAAAATAATAATCAGGAAGTGGTCGCCGCTCGCTCTTTTGAATCGTGGGGACGGAGGCACGTGAGTGTTTTCACGGGCGGAAAAGGAAAACCGGTTGAGAACGTCATGCGTGCCGCGTAGGTAGGTTCCGCGGTGCACGAGCGTCTGTCCTGGCGTTCGGACGGGCGGGCGCGCGGGGCTCGGGTAGTGATTATTAATCACTACCCAGGGACTACTTAGCGCAGCCCATGTAGCCAGACCATCCGGCGCAACCAGCTTTACTACGCGGCGCTCGGAGGCGGTTGGTGAGCTACTGTTACGCGGGCCTAGTAACTGTCAGCGCGTGATTTCTGGCAGACCGACTAATCAATTAGCGCACACTAATTTTTGGACGGAGTGGTTACGAGAATACATGTGCATGCATGCAAGCGATGAACGTGTGGGTGGAATATAGTAAATTGCATGGCGGACTATGGTAAATTGTTTACTATATTCTATGTTGCTGTTTTTATTAGTTACGATAATCTATTTATTGGACTTGCAAATTGTTTAGTAGATTTATTTACCAGAATCAATATCAATCTGCCCAACTGTAGTTACGATAATATATTTACTAGATTTTTAATAATTTACTAGAATAATATATCAAAAGATATGTAATCAATTTACTATAAATAATTCTGAATCTATATGTCAAAACAATCCATACAACTCGACAAAGGCACTAAAAGGGAATTCCTTTCGGCTAACCACACCAACTGAAGAACACTACAAAAATTACGTGTAAAAAAAGGAAAGAATTAATCAAATCCTAATGGAAATCCGATGGCCTCATGCACACATCGCCAAGGAAAAGGGAAAGGAAGACAATCGTCATGCACGACGGCACGAGCGCGACGCCTGCACCGCGGAGGCACGCAAGACGTACGACCGATCGAGAGACGAGTGTTGCCCTCCGCAGCGCTGAAGCCTCCGTTGTGCTTCCGTACGCCGCGCGAAGGAGCATATGGAGGCGACATCACGGGTGGTGCGCAGATAGGGAGGTGCGTCCAGAGGGCAGAGAAGAAGAGATCGTCGTGGCCAGTGGTGATTGGCGGGCGTAGGGCTCCGCCGAGATCCAGCCAGGCGCGGTCGCCGGCCGGACCGCCGCCGGGAACCGTCGGCAACGGAAAAGGCCGCTTCGTCGTCGGGGAGGGTGCGCCCGTGCTGCCGCACTGCCGCCGGTCGGTGAGAACTCAGGAGGCCGGACCGCCACTGGGAGCAGTTGGTGTGGGACAGGCAGCTCCGCCCACGCTGTCGACGTCGAGGCTGGAGTCGCTCCTCACCCGGGCACGGGTGCTCACGCGAGTGGGTCGTCCCACCTAGAGGTCGTCCGCACCGCCTCCGGGTCGCCGTGGCCGTGTCCGTCTCACCCGCCAACGGATCACGACGCCGCCGGCGTTGCGGGCGCGCAGGTCATCCCCGGAGCAAGGCAGGCCGCGTCGCCGCCGGGGAGCCCATGCGTGCGGGTCGAGCTGCGCTGATGACGGACAACATCCATGCGAGGCGAGAACACGGGGAGCAGCAGCTGTGGCCACCGGGGGAAGGAGGAGCCGCCGTCGCCGTTCCAGACAACCTGCCGCGGGCGCCGGTGAGGAACAAGGTGCCGCTCCTAGTGTTGTTGTGGAGGACCGTGCGAACGAATGTCAGGGCAGCGAATGGAGGAATTAGAAAGTAACGTGATTAACGGGTGTGCTTTATATCCAATCCATTTTAATATGGAAATAAATGGCTGCATTTATTAGCCAAGATGAAGGCACGTTGGCAGCCAGGGCAAGCAAGGTGGTCTGATCGGTCGGTCTAGCGTTGTCAGTTTGGACTCGGCTACAGAATTTAACATTTTGGAGCCAGCTATAGCATAATATATATATATATATATATATATATATATATTCTATTGAGAGCCTTGGCTTCTAATAATTAGGGAAGCCCCACCCCAAACGACACAAGCGTGGTTCAACCGAACCAGGATTCCACCAACCAGGCCTGGCGTGGTCCCCTGCACGTGGGGCCAGGCCAAATCCTCCGCAGTCCGCAGTCCGCACCCGAAGCTCGTTCAAATTAGAAGTATGAAAGCGCGCCGTCTAGGCCGCCTCTAAAGGCGTCCACGTATCCTTCGTCCTTTTCATGCGTTAGATGGAAATTCCACAATCCAGATGAGATTGTTCCGTTCCTGCATGCATGCAAAGGACACATTCAATGAAGTAAGTGGACATATACATGCAAGTTGTCATTCGTATGCCACCATGCATGCACAAGCAAACATGCAAAAGACGCATGCATGCATATACAACCGCATACATGCAAAGGACACATGCAAACGACAAAGAATAAACATGCATGCAGAGACAACATAAAAAAGTTGCGGTGGTCTTTCACATGCACATGCAACGACAATATAAAAACATGGTTGTCCTTCACATGCCTAAAAAGTAAATTTACAATTGTCGTTTCCATGCAAAAAAAGTGGATTCCATCGATCCTTACAACAAGACATGCAACCAAAGCTAGATAAGGCCACAACATGTATAGGACAAAAAATGCATGTCTCCTTTTCATGTAAAGGAAAAGTAGATTCCATCCATGCAAGGGGCATGAACCCAGTGCTACGCCAGACACCCATGCCTCATCAGGTCTCCAATTCTTGGCTATATAAGCATGTGGTGTGCCAGCCGTTGCTTCATCCCAATCCTCCCATTGCCCAGCTCGCCTTGGTGTAGTTCATGTATAGAGTGCATCCCTACCGTCCCTCTTGTGTTGCTCCTCATATTTGTTACACGTAAAGCACCACCACCACCATTGTTGGTTGATGGCCTAGCAAGACCAACTTGCATAGGGACCACTACGAAGTAGGTTTGTGTTATATATCTGTTGTAATGAAAGGTTATCTATGCATGCACCTATATTTGACCTCCCTTCGTTACCATGTGTGTGCTATACCAGCTAACTATATTTGACCTCCCTTCGTTACCATGTGTGTGTTGTATCAACTAACTATTTTTTTTACCTCCCTTCGTTACCATGTGTGTCCTATACCAACTAACTATATTTGACCTCATTAGCAGGTGCGTGCTATATGAACTAACTATATTTGATTTAACATAAAAGTTTTATTTACTACGCATTTTGTATGTTTGACCTCCCTTGTTACCATGTGTGTGCTATACCAACTAACTATTTTTGACCTCCCTTCGGTACCATGTGTGTGCTATACCAACTAAATATATTTGACCTCACTTGGTTAGCATGTGCGTGCTATACGAACTAACTATATTTGATCTAACATAAAAGTTTTATTTACTACACATTCTCTATGTTTGACCTCCCTTCGTTACTATGTGTGTTCTATATCAACTAACTATATTTGACCTTACTTGGTTAGCATGTGCATGCTATACGAACTAACTATATTTGATGTAACATAAAAATCAGTCCTCCAACTTTAATTTGTGAATTAGTCTGTAGTTTATCATCGTGTTGTATCCTAGGCCTGTGAATCCTTACATGTTTTACCCTTTGGAGGTCCCTAGGTTCACGTGTCCATACATTCCACTACCATGCCACCTTAGTGGCTGGGCATCTTTATGCTTAGGTCTTAAGTGCAGTCCCTTGTTAGCGTATAGGCAAAAGCCACGAAGAATGCTTTGTACCCCTACCTATTTGTATTCCCTATGTGTGTACTATTGCCTCTTCTTGAATAAAGTGCCATCTTGGACACTATGTGGCTATCTATGTGATGCATACTTCTACCATGGAGATTGTGTGTAAACTATCGGACCTGATTGCTTTTACTTGCTCCTTCCGTTCATCAGCCTGCATGAATCAATTGTCCACCCTTGGATGCTGCTCCCGTGCCCCTGGTGGGAATTGATGCATGAGAGTAACTCCAGAAATTATATTTAAAACTAAATGCTTACATTTCATTCAAGAAAATGACATCCCCAGGCATTTTACCAAACATAGAAGTCTATGTTAAACAATTCTCATTTTTACACAAGTCATGATTCAGATAGCTCAAGCACAGGTATGCCCGCTTCTTCATACATATCAAAAACCATAAAAAATAGAGGTAACAAACAGACATGCCAGGAGGTCTATTCCCCATAAAAAGGGTAATCGTTCCCTTCAAGAAGTATAGCATTAGCATCACATAACCAACCTCCAAGATATTTTCTTTTCTCAATTGAAATCTTTGTGCATCTGCTAGCCTATAACAAAAGAAACCAAAATAAGAATTTCAGAAGAACTATAATAGCACATAAACCATGTGAGTTGTTACCTCAAATCTGTTGCAGGAGGTTCGACAGCATGAAATTAACCAAGCTCCGTGGGTTCATAGTCTGGGTTTTGATCTTCAGCACCCTCCTTAGCAAGATCACGGTACCTGGTTGTCTGGTTCTACCTTTTTCTCCTCTCTGAAAGGGAAAGCCAGAGACGATTAGTTTGCATCGAACTTGCCATTGTCACCTACTACTTTCACATCATCACCATTCTAAAAACATATATCCTACAGAGCTGCAAAATTGGCCGTGGCGGCCATCTTTTCAAAAACTCCCTTAATTTAACATTTGAAACATTTTAATAAATGTGGCTCTGCTGTGGAAAAATAGAATTTCCGTACAAACGGATAGTGCTTTACAAACACACGCATAAGGCCACCAATATGTGGTATTTCATAAGCTTACAGGAATCGATAGAATCACCACCAAAGCTTGGAGGTAAATCCATGTAGTATAGCAGGCCAACTAGTGGGTGAGTAATTGTTAGGATGAGAGGAAAAGAAAAGCAGTTGTTATGGTTTTTATATACTTAGATAAATTGATAGGACAAGATCTAACTAGGTTCCTTCTTCCAGCTTTTATTCTATTCTCCAGTCCCCAGTACCCTGGCACCAAGAAATGCGTGGAGCAAATGGGGGAAAAACAAAGATTTTGAAGTGCTTACTTCCGCCGCATCATCTTCTCGTTGTAGTAGTTCTTCTTGGAAGACATTTCCTCTCTTCTCTCTCTTCTCTGTACCCCTAGAAGCCCAGCATTTGGGTGACGGGGATTAAAATCTCGACAACAAAATTACATTCCCGCTCGCATGGTAGCGGGGTTCTTACTGATGACTTGATTGTACGGTACCTTCTTAGTGCCGCGACAGCATTGACGAGGGGAAAGTGGCGGACGACGCTGGCTTGACGTGGATGTAGGGGCCAGGCGTTGGCGGGACGGTGTGCCGGGGGAGCGCGCCTGACAGCGCCGCAGGGCGGTCAGGCCGCCCCTACGCCATAGAGAAATGCGCCGAAGTGGAAGGAAAACGGTGGCACGGCTCGGGCCTCGAGAGACGGCAGGAGGCTGGGCGACACGTGTGCCTGGGCGGGAGACGGCGGCGCGGAGTGGCTTCTCCACGGCGTGCCTCGCCGCTCTCGTGTTGGCTGGTTTTTGCGGCCCCAACGAACAGAGCAGACCTCGTGGCCGAGTCACCCGACGACACCTGGTCCAGTCCGCTGGATCAATATCGGACGGTCCAAACCAAAACAAGCGAGAAGCTGCCGAAGTTTTCAACAAAAAAAACAGAAGTTTGCAAGTTTTATTAAATTTATAAAATATTAGAATTAATTATGGATCTAAGATACTATAAAAGTGATTTTTAAAAAATACTATGAAAGTATAATTCATGAAGGATTATGGATCTAAGACACTATAAAAGTGATTTTTTAAAAAATACTATGAAAGTATAATTCATGATGGATTTAGTATTATCCATATATTTTGAATTAAAAAAGTCAAACTGACTAATATTATATTTAGCACCGCAGTTAATAGTATTCATTACACGTAGCATAAACATTGTAATAGTTTTTCCCATATAGTCCAATCAATGTTGAGATCAACTGCTATGTTGAAAATAAAGTGGGATTACCACGTTTTTTTAATAGGAGTGCCCAGTAGTTATCTTCGTCGCTTAATCTACCTCACACCGTCCTCTGTTTATTCCCTACCCAAGATCTTAGTATTTGTTCTCCCATCGTGGATTCCATTCTATCTTCATCACCAATACCATGGTCATTGGATACAGGTAGCAACTTATAGAGTATACAAAATTTCTAGATGAGCTCTGTGAAAGGGAAATTGGAAGTGTCAAAAACATCCGAATTTAAAACAAATATGCCAACCAAATTACCAAAGTCCAGAGCCTACACCTAAATAGAGATGACAAACTATGGTTCAATGAAATGTACGGAGTACATTGTTCTGCTTGAGATGACGTGACGACTCCCTGTACTGAACCATTGGCAACTTGCATTGCCTGTGTATAAAGAATACTAGGAAAGAAACAAAACACACTTAGTAGACATGCAACAGCCGCGCAGCTACGGGGGCACGAGCCAGCACTGCTTCGCTGCCGCTCGCTGCGCTGCGCCAAGCGCTGCTTCGATGCTTGCCTGCTGCCACGCTAGCGCTGGGCGCTGCTGGCGCTGTTGCACTGCTCCTCGCTGCGCCGCGCCATGGTTGGCCGGCCACAGTAGCGCTGTGGCGATTCCCTGCCTGCCCTCTTCCTCGCCACAGCAGCATGCTGCATTGTCTTGTCTGGCCAGCACTGCCTGCCCCTCAGGGACGGATCCAATGTACTCCCTCCGTTCCAATCACTGCGATTTTTGACTCATATAAACCGTGTTTTTGCTTGCGCGCCTTATTCAAATTTTTTTATGTAAATTATAAAACAAACAAAACGTCATTATAATATCTTTAGTGATGTAATAAGTCATAATAAAAGTGATAATATTTATTAAAAAAGTTGAATAAGGCGAGGTCAAATACGGTTTATATGAGTCAAAGAATTGCAAAGTATTGTGGAACGGAGGGAGTACAATCGTTGCTGTCACAGGACAGGAATGCCGACATCCATTTCATGTTGATCACAACTTTCTAATGTATATCTATTTACTATAAGTTTGTGATTGTCAGTACACAAATTCGTAGTGACATCATTGATTCAAAATCCTGAATATGTTACTGTCTGCCTTCTTCCTCGCCACTGACAGCCACGGATGGTCCAAAATTTTCCCTGCACCTGCCTTGACAATTATCGAAGAGCCAGCATGCGTCCATATCGAAGAGCCATTTAGCATAGTTATCATACCTGGACGTTGCCTCCTCTTGTCTATGTGATCAGTTGTTGTATGTATATGGTCTCATATCCACCTTGAATTTGTTTTTCCTCTTGAGCCCTTGCTTTAGTAGTGTCGTACGTAGACGCCCTTTTAGTTTAAAGTTTAAAGGGACATTGAAACTTTTTACTTCTTTTCCACCTACGATGTAATCTCACCCAATGTTGCGGCTTGAATCTAAATATGCCGCTTCTTAAAACTCAAATCTATCGACACACTTCTTACCTCATATTTCTAAATACTTCTATACTGAGGGCACACCACCCGCAGCGAAGCGCGGGCAGCAATGGCTAGTTCATTTGAATACCCGAGCCGGCATCTAAAAAACAAATCCCCACCTCCCCGGCGGCCCGGCCTCACCAGCTCCTCCCTCGAAGCTCAACCCTCGACGCGCCTCCACCACCAACCAGGGCGCAAGCGTGCGTGCGGCACGGGCCATGAGCTGGCGGGCGCGCAAGGTGGAGGAGCACGGCGGCGCGCGGCCTCCTCTCACCTGGAGGCGCACGGCGGCCATGGAGGCCCACATCCACCGTGACGTGCGGCAGCGGCTTGGTCTCCCCGTGCTGCGCGGCACGGCGAAGTGCCCAGGCGCCACCGACACACGTCTGTGATGGTGCTCGGCCCGATCTCTGCCCCGGCGAGCGGCTTCCTGTGGTGGTGTGCACGGCCGAGCCTCGCAGTCGCATCTGCTACGGCGCAGGCCTTGCTCCCTCCTGCGCGTGGATTTTGTCCCCACCGGCGGCGCGACCTCCTCCCTCGGCGGCGCACATAGCGGCCCTTGGAGGTGTTGTGGACGGGCCCAAGCGCACAAATTCGGTCGCCGGCGACCTCCCCTACCGAACGGTAGCGGATCCGGTCAGCTACGCCCTCTCCTACCCCACCGGTTGCAGATCCGGTCTGCAGTGGCCTCCCCGCCCACCAGCAACGTCGGCGGTGGCACGGCTCCCTCTACTCGGCAACTACGGGCCATAGCGTCGTCCCTCCGCCAACCGGTGGCGTACAGCGCACCCGAACCTCCGACGTACGGCCACCCCGTTCAACCTAGTGGCCGGTGACCTTCCCCCAACTCCCTGCCAGGCAACGTCCTCGTGTTCGCGTCAGGGCAGCGACTTGTGCCTGCAGATGGAGCCGCAATGCTTTCCCCTACATCTACACGGATCCTGCTCATCTTCATCTTCTGCACATCCACGTGAGGTGAGATCCAAAAAGGGGATTTTGTTTTCATTTGTTATTGACTTATTTTTAATCTGTCAATTTACCTCCTATGTGTTGTCTGGGATTAAACTGAACCGAGGCAAATCACTGTACTGATGCTTCATTCTAGATGCTAAGGTGAACCTTGTCCAATCCGACTAGTACTTTATTATACATTAGTTTATTATGCTTCATGCGACTGTGAAATAAAAACTGAATGTTAACCTAACCACCAGCCACTCTCTTTCCGTGGGCTGGGAACAATAATCTTGCCTTGCCTTGAGGGGAAGAAAACTACTCTGTGATTTCTTCTCTAGGACATGCAAATTCTACCGCGCCTGGCTAGTTTTTCTTCTCGATTTTGTTCTTTGTCAGCCTCTTGAACGTATTAGTTTATAAAAAATATTATTCTACTGATTATTAGCCGTAGGAGATGTGCAATCACGGTCTTGTGCGCTGATTGAGGAATCGTTGATTGATTTGCATCTGTTGAAAACACCAATTAATGTGCATAAACAATTGTGGCCTAATCTTGATATTTTTGTGAGCTGGCGTTGGCCAATTTGCTTGTTGATTAGTATGCATATAAAATTGTTCCTAGTTTTTATGCATTCCGTGGAGTGTAATAGCTTTGGATGAATCCTTTGATGTGTTTGTATGCATCTAGTCTACGTGCAGTAGCGCAGATCGCAGGCACTTGGCTGTGGCCAATCTTCCTTGTTCCCGCCTCAGTGAAAAAAAATATGCTTCACTTGCTAAATTTCTATGCATATGATTTGGATCCATGTGCTCCAGGAGCCGACTTTTTTAGGGCCTGCAGCATGCAAGACCTTGTGTTAAATTATTTATGCTTCTTTTATGACCATGTGTCTATGTGATTTGAATACAAATTGTGGATTAGATTATTTGCAAGGATATCGGCCACTAGTTCTAGAAATTTATGTGTTTGTGCTAGTATTTTTTACGCTTGTCGTGATTTGCTTGCCACAACCCCAATCTCATTTAATGCCATGGGTAATATCTAGGCTCAATGACAGCTTTTGATTTTTTAATGCATTTCAGATGGGAGAAAACCTATTATTTTTATTTTGATTCACGATTTTTTACACACTTCTTATTGCAGTGCATAGCAAAACTTGGCAGAAGGAGAGGCTTATGTTAGAACTGGTACTTGCTACAGAAAAAAAAGGTTCCAATCATTTAGTGCCTTCATGGATCTTTGCAACATTAATCTATTTAGTTGTTTATGCTCTCTATTTTGATTTCTATCTAGTTAACAGTTTCCCTTTTGATTGAACAACTAAACTAGCTGCATATAGACAACTAAACTAGCTGCATATAAAAACCAGCTATTTAAATTATTTATGCATCTGTGTGACTTGTTATTAGCTAGGAACCCAAGGCTGAATATTTTTTAGGCTTCGTGATTGTAGTAGTGCTAAATGGCTGCATGTGGTTTTATTGTGCTCCCCAACTCTTATTTTTTTAGTCTGTATGCAAGCATGATAAAATGTCTATGATCTTGATAGCTTCTTGTCTCTCTTGGTCACGGAGTATGCTTTGTGCATTTATGGATGCATGAGTGAGCTCTCACGGCGGCCATGTTCCAGGAGCAGATCAACGGCAACTAGTCGTGGAGCAGCTTGCATTCACCCTGTAGCGTTTGTGCATAAAACAACTAGTTGCATATACCATGTATGTGTTATTAGTTTCTGCCAATATTTTAGCCATGGTTCAAATTAATTGTTAGGTCCTCAATTTCTAGCATACAAAACCGATGAAAAATTATTCTGAAGCAAACTGTCTCTGTGTTCTCAAACAAAACCGATGAAAAAATATGCTTCACCTGCTAAATTTCTATGCATATGATTTGGATCCATGTGCTCTGGGAGCCGACTTTTTTTTGGGCCTGCAGCATGCAAGACCTTGTGTTAAATTTTTTATGCTTCTTTTATGACCATGTGTCTATGTGATTTGAATACAAATTGTGGATTAGATTATTTGCAAGGATATCGGCCACTAGTTCTAGAAAATTATGTGTTTGTGCTAGTATTTTTTTACGCTTGTCGTGATTTTTGCTTGCCACAACCCCAATCTCATCTCATATAAATATTTGTTTAAATGTAACTTCTATTAGTTTCACAAATAGGTTTCTGCTGTTAAAACTCTTTATGCCTGCAAGACTTTTCAATAAGAACCTTTTATGCCTACAATCAGAGATTTAAAACTATGAGAAAAAATACTTTGCTTACTGCTATCCTGTAGTTGAGTTTATATATGTTTCTATGCACGCTTGCAATTGGAGATTTGAAACCGAGGCAAAAAAAAATATGTTGCTTATTGTTCTCTTGTAGTATGTTGTTGCCTATGTTGATGCAACTTGCTCTTCTCCTGTGGACAGCGAAGCGCCGAGGACTGCGGCGGTGCCTTATATGCATTACCCTCCACGACGGCGATGACGGCGTTCACCCCACGACGGCGCTCCCCCCACGACAGCTGTCAATGCGCCCCCACCTACGACCTGGCTGGCCTGCTCCTCCCACGCCGACCCATTCCATCGCCGGCGTGGGCGACGACCCCTTCCCCACCACCACCACCATCCATAATGATTTTTGTGTTCTTTTCTACTTGTGTTTATAAGTTTCTATGCATCGTTGTAAACACTGATATGCATTTACGCGGTTGCTGATTTTTGTGAAGCTGATAGGTAGTTTCCATCTGAATTGAATTCAAATTTTAAATGTGATTATGGATTATTCGTTGGGTTTATATTCATCGAACTCCTAATTTCTATGCATATATTAGTGACAAAAAAGTTAGGCAGATATCTCGTGGAGGTTTCTATGCGTTAACAAAATATTATGAGGTGTAATGTCCATTGTTTATACGTAGTAACAAATTAAATTTTTATCCATCTAAACAGTAGTTTCTACGCAACATTGGTGCTAAAAACTTATACACATCATGACCGGTGCTCTATGCATCCAATTGGAGAACATGAGTCATGATTCAAATTTGAAATTCTAGAGAAGCTGATTTCGTCTCCATTTTTTTATGTATCCAATCACTACTTTTCCTTGCATCTCAACCAGTAATTTCTATGCAGCATGGACGCCAAATCTTTTACATGCATCTTGACTAGTGAATATATGAATCCAATGCTGTATGTGGCATGATTCAAATTTTAAATTTAAATTTTGGAGAATACTGAGATCGTCTCCATGTTTTTATGCACATGCCCATAGGATTTTTATGCATAGACAAATGCATATAACTATATCATAATATATAAAAACAGTTTCACGCATAGAAATTTTGACAAGTGATTATATGCATCCAATCGACCTTCAGTTTGCTATGATTCAAGTGTGGTGGTTCAAATTTTAAATTTTAGAGGATATGACAATGCCTACCATGTTGCTATACACTATCTCACAAGATTCTATGCACAGGCAGTAGCATAAAAACACTTTTGTGTCCATCGCGTGCACAGGGTTTTACACGGTAAAATATGTAACTTTTATTCATCCAACCACAAATTTCTACGCAATGTTTTGTGTCAAAACTGTTCTACGATCTTGACAAGTGATTCTATGCATCCAATCATCCTTCAAGTGCTATGAATTAAGTGTCATGATTTAAATTTTAAATTTTGGAGGAGGCGAGAGTGCTTATCATATTCTTTTACACACGCTCAAAAGATTTTATACATAGATGGTAGTATAAAATTCTACATCTTAACTATTCTACGAATATTGATAAGTCATTGTATGCTTTCATTCGGCCTCCATTTGCTATGATTCAAGTGTGGTGACTCATAGTTGAAACTTTAGAGGAGACGAGAGAAACATATCATTTTGCTATGCACTCCCTCACAAGATTCTATGTGTAAATTAACTTTATTCATTCAATCACTAATTTCTATGCAATGTCATCGGCAAAACGGGCAATGTCAGCACCAAAACTTTTTGCTCATCTCATGGAGAGGGTTTTTACGAGGTAAAATATGTAACTTCAATTCATCCAACCACAAATTTCTATGTACCGCCAGTGTCAAAAACTATTATATGCATATTGTCAAGTGATTCTATTAATTCAATCGGCCTTCAACTGATGTGATTCAAGTGTGGTGATTCAAATTTCAAAGTTCTAGAGAAGATAAGAGCACCTACCATGTTACTATGCACTCCCTCATGAGATTCTATGCACAGTTAGGAGACGAGAGCGCCTAACAAATTTTTTATGCACTCCCTCACAAGATTCTATGTGCTACATCTTAACTGCTCTACGCATATTCAACAAGTGATTCTATGCATGCAATCAACTTTCATTTGCTATGATTTAAATGTGATGATTCAAATTTCAAATTTTAGAGGACACACGAGCACCTATCATGTTGCTATGCACTCCCTCACAAGATTCTATGCGCAGACACAGCATAAAACTCTTTATCCTCATACACAAATTTTTGAATTTTAAAAATTTTCAAAAAAAATATTCACAATGGATCTTGAATCGTGCACAAAAATGTCAGAAGTTCAATGGTGAAAATGGTTTTGAATCGGATGTTTCGTTGAAAAATTATAGCGAAAAAAAAAGAGATTCGATGGGATGCATGCCTGCATGCACGTGTCAGGGTGTGTCAGGTGATGTCTGGTGGAACAGCCAATTGCGGAGAGGTTTTTTTATGCAGTGCTCAATTAATTTTAATTCACTCAACCATTGCTTTTATGCGTCATCGCCGAAAACAGTTTCTACGCAGCATGGACCTGGGATTTTTATGCGTGCTGGCGGCTGGGTCTGGAGGGGACCTCACCACTCGAGACGCACGTTAGCACTGCAAACCTGGATGGTTGGACTGGCTAGGGGCTGGCTGGGGCTCTCCATAGGTATTGAGTTCTCGGGCCCCAATATATATATATATATATATATATATAGGAAGATAGCGGGCTTCCAATAATTTTGGAAGCCTGACCACACCCAGTAGATTTGATTGCACCCAATCACTACCCATAGGCCCAACCAAACCAGCCCATTCGTCCACCAGGCCCATGTTTCCCTCGGCCCACATATATGTATCCCATGAGCCCAGCCACCTGAACCTCACCGCCACCCCCATCGTTCCCGCCCCCGCCACCCCCCGACCCGAGCACAATCGCCGCGGCATCCCGACGCTTCCCCACCCCGGCCCGCGGCGGCGCTTCCCCGACCCGAGCACAGTCGCCGAGGATCCCGGCGCTTCCCCACCCCACCACCGACGACGGCGCGACCCCACGCCTCCCCAAGCAGCGACGATGCGGCTCCGCCCTCCCCGACTTTCCGGGCTCCGAGCACACGGCGGCGCGGCCAGGACTCAGGGCGAGCTGGCCACAGGCGCACAGGGGCAGAGAAGCACGACGGCACGGCCACGCAGGTCGCAGGTGGGCGGGCGGGCCACAGGTTCGTAGGGGAACGGGTCCTACGACGCTGGTAGGCTCCTGCAACCCCTCGACTGACGGCAGCCCACGGATGTCCCATCCCCTTCTTTCCGGCTGGCAGCGACGGTCTCCCATGGTGGATCTGCGCGGGGCAGCGTGGTGTCTGAGCACAGTGTATCCCGGCTCCACCAGGCCGGTGCCTTCTCAGTACGTGTATCCCGTGCCTCTCTTTGCTGCATTTGACTCCCAGCCAAGATCGAATTGGATTTGTGTGCTTACGCGTTTGCCTAATCGATTTGTATGGATGGTCAAGTAGCTGGCAGCAGGAAGGCGGCCGAGCCCGTTCAGATCCCGTCCCAAGCAGGCAGGAGCAATCTTGCCCTGGCAGCTGCTCCACCATGATCGATCTGCTCAGCGTCCGATGAAACAGAGTACGTAGCTTTCTAGCTTTTCCTCTCGATTTTTTCTGTGTCAGCCAATTGAACGTATTAGTTTGTAAAAAAAATATTTTTCTAATTCTTGGCCGCAGGAGAATTGGAATTATGGCCTTGTTGTGCGCTGATTGATGAGGAATTATTGATTAATATGCATAAAAATTCTAGTAGTTTGCTTGTTGATTCTGCAATGCTGGTGCCGCCTCATGCGTGGCTGATTTGTTTCTGGTTTGCTTGCTTCACACTGACTGCAGTGGCTGATTTTGGTCTCAGGTCTGATGGGGGCGCAGCAACACCTGGTGAACATCCAGTTCAAGCAGAAGGTGCAGATGCAGGTTCAGTAGAGATGCAATATTCACTTTGCCGTTGAAATGGTTTTGAGATTAATTGGTTCTATATTGCACGACAGCTTGTTTCAAGCTCGGCGAGAGCTACACGCCGAGCAAGATCCTTGAATTGTGTGAGCTTTCCTTTCATATGAACTGCATGACCTTTCCTTTCATCGCTGATGCCCAGATCCTTCAATTTTTTATGCGTTTTAGATGAAACTGCACACGTCCTGATTCTCCATGGGTAATAACTAGGCTACAACTTTTGATTTTTTATGCACTTTAGATGGTATGTATCCTCAGAGCCGAGTGCTTAGTTAGTATACAAATGAGATGATTTGTGATGTATCTCATTTTTTTAGTTTAATAATACGAGCCATGTTGAGTTGCCTAGTGCTTATCAAATTAACTTTGAATACATTTACGTGCACAATATCAGGTCTGGCATTTCCTGGTCCAGTGATATTTATGTTCGAATTTAAGGAGATTATTAGTTTCTTCTTTTTTGAAGAAAATGAATTCATGAGATTTCCTGCACATTTTCTTGTTTGCAGTGCGTCGCTGAACTTGGCATCAGGAGAGGCTTATGTCTGCACATTTCTTATTTTAATTATAATTATTATAACATGATGCGCATAATTAAGATGTGTACAAGCACATTAATTATTTTTCTCTACAAAAAATTAGATCAGTGGAATGGAGCTTTCTATGCTTGACAACAAAGACCTATATGCTATGTTCCTCCGCCATGGCATGTTTACAGATATATGCATAGCCTACTTCAAAGTTCCATGCACAATTAATTAGTTTACGATCGCCGCCCGTGATTGCAGGAGCTCAAGAACATGCGGCCAAAGCTCTACTCGACCTTGGGTACTACGAGAAGTCCTACCTCCACAGCGAACAGAAGCAAATGTGAGATGAGATTCCTCTTCTCTTTGCTCCTTTTCTCTCTGGAATTCCTACATCAGTGTGATTTTCTAAACTTAAAAAAAAAGTGTTTCTTTCGGCCACTAACAATTCAAGCTGACATTTGTTTTTCTGCATAAAAATGCTTTTTGCTTGGACGCCGGGCAGCATGAAACCTTATGTGTTAAATTTTTTATGCTTACTATGACCATATGTCTATGCATGGTTAAACTGTAACATTCCTTTGCATTCTAATGTAGTTTTTGATCTAAGGCTTTTATGCTTTTCTACTAGCTCCAGGAGGTGCTGTCGGAGGAGCAGCCAGCGCTGCTGGTGCTGTGTGGCTTGACGGCAAGCCGGGGTGCTCGTCAGTGGCGTACGACGCGTTCTGTATCCGGCCTGATGGCGCGACGCTGTTCCTCAACGGGAACCGCTGGAACACAGGTGCGCGGCTTTATTTGCCACACTTTCTATGCCTGTGTGAGCCACACTGATGACGTCCTCCACAGGTCTGTTTCTAATTTTCTATGCTTCTTGAGCCACACTTTCTATGCCGTGGCTTTTTATGTTTTGATTTGATTTTAGTATACATAAGTAATATCCATTGCTAGTATACATAAGTAATATTCATGCTTCATGTATACATAAGTAATATCCATTGCTAGTATACATAAGTAATATTCATGCTTCATGGTTGATTGCTTGGATGTGCATAAAAGTGCCCTTTTTTCTATTTTGATAGGCTGTCTTTACCCTTGAGAATCAACTGTGATATTGCACAAATACATATTTTAGGATGTAGTGGCTCCAAGATCTTGTTTCCGATGGTAGTACAAATTGCATGCTTGTTTAGGGTTTAGGATGGGTGGTTGTGAACAACTATGTCTCCAAAGTGTCTATGCATGACTAAACTGTAACATTGCTATGCATTCTAATGTAGTTTTTGATTTAAGCCTTTTATGCTTTTCTACTGGCTCTAGGAGGTGCCGCCAGAGGCGTAGCTTGTGCTGTGGCTTGACGGCAGGCAGGTCCTTGTTAGTGGCGTACATCCAGCCTGACGGCGTGACGCTGTTCCTCAGTAGGGATCATTGGAAGATAGGTGTGTGGCTGCTTGGGCTTGCTTAAATTATGTACTGTTATGGTTGTACACTGGTGATCGAGATTGAATTTTGTGCGTGTATGTTTATATATGCATTACTGCTGCAGCGGCGAACATCTTGTTTCTGGACTCGCCGGCGTGTATGTATATATTTGTGTCATGGCTGATGTCCCTCCATTGTTGCGTGCAGGCTTAGAGAGTTGCCGATCTGTTTTATCCTCAGGCCATCGGTGACATTGGTGGCGCTTACTCGAGCAGCCAGGTGAGGTCTGAAGTACATATGCTAGCCTGGGTTAGTGCATCGATGCTACTGTGGTAGTGTTCATAACAACCTACTATGCTGATTGTGTTGCTATGTGCTGGTGAAACTTATTTTTTGATGCATAGCGACCTCGGATATTTTGATGCTACTATGGTCATGAAAGCTATGTTTCAGTCTTAATTTGATGCATAGAAATTGAAATTGAAATCTTAATCTTTGAATGCATAGAAATTGAATTTTTTTGAATGCATACTGATTCCATTGGAAGGTTTAGTTGCTCCTAAAAACAGCCCTGTAATTATATTGTATTAAAGGACAATACTTATTAGTGTTGTTTCTTTCCTACAAAAACTAGATCATTGGATTGAGCTATCTATGCTTGAAAAGATAGACTTATACGCTATGTAAATGTGGTTTGCTATGCAATATTGATGCATCCATTTGGATATTAATTTTTGTTTCTGTGCTTGCATGCAAAAGTTTGTAAGCTTAGAAATTATGATTTGGCAACAAGACTAAATCTGAATAAACCCTATAAAATTTCTAGGCTCTGATTTTCTGCTACACTAGTCTTAGATATTTCTATGCTTGATGATATTTCTATGAGATTTTTATGCATAGGTGTTTCAATTTTCTAGTATTTGCAGCGATGTGTGTTTTTTACTAGCATTAGTTGGGAAATGTAGAGTTTCAAAATTAGCAGTTATTTTAAATGGTGCCACTATAATAGTGCCACTGTAATGTAATGTTTCTGTGGATGTTATTTCATACTTGTCTATTATTCTAATAAACACTAGCCTCACTGACATGGGTGAAGCTATCATTTGTTTGTGCTATTTCCTGCTTAACATTGCCACTTGGAACTAAATAATGGTGATTTCAACATGCACGTTGTTCTGCAGATGACTACTATATGGATGGCGATTGCGTCGCGTCGCCTCTCTAGGTGCCTGGGTGGGTTGAGCGACCTGGATTCATCTAGGATTTTATTTTCTTTTTCTTTAGCAAGCAAGCATAGTGGTCTATGCAAGATGAAATTTTGTTTTGAGACCTGACAAAAAACTTGTATGTGTGTTTCTGTGCAATATTTTTTGGAAATATGTAAGGTTGGTGAGATTAGAACACTTTGGCATACATTGTTCAAAAAAAATTTGTAAGCTTGTAAACAATTTATACATTGTTGTGTACACGATTCTATACATTATGACATGCTTAGTTTTCTAAGCGGTTTTTATTTTGTATCAAAATGTTGAAATGTATCTTGACCATAGTGTCGAAGTAATATGCTCGAAATGTTATATGCGAAAAGAGGTCAAAGTTGCTATGCGATAGTGTCGAAGTATTATATGCATTGATTTCGCATCAACACTCTTTTCTATGCAGTCATCCAAAGAGTGTTATGTACCATCACTTGCTATGATTCAAATTTCAAATGTTGGAAAATATGAGACCGTCTGCATGTTTCTATGCAGTCGCTCATAAGATTTTTTGTGTAAATGGCAGCATGAAACTCTATGGCTTGATGTGCAAATTAATGAAGTTTGAATATTTCAAAAAATATATTCATAATAGATCTTGAATTGTGCACAAAAATGTTAGGAGTTCAACGTTGAAAACCGTTTTTGAATCGGACGGTTCATTGAGAAATTATAACGAAAAAACGAATGAGATAAGATGATGCATGCATGCAGGTAAGTGCCTTGTCAGGTGTCAGGGGCTTTTCGATGAATATACGTCACGCGAAGAGTTTTATGCAGTCCTAAATTGAGATTTTATGCATCGCGCTAGGTGGGTTAGACCACACCAGCAGGGTGGGTCGGACCGCACCCACGCGCTGGCTGGTTCTGGCTGGGGCTCCCCATTCTTATTAGCAGCCCGGGGCTCCCAATAAATAAGTAGCCATATATATATATATATATATATATATAGGGTAAATTTTTCCTACACCTGGGTGTAGTTACACCCACCTGGCTAGTACACATGTATAGAAGCCAGCCGGCCAGCAGCCAAGCTAACAGATCAAAATACTTAGACCCGTTTATACCCGGCGTCCGTACGCGTCTATGATTGGCCCTATTTTTTTGGATCTAAAATTATTTGTTTAGTGTCTAGTTGCCGTCGCTACCCACCAATTTAAACGCACGAATGCGGGTGTTGCCATCGCGGCGGCGGCGGCGGCTCTCCGTGGCGGGCGGTGAGCCCTCAACTCGATCGATGCGCCTCTTGTTCACGCCGACGCAGTGTGGTGCCATGGCGCGTGAAGCCGCGCACGCCGAGCCCTTGCGGTGGCGGCGGCTTCTTAACTAGCTAGTCATTAGGGCCTGCGCCTGGGATCCAGGTACGTAAGACATTGCCGGTCCTTCCTGTTGTGATTAATATGATATATTTACTTTTAATCTCATCTTCTCCAGGTTTGCAGATCGAGACATTTGTTGACTTGATCCTCCCAACTCCACGTTTTACCCATGGCATATTACCACGCCCGGCGGCGGGCCGGCAGCACGGCATCCTCGCCGGCGGCGCATCTAGTGCCGAGAGGCGGGCGTCTGTCTCCCCGTGGCCGGCTGCTCCTGGCCGCATCGTCCGCCCCTGCTCCTCCCCGGTGGATGAGATCGTGACTCGCACGCTGCTGCTGGTCGATCCACCGTCGTTGCAAAGTCGTCAAGATCGAGTACTGCATGCGTCGCGCCCAACACCTGAAATACTCGGATGGCGTCTCTGCGGCGGAGTGCTTGGCACACGACGGCACCATGACCACCGTCGAGCGAGACTGTGTATATGTACACTCCAATTCAAATAGTATGCGTATATACTCTTTCTCAAATTAGTACCTATGTGTATATACTTCCATCCAAAAGTATGCACATATACACTTCAGTTTAAAAAGTACATGTATATACTCTTTCTCCAATTTAAAAAGTATGTGTAATACTTTTCTCCTAAAGTATGTGTATATACTCCTCTCAAATAAGTATGTGTATATACGCTCCAGTTCAAAAATCAAAAAGTATGTGTATATATATATACTTCTCAAATTAGTACGTATGTGTGTTACTTCCATTCAAAAAAAAGTATGAACGCATATACTAATAGACTTTTGTCAACTGAACGCATACTATACATACTAGCTATATCTGGGCGTTATGCATACAAACTCCTTTCAAAAAAAATATAGAGAAATACTCCTTCCAAGAAAAAAAAGTATACGTCTATAATCCTGTTTAAACAGTAAGAATAAATACTCAATATGAAAAGTATGAATATAGACTTTTTCAAAAAATATGGATAAATACTCTTTTCAAGAAAATGTATATGTATATACTCCTCTTTAAAAAGTATGAATAAGTACTCCATATGAAAAAGTATGCATCTATATACGACGTATGGTCGAATGCCCGATATATACACAAGCAGCTAACCCAATAAACAACCTTATCCGTTTTTCACGGGAGTTATCTGGCCATTGACATTTTTAATTCATGTATATATGTCCAGATAAGTACTAGTACTCCCTTTGTACGCCGCCAAACAAACTAACCGGGCCGTTAACAAGATGCGCGCCGGACCGGCTCATCCTTGCGTGCGTGTATTTGCAGGTGGGTGTAGTTACTCCCGGGTGTATAGAAAGTGCACCATATATATATATATATATATATATATATATATATATATATATATATATATATATATATATATATATATATATACGCACAAATTAAAATATAAAATAAACTACTAGATACCGCATAAATTAAAAATAAAAATTAATTTAACTACTAGATTAAGCGTGTGTACTTATGCTTGTGTTGATCCTACTTCGGTACTCACCGTATGCATCACTAGCTCTCTTTAACAAAAACAGCTAGCCTAATCCTATCCCTCTAACGCCGACCTGATAGCCGCTTTTCCGTCGTGACGTAGAACGCTAAGACGCCTATCGCCTCCCCAAAGAGTCCCCCCCCCGAAGGGAACACTTCTTTCGGACTCGAGTTCTTTCGTAGTTCTCTAAAAACGCCACCGGGCTAACACGAGAACAATACAAGAACAATACGCACAGAGGCTTCTCCTATAGGGTCCATAGAATAGACTCAAACTTACATAGACGGCTCTGTAGTGCTGTGGATTCTCAAGCTAAAACTCGCCCATTAAAGCAAACAAGCTTACATACGGCTTTCCCTTTCGGAAACCCCAAGCACTTAGCACAAACCCCGATTACCTTTACAAGCGCAGAAGTTCACCGGTCCTTCCTTATTCTTTACAAAGCATGGTGGAGTAATACAATGGAAGTGGAAAGGGTTATTCTAAAACTAATCTTGGTGGTGGATGGTGCTCGGATGTGCTCTCGAGATAATGGTCTTCATGGTGCTCTTCGATTGGAGAGTGAATGGTTGAGAGGGTGCGGATGTGAGAGGCGATGTTCGTTCTCCGATGCCGTGTCCTGTCCCCCCTCTCTCTTGATGTGGGCGATGGCCTTCTCGCTTTATAGGAGCGTAAGAGCCTTCGACTTCGCCTTGAGGATAAGACTTCGTGCTTCTTCAAGCTTATCCTTTTCACGCTGAAGCCTTGGTGACGTGCCTTCATCATGCGGAGAATCTTCTAGAGATGCGATGTGGCTTCTTCAATTATGCAAGGCACAAAATCGACCTTTTCCTCCGCGCAGATAAGGAAGAGGCGTTCAATCTTCGCCTTCAATCGCCGCGCGACAATGACCTTGGCTTTGCTTCATCTTGCATGCATGTGCCGGATGGAGTTGCACCGCCGCTTGACGGCGACATTTTTCTTCAATTGTCGCCCGATGAAGCTTCAATAATCATCAACAAAAGAGCCAATCTTCATCTTGTTCGCTTATGCATCTTGAAGATTTTCAAAATTATTCACGGGTATTATGGGTATGGCCTTCCACGCCCGGAATTGATTGATGTTGCAAAACATCCAATCAAAACTCCGCATGTGTATAATGATATTCCCCGGACAAATTGTTGATAACACCTTATCAATATATGCAAATATATGTATTCATAAAACTTCCAATACTTATTTAATCAAGATCTTCAAAATCCGTCTTCGGGTTTATTAATATTCCGTGGTTGCCCATGACCACGTAATATCTAACATATTCTCATCTATCATTTCATTATTTTCATCCTCATTATTATCATAATCGATATATTTATATTCATTTTTGAATCATAATCTTTCTTTTTATATATTCGTCATAATCTTTCTTTATATTCTCTTCATATTTCTTGGTATACAGTAATGAAATTTTTCATTTATTTCATATCTTGCTTCCTCGCAACACTTCTTCTTTTATATCTTTCTTTAATTGAGGAATTATAGCTTCTAGTCTTTTTTTTATTTTTCTCTCGAAAAATCTTCATTCAAAATATCTTTTTTGCAATATCTTTATATGAAGGAACTCTTGAGGAACCAAATTTCCGAGGTATTTGTACTCGGTTATATTGATATTATTCTCACTTATTTTTTTATGCTTTTGAATATATTCTTTTGCTTCCGCTCTATGAAGTAATTTATTCCTATCAAACTTCTTGCCCATAATAAAGCTTCATCAACTTCTCGTATATTTTTTCCATTGTATTCCACCTTTATTTTTTTCTTTCCATTTTTTGAGCTATAACTTCTTCATATTTTTTGTGTAAATTCCTCGCCTAACTCCTTCATATATAACATACAAAGGATTCTCTTCTTTATTTTTAGGTGTTATTCTTGGTTGCATTTTTCCATTAATCATATGAAAATACTCGCCAGGCTATTTAATATAGCTAACATATAACCTTTGTCTTCCCTTCTATTATTATATTGATGCCGAAATTATCTAATATGCATTGTTGAACATTATCTAAGATAACATTATTTTTTGGTTTGAAGTTAAAGGTATTTGGTGGAAAGATTCTTAGCTTATTATCATTTCCAAAATGATAAAATTCGGTTTCATATGGACTAGGGCTTGATCCCCTTTCATTCCTCGCAAAATGTGATCGTGAAAATATATCGAAGCCGTGATATTATCCTTTCCTTTTATATGCTCAAATATAACTTTATAACCATTTCCAAAGTAATAATGTCTTCAAACAAAACCCATCTTCTAGTTGAACTTTTCTTGCTATTAACTTTATTATAGTATTTACATATAGCTTCACAAATCTGTCCCATCAGAAATTCCTTAAAACCTAAATATAATCTAAAAGCATTTATAGCATTTATAACCGCTAGAATTTCTCTATCAAGATTATTTATTGCTTTTAACTTATATTTACCTGAGGCATATCTCGCATATTTTTTCTTCTAACTTTGATGAATATTTACTAGGCTTTTGCTTAAGTATAGCACCCCATCCTAATTCTCGATGCATCCGTCTCTATAATAAAATAATTATCCTCTAAGGGTAACTCTAAAGGTTTTAAATCTTTAACCTTTTCTTTTATAATTTTTACTAGCTTTATATCTTCAGAGTTAAAATATTTTTGTCCATTTTTCCTTAATTTAGCATACAATGGTCCAAATTAACTTTGCCAAATTCTCAATATGATTTCTAGCATAATTTACTATACCTAGGAATTGTTGCAAAGTCTTTCTTATCATTCATGACATCCGAAATCGTAAAATTTTTCTTAGCAATATGATCTTGCAAATGAATTTTTCCTTCTCAATTTCATGACCTAGAAAGTTTATCTTTTTCTTTGCATATTTCCATTTTCTTCTTAGATAAGATTAATCCATGTTGTTCTACCTTTCTAAAGAAGGTTTCTAAATGAGCTATATGTTCTTTTTGTAAGATTTTGAAAAGATTAAAATATCATCAATATAAACTATTATGAATTCTAAATTTTTCATTAAATATATTTTGCATTTTCCTTTTGAAATAATGCAGGAGCATTCTTTAAACCTAAAGGCATAACTATCCATTCAAAATGACCTTGAGGACATGTGAAAGCAAATCCATTCTATTGATTCTTCTCGCCATTTTTACTTGCCAAAAATCCTCGCTTTTAAATCAAATTTTGAGAAATATTTACAGCCTTGAATTCTATTTATCCATTCTTGTTTATTTGGGATATTATAACCATCATCTATAGTGTTATCATTTAATCTTTTATAATTAATAACCATCCTTGATTTTCCTCTAGCTATTTCAAAGATGATTTCTAACTATAAAAGTCACGATCTATGATGACTTCTACTTTCTCTTATTGCTTTTAGCTTTAGTAGTTCTTCTATATGCATTTTAAATTCAGCTATATCTTTGGGTGTTGCTTCTATAGGACTAGTCTTAATTATGTAATTTGGGTTTATTATGTTAATTTTACATATTATACCATTCTTATCCCAATGCTTCATCGGTATTTCTCCAATTATTTGGATATCTTCCAATCTTTGAACTATTTTATCTATATCTTTTTTAGATTTTATATCTCTATACCAATTTGGCGCTAAAGATTGTAAAACCAAAGCATTCTATATATGTGTTTGTTGTATAAAAATCTTCTATATTTTCACCTAGCTCTTCATTTATATTCTTATTAGTTTCTTCAATTTCTAAATTAGAATTTACATTTCTTACCACTTCTGTTATGTATGGGATATTATCTTGATAAGGTACAAATGTAATTCCTTGCTCATGTATGATTGTTGTTTGCACGTAAAATTGTAAAAATCTTAGACCTAACAACATATCAACATTTATCCTGGATAGGTCTCTTATTGTGATCTCATCTATTATATACTTTGTATTATTTATTTGTATTTCTACATTATAAGCTATTTGATTATGGAATCTTGTTATTCCGCACATGTCGATGAGACATTTCTCGCTTTATTTTGATCTATTGTATGGACTATTTCGGGCATTTTACAAAATATTTATCATGTATTAAGTTTTTTTAAAAACCGTATCTAATAATGCTAATGTTTTATAGGTAATTGTAGGGGTTAGGTTTAATTTTACTGGTATTCTTATACCTACTATTTCTTTAAATGGCAATTTAACTATAAATCTACTTCCAAAATTTAATATGGCATCTTTTAATTGCATAGTCTTATCATTATTTTTATTTAACACTTTGCTTTATTTTTATTTAAAAACCGTTTGGTCTTTTTAATTCAAAAGATACTAAAAAAGCTTTTTCTTCATTTTTACTTATGTCATTGAATTCTATCTTAGTTCTTAGTTCTTCTAATTTCGCTTCTAGATTGTTTATTCTATTTTCTAGAATTCTAACTCGCTTGTTAATATTCTATCTTCTAGTTCTATTTCTACTTCATGTCTCCATTTCTGATTATTTGTTTTTAAACATGAAACACATGCTTGCTTTAAACATGTACTGCATGTAGCTCTATTATCTTGACTAGGATAGAATATGCATAAGGTACACTTTATATTATAGTCACCTCTACCTTTTATCCAATCATGTGCACAATTATCTTGGTCCATTAATTCAGTTTTTGGTTCTTTAGAACTGTCAATATTATCGATATTATATCTAAACCTTCCATTGCATTATCTAAGTTACTTAATTCTTCATCACCTAAGGAGTTTATAAAATTATTATAATTTTCAAAGATTATCTACTTCTTCATAGCTTTCTAACAACAACCTATTATTTATTTCCCATTGCTCATCTTCACTTATCTCATTTTCTTCAATATTATTCTGCATAATATTTATATCTATATGATTTTCAATGATTTTTTTGTTATTATTCAACTCAACTTCTTGCTTAAGTTGATTAAGCCTATAAATTTCCCTTATAAAATAAACTTCTTTTTCCCTTATAGCTGGCCATTTGCTTATTCCATTAGTAAAGTATTCATTAGGGATATTCTTTATCTTTTGTTCATAGCACCTTATTTGGCTATCTAATTCTTCCATTACGAACAAGGTATTTAATTGTAACCACTTAAATAATATTAAATATTAGGGAAAAATTCAGATTCAAAAAATTATATTTAAAATTCACGATTTACTATTCACAAAGACTATTCAAATTCAGTGTATTACTATTCAAATTCGTGTCACTATTCAAAATATTTGTCACTATTCAAATTGAATATAAATAGTGCAAGAGCACTTCTTGAGTGGCTCAGGCACTTCAAATATTTCTACTATGCTTCACTATGCAAGGCACTTCGTGAGTGAGTGCTTGATTATTATGTTCTTAATTAGCAAAATCTTGCTACTATTCGAGCACTTCTGGTGGATAATAAATGCGTGCGTGAATATTCCTCTACAATTCAGCTACTATGCAAAGCACTTGCTACTATTCTCGCGATGGCGATTCTTGCGTGAATATTCGTGAGTGCGTGATTATTAGTGAACTCAATTAGTGAATATTCTCTCGACTTCGATGCGGGGATGATATGCGGAATTAAAATTCACAGGATCTTTGTAAGGCCGATACTGACAAATTAAAATATAAAATAAACTACTAGATACCGCACAAATTAAAAATAAAAATTAATTTAACTACTAGATTAAGCGTGTGTACTTATGCTTGTGTGATCCTACTCGGTACTCACCGTATGCATCACTAGCTCTCTTTAACAAAAAACAAAGCAGCTAATCCTATCCCTCTAACGCCGACCTGATAGCCGTTTTCCGTCGTGGACGTAGAACGCTAAGACGCCTATCGCCTCCCCGTGCATCCCCACCGAAGGGAACACTTCTCGTGACTCGAGTTCTTTCGAGTTCTCTAAAAACGCCGCTACATGGGCTAACACGAGAACAATACAAGAACAATACGCACGGCTTCTTCTCCTATAGGGTCCATAGAATAGACTCAAACTTACATGGACGGCTACGTAAAAGCGGGATTCTCAAGCTAAAACTGCTCCATTAAAGCAAACAAGCTTACATACGGCTTTCTCTTTTCGAAACCCCAAGCACTTAGCACAAACCCGATTACCTTACAAGCGCCAGAAGTTCACCGGTCCTTCCTTATTCTTTACAGTACAGGTGGAGTAATACAATGGAAGTGGAAAGGGTTATTCTAAAACTAATCTTGGTGGTGGATGGTGCTCAGATGTGCTCTGAGATAATGGTCTTCATGGTGCTCTTCAGTGGAGAGTGAATGGTTGAGAGGGTGCGGATGTGAGAGGCGATGTTCGTTCTCCGATGCCGTGTCCGGTGTCCCCTCTCTCCTTGATGTGGGCGATGGCCTTCTCGCTTTATAGGAGCAGAAGAGCCTTCTGGACTTCGTCTTGAGGATAAGACTTCAGGCTTCTTCAAGCTTATCCTTTTCACAGTGAAGCCTTGGTGACGTGCCTTCATCATGCGAATCTTCTGGAGATGCGATGTGGCTTCTTCAATTATGCAAGGCACAGCTTCGACCTTTTCCTCTGGCAGATAAGGAAGAGGCGTTCAATCTTCGGCCTTCAACTGCTGCGCGACAATGACCTTGGCTTTGCTTCATCTTGCATGCATGTGCTGGATGGAGTTGCACTGCTGCTTGACGGCGACATTTTCTTCAATTGTCGTCTGATGAAGCTTCAATAATCATCAACAGTAGCCAATCTTCATCTTGTTCAGTTATGCATCTTGAAGATTTTCGAAAATTATTCACGGGTATTATGGGTATGGCCTTCCACGCCCGATTGATTGATGTTGCAAAACATCAAATCAAAACTCTGGCATGTGTATAATGATATATATATATATATATATATATATATATATATAAAAAACACATCCAGGCGCAGCAACTAATTCTTAATGCACGTCATTTATTACTACATGCAAACGGTCATGACTAAATAAAGGCCAAGGCTGCATGTACTACTCCACGGGAATCACGGCATGGATACCGCAGAATTCGTCGTATATAAATAAACCGCAAACCTCATTTCTCATTTCTCCCGACATTTTTTCTCTCCGCAAATATATGGTCGGCAGGGGCTCCATGGACAGCGGCGGCTGCCGCGCCGCTCACCGGCGGTGCCCAATCGACCATGAAGGCAACGGGCGTCCTCCACCGCGGATGTGAATTCTCTGTGGCGAACTCTCTTCGTGGCCCTCATGCTGCAGGTCTGGGGCGCACAAGGGCGGCGCCGGCGGCTCCCGTCTGCCTCGAGGAAGCGAGGCCCGTAAGTGCCCATTAGCCATTTGATCTCCAAGTTTTGCATGTCCGTGATATCTCTTGAGTCTGCATCTATCCCTTCTGATTTGATTGTCAAGTTTGATTTGGATCTCCAATTTCAGTACTAGTGCTAGATCCTCTTATGCGGAAAGCGGCAGTCGACGACGAGCCAGTGGGCGTTGACGACGCCACCCACGCCACGTCGGTGTTCGCGCCAGGCGCCTGCCCCTGCGGCGCACTCACGTCGTACCTGGCACTTCCTCATGCACGTACACATTTTTGCTTGCTTTGCTAGCTTGCTTAGCTTGCTTGCATATATGTGTGTGTATATATACATGTATATGTATGCATGCACTTGCACGCAGGGGCGGAGATGGGCCTAAGGCCACTAAGGCCATGGCCTTAGGCGTGGGCCGAAAAATTAAGTAACAAATTTTTTTTTCATGGCCCAGCGAAATTCGTGGCCCAGTTGCTCCCGTCCAATTTCCAAACTCCCTCACGTCGGGACTCAGGAGTCAGGACTGCGCGTCTCCCGTCGCTGGCTCGCTCGTGTCCCGTGACCCGTCGTCCCGTCCCCTCCCGTCTCTCCCTCGCTTGAGAAATCTGCAACCCTAGTCCCTAGCCATTGGCGGCGTGCAGCAGAGCAGCAGCCAGGCCAGGGCGAGCGGCGCGGCGGCCAGCAGCACGGGCGGCCAACCCCAGCAGGACCGGCGGCCAGCAGCCCAGCAGCACCGGCGCGGCGCGCGCGGCGGCCAAGCGGCCAAGCCCACCGGCGGCCAAGTGGCCAAGCGCGCGCCGGCGGCCAAGTGGCCTTAGGCGTCAAAATCCGCCAGCTCCGCCACTGCTTGCACGTACTAACCTTGCTCCCTTGCATGTCGTGGCTTCCTTTGCTTTGCTTGTTTCTACGTGGACGCAGCAGCTAGCTAGCTAGCATGGCTAACCAAGCAACTAGCAGGAATAGCAGCGCCGTGGCAGCGTTAGGCGAGGGTTGGCTGTTTTTCAACCGAGTGGCGCTGGTGGTCGGTTGAGATGGCTTGCTGCTGACGCCGCGAGAGTCAGCTGGTCAAGCAGCTGCCGCGTCAGGTGGTGTATTTGCCCCTCGCGGTGTTCTCTGGTGGCGCTCCTGGCCCTAGGCGCCGTGACCAGCGGACGCCACCGCGCGTGCGTCAGCTGGCTTCAATCCAAGGCAGCGCGAACGTGGAAGCTGAAGGAACCAGGTGTGCGTCAGGTGGTCAGTCGATGGACGCGTCAGGAGGAGGTTTCGGGCCGCGCGGACCTCTCTGGGCCTTGTTTAGATGGCAAATTTTTAGCAGACCGAACGCCACATCGCATTAATCGTAGAAGACGTTTCGCTTGTTAGTGGTAAATATCATCCTACCATGGAGTAGAACTAGACTCAAAAGAATCGCCTCGCAATGTACATTTAAACTGTAATTAGTTATTTTTTTATCTATATTTAATACTTTAAACATACGTCTTTTTGGTTGTATTTAATGCGATGTGATGGAGAAAAGTGGGGAAAAAGTTAGAAAGTTCTGCCAACTAAACGTGGCCCTGGTCTTGCTGCTGACGCGCGGCGCCCCTGAGCAGCTGACTCGTCCGGCGTGGTTTGTTTCTCGCGCGAAGTCGACCGTTAGCCACCAGCGGACGCTTGGTTTTGCGTCAGTAGGTTGCGTCAGCTGCTAACCCTCTCGCGTACTAGTGACCGTTTGACATCGTGCAGCCGTTTTCAAATGGAGTGCCACGCGGCGCACATCCGCGCAGCTGACGCGTCAGCTGCTGTGGCGCGCGAGTCAGCTGCCCTCCCCGACTGGATTTCAAGTGAAGCGGTATCCCCACATTATAAATAGTGGTGGGGTCGGTTCAAGCTCTCTCTCTGACATTTTGAATCATTCCATCACTCTTGAGCTGAGCCAACACCTCTCCCTCTCTCCCACTTGCTAGAGTGCTATTCTTTGAGAGATTTGGGAGGATCTTGAGTGCATTGCTTTGTGAGTTGCATCTAGAGGCACTTGAAGATCGTTGTAGCCGGTGGATTTCTTGTTACTCTTGGAGAGCACCACTCCTAGCCACCGGTGATTATTGGAGGCGTTGGGAAGAGAAGGTGATTGTTCTTGCCCACCTCTCGGTGATTTGTGAGGGGTTTGTGGTCTTCCCCGGCGGAGAGCCAAATTGATACTCTAGTGGATTGCGCGTGTCATTGAGTCACTACAAAGAAATGTGTCAAATTCAACGCCTAAAATGAGTTGCAAAAGACTGAAAAATGGTAGCAATAGTATTGCTACCTTTTTGGTTTGGTTGAAAGTCGTTGCACTTGTGACAAGAGCAATAGCATGTTGCAACAGTTTGCGTTTTTGTTGCGATACACAATCCCTCTATTGCAACACTTTCGATGCTTTCGCAACACATATTGGGTGTTGGGATAGGATAAATAGCAACCAATATGGGTGTGGCAATAGTATCAATTGCTACCAACTAGGTGTTGCTAGCGATGCCTATTGCTACATGATGGTCTTGTAGCAAAAAAGTGTAATAGCAACACAAGATTAGTGTTGCAATCGTCAGTATTGCTGAAGGGTCGAGATGGGGACTAGAGGGGGTGAATAGTTCTTTCTAAAACTAATTGCGCCGGCTAAACGAATATAATGCGGAATTGAAACTATTCGCTTAGCCAAGACTTCACCCCTCTAACTAAGACTCTAAATCACCTCACAAAAGATCCTACACAAGAAATATGAGGTGACAAGCCTAGCTTGAGCTCCTAATCAATTCTAATGAAAGGTCACACAAACCTAAGCACTAGTACTTCAATCAAAGGGGAGCTCCTTGTCACACCCAATTTTAAGAACAAAAGAGGATATATAAAATATTATGTGTACCTTGGAAAGTCACACACATAATTCGACAAATATATAGGAATACCATCACAAAAAGGCTTATTACATACGAACATTAATCATAACATTGTCTTGAAACAAATAAAATGTATCATCTAAGGTAACTCCACGGACGCTTCATCACAGGGACTGGTTGACTGGTTGACCCAAGCTTAATATTCGTCGCGATAGTTCTCTTGATAATCTCCATCCCAACCTTGATCTGTACCCGTCCAGGATTTTGATCCAAATAATGAAATATAACAAGCGTAAGTACATGTCGTACTCAACAAGAATAGCTAGGTATTTACATACCTATGAACAATGATCATTATAACATAATTAATGTAAAGCATGATACGATTAAACATGAACAATTAATAAACATTGGTCATCATCTTTAATGCTATGGTTCCGGGTCCGCCGTGTCCGTGAGCACGGCTAGTATACCGGTTTCATAAACTCGCAAGCAGAGGTGTACACTTTCACTAAGAGTCGCGATCCCCGAATGAATGGGTTTTGCAAGGCCCAAACACCAAGAACCACCGTGAAGCCCCCAAAGGTTCATCTAACAAGCTAGGGCGCTAAGTCGTCAGGTGTAGGAACCCTCCTTCCAAAGATGGCACATAACCGCAAACTTATACACACGCAAATGTGACAGGAGCCGTCCCTATACCCAAGTCGGCACATTCCACTCGAACCTGCTAGAAAAATGATCTTTAAGGGACTAAAGTCGAGCCATATGACCCTCCTAGTTGTACTATAATACCCTGGATTCGCTAAAGCGCACAAATCCCCATGTTATTAAGAGTCATTTTAACGCTCATGGCAAAACATACATTAAGTCATATGATCATGTTTGCAATAAAGTAAGCAATTCCTAAGCTATACTTGCCTTGATTATCAAACTCCGCCGGTACTTCTGGGTCCTCGCCAGAGAAACCTTCTTGATTGTCCACGAATTGCTCACCGGCTAGACTCGATCATCAAGCATCAATACACAACCATCCGAGCAATCATACACGAAGCAAACAAAGGGCTATAGTTAGAACAAGTACACCAACAGCAAGAAAACAAGATAAAAGGTTTATAAAACAAATCTACGCACGCTATGATCATGTAGACGTGAAGATCACTAGAATCGAGCTAAAACGCGTGAAAGATATGAATTTTACAAGTTTCTTTTAGCAAATTAAAAGACTAATATAAGTGTTGACATCTCTTATTTAATACTTTTATATGTCAACTAAACATGAAATAAGGGCATAAAATGAATATCCACATAGACATAGGGCTTATACTAACAATTTCCACGAGTTTTGGTGAATTATATATTTTTCGTGGATTAAAACAGAAAAAACCCAGAGATTTGAAGCCCTACAACACAAAGACGTATCCGTAACGTATATCAACTTGAAACCCACGTAAGAACATTACGTCTGAAGACACCGAGACAACACGTAAGAGGCCGGGACCCACTGGCAGGGAGCCGTGGCGCCGCGCTTAGTAGCGGCGTACGGCCGCCCGGGCCCACCACCTGCCGCCCACACCCAAAGAATGTCGGTTCCAAAACCGCCCTATGAGGAGCAATCTAGTCCATCAATCAAGGCCTAAGTTTGATCCAAGGGTCGCCGTGCATCGCGTAGGGCTATATAACAAGACCCCCGACTCCTAGGTGAAGCCCTAATTAATGGTAATTCATTATCAAGTCATTCAAGCCAAGCGAAGTAGAAGAGAGCTTCTCCACCGTAGATCGGGTAGCTACTTGTCTAGTTCTAGTTCTTCTAGTTCTAGTTCCTCTAGTTAGATTAGCAAGTCGATTTAATTAGAGCCGGGTGTTGCCAACCCAGATTCTCGATCTTCAAGTCATTACGGTATTATCTTGTATCCATGACTTTATTCTACTTCAATATTAAGTGTTGGTTTGCTATGTTCTTAGTTTATTCTAGTAGTATATTTGATATGGTCATGATTAATTGTGAGTTCATGTATCTATTCGTAGAGCCTAATTCAATCTCGAGAGGGTTAGGTGATAGAAATAATTATGTAAGCATGGTGCTTAGATATGATCTATCTCTGCGAATGCATCTTATAACTGGGTTGTGTGGTAGATCGCGGGTGTGATATTCCCCGCTGAGTCCTTTGGAATCCATCCCCGGTTATAAGACTAGTTGAACATGGTTTTGGGGATTATCTTGTTTTGTTCTTGGTTCTCCTCATAAATCTTCGTGATGCATAGATTCATGGTTGTTATGTTTGTATATGATGGTATATGACCTAGGATAGATGTTTGACTTAGTAGATTTAATGCTATATAAGAATTCGCCTCTTAACATAAGTCCACGTTAGTTTGAGTAGTGAGTAGTCTATGCCTACATCTCTCGTGTGTTAACTTTGCCTTTGTTTATCACTTATCATATCATTATTGGCTCACCCCTAAAGTAATGTTAGTGACCGAATCTCTCATAAGTATGCTAGCTCATAATCGTATCAGCCATCCTTATATTCCTCTCCTCGTGGTAGAATTATAAATGATAAACCCGATCCCTCCCCCTGAAATGTAACAAGTGTTATTTTATCTCGTAAACTTATGGATAATTTAATGATAGATATATTTGTTTTAGAGAAAGATTGCAAACCAAAGACAATCACATGTAGCACAAATAACATTTCTAGCATTACTGGGGATGACAACCTAGCCTATGGTAAAGCTATGAGATGGAGAAACACCGAGTGCCTCTCGCTCATATGGCCTTAGGTGAGATTAACTCCACCTATTGGTTATAGTGATGTTAAGAAGTACCAACAAGTATTTCTCGCGCCGCTGCTTGGGGAGGAAATAATGGCTAACTAGAGATATTATTAGAAAGAAACTTATGATGAGGTCTAAAACTAGGCACTTTACTTTAGCAGATTACCCTTGTTTTTCTTTTGTTTATATTTTATACGTGGGTTTATCATTGTAATGTAACCTTCCAAATTATAGGGCCCACATGTACTAATTATCGGTTCAACGACCTTTAATAGCCACATACGTGCACCCATAACCTAAAAAGTACTATTAACTATTCCAACCAGGATCCGTTACAAGGTCATTGCAAAGATACACGCTTTTCATACATAATCGAGTAAAACAAATAAGACTTATATTACAATAATTTTACAACCATTTATTCAAAACACGTTTTACAATATATAAGTAGGAGTAGCGTAAAGTTTATTACATATTTTACACTAAAAGACCCCGCCCCACGGGTCTCACTATTCATTCATCTTCACTTTCTTCCCGATGGATCGCCATGCAACACGGTCCTGTGCGCACATGACTACCCCGGTCCCCGCAACATGGGTTAACAAACCCCGAGTACGGAGTACTCAACAAGTCTTACCCGACTAAAGAAAATAGAAGAAAACTTCGGAATGCTGGGTCTAATAAGATTCAAGGTAAGGCTTTTAGCAAGGGTCAAGAACTCTTTTGGCAAAAAAAAGCTTACTAGTAGTGAATCCTTACTTTCAATATTTTAATCCCAATTAAGTTTCTCACCTACTCTAGGTGATCTTACACTAGAGCACACACTTCTTAGATATTCCATCACTTATTCCATCTCTTCATTGTTTCATAATTAATCTACGATGTAAGGGGAAACCAAGTCTCCATATCCGAGAAGCACCTGATTTCAAAATCGATTAACCCAAATTGGAAGTTCTTTCCACACGACATATGTAGCACTTAAGCTTGCATATATCAACCCTTTCTTGGATACTCAAACGGAACCGCCCCACGCCACCCGAGAGCACAAAGACACCTCACACCTTGGGAATCTAACCCACAGGCATCCGTGAATTTAACCCACGAGTGTACACGCTACTCCCCGCCATCTCCACTCCCAAAGGCGCGGTTATGCGTTCCGATTTGACACCCCCGAGATCGGGCTTACCGGGTGTATGTGGTCGGGACTAGTTTCGATCGGCCCCGAGGCGACGCCGAGACGAGACGCGTGCCATTGGTCAAAAGACCTCAGGTGCGCTTTGCGTTCCAAAGTCTCGGTCCACATTGCTTACAACGAACGGTCCTTAATCGACAAGCCGGAAATACTACACCGAGACTCCATTCTCGCAAATTACCTCGACCGGTCTCAAGTTAAACACCATATTCCAATATGGTTTCATAACATAGCATCCTTTTCTCAATAACTGCCCATTCGGGCTATGATTGAATACTTAGCACATTTTGACTCAAAAAGTCTAACTAATTAAGCATGGCTAAGCATCACTAAGCATTTCGAAATTAAACAAAGTTAACAAGAATGGTATAGCAATAATCAAGGATGAAAGTGCAAAGAATTACTTTATCACTCAACTCCTAATTACTTAATGCAATATATCATAAACATTAAGTGGTATAAAAAGCTTTTAAAACATCAAGGAAGGGTTTAATGTAACCGGGGCTTGCCTTGGTTGACGAAATAACCCGACTCGACGATGGATCACAATAATCGAATTGGATCAACAAGAAAACCCTCTTCGGAAGCTTGATCGACGATCTCTTGATCACCTTTCGTTCTCTATATGAAAGAATAACATATGCTTTACATGATGCCGTGTATATAAACATGATGCTTGGCGAGAGTGTATGAAAACGATAAACACTTGAGTATAACTTTCCTTCACGATAAAGTTGCAATCCAACAAAACCAACTTGTTGAACTACTCTACGAGATATCATCACCATTGCCTAAGGAGTTCTCAAGGACCATTTGATAGTGGCATGGTTTAGGGTTCACAAAAACAATCCAAAAATTCACCCAAAACCCATGAAAAATAGCGCTATAGCGCGAAATAAGCGCTAATAGCGCCGAAGCATCTGTCGCGATGCCAAATAGCACGCTATAGCGTGCTATAGCGCCAAATAGCGCGCTAATAGCGCCGCTATTGCATTTTGGCCAACCTCCCGCTAAATTCTATAGCCCGCGATTTTTTTTCATGGCCCAAAACCCTAGGTTATAAGACATAAAACAAATTATTCAACACATGAAATAATAAATATTTTAACTTTCTTTAAACAAGCTCAAAAATTTTTGTACAGGTAGATCATGTCATGAAACAGTGTCAAAATAATTTTCATGATTTTTGGATAAATAGAATAATTATTAAAAATCAAGGAAGATGCATTTTTCAATTAAAATTTGTATTTTTAAATCATGCCCAAACTATTTAAAATTAAAGTTTCATAATTTTCCTAGATAGTAAATATGATGGGAAGGCTACACAAAAATTTTCATGATTTTAGAACCCATATTTGAATTTATATGAAATTTGGAAAATCGCACACTATTCAAATAAATGAAATTGAATAAAACATTTCATAAATGAAAAAGGGTTTCGGGTTGAATCTGGTCCAAGATCGCGTACGGCCCAGTATCGTTTTCCGGCTTGCTATCGTGCATGATGGACCGGCCTACTATGAATAGTAACAAACCGGCCCGGAACAGTGTTGGGCCGGCCGGTGAACAGTATCGTTGATCCCCTCGCCCGGCTGAAGCGTCTCGCCGGCGACGCTACGCGCGCCACCGCTGCGACGCACGGTGCGGCAGCGCTCCGCCGCGGCGCGGACCAGGCCTAAAACGGAAAGAAGGAGGGCGGCGGGAGAGGCTCACCGCGGTGCTTGAACACGAGTCGGTTTGACGTGGACGCGACGGAGCTAGGTCACCGACGACGACGGCGGGCGGCGGTGGCTCGGATGCGGTGTTCGACGTCGCTGGGGTCACGCGGCTGGAAAAAAGGATGAGCCGATCACGACTACATCATCTAGAGGGAGAGAAAACGCGAGAAGTGCAAAAGCTCACCAGAGCGAGCTGTCGACGTGAGGTCGAGCGTGGCGGCGATCCGACCTACCGCCGAGAAGAAACGGGCGGCGAGGGATGATTCCGCGGCGAAAGAGGGTCGCGGCGGACTCCAAAGGAGCGCAAGAAAGTTGCGAGTTTGTTGGCTAGATGGTTTGGCGAGAGAAGACTTCGACGGCGACGAACGATGGCGGCGGGCGGAGGTGGTTCGTGCGGCGATTTTCGAAAAAGAAGAAAACGGCGGCGATGCCGACCTATTTATAGGGGAGGGAGGATGATGAGGTGGCCAGCGACCCGCTGAAGCTCCTCGCGACGCGGGGCGAAAAAAATCGGCGATAGGCGGCGGCGCGGCGCTTGGCGGCAATTGGCGTAAGAAGATTGGTCGGGCAATCAGAAAGCGTAGAAACCCTAACTTTGAATTTGTCAAATTACTCTCAAAATTTGAACTGAACTCAAAAATCTCCAAAAATAAAGTTTGCTTAAAATTTCAAGATCTACAAATTTCATAATTGGAACATTTTCAAATTCGGCCTGAAAATTGGACTTTTTGAAATGGGGTCAAAAAAAGTAAGGAATTTGAATTCAAAATTACTTTTAAAATTATGTAGAAACTTGAAAAACTTTGTACATATCTTTTTGTTCATCTCAACAAGATCTACAAACTAGCTTTTGGAAGTTTTGTCAAAATTTGCTTAGATTTTGAAATAAAGAAAAGGGGGTAAATAGGGTTTTTGTCGAATTCAAAATTTCTTTAAATTTTTGAACTAAACTTTGAAAACTCAAAATACCAACTTTGCTCAACTTTGAAAACTCTACCTTTTCCCTTTTTTGTGACCACCCTCAAATTCTTAATAAATTTTGAATAAAAAGAAAAGGGGACAAACTAGGGTTTCAAATCGGGGTTTCCGACGGGGGTAACTTCCTGAATCCGATTCTTTCCGCGTCTTTTTCGACCGACAACGAAACCAAACATAAAATAAACTTATTTTAGTTCAATGCAAGACATGGTGGGCTAAACATGCATGCTTTGCAATGATCATGATGACATGTCATATTTTATTAATAGTAACACCGGGGGTGTTACAATCATAAAGGATTGATTGAGATTCACTTCACTTCGTTCATCGAGAATAAAGTCAGGTCAAGAGGAAGCATACAATCAACTTTTGAAGCTATGGGTGAAAGGGACTTTACGAGAGTTCTCTGCTCCAAGCAATGAGAACATTCGCCTGACCCCGATACTTAAAACTAACAATCTTGAGTTTGAGCTCAAGCCCGGCTTCATCAACATGGTTCAAGCTACTCAATTCAGTGGAAGGATACATGAAGATGCACGCTCTCATCTTCAGAATTTTCTGGAGATTGCCAAGACCTTCACAATCAAGGACGTTTCCCGAGATATCATATTACTCCGCCTATTCCCATTCTCATTGACAGGAAAAGCGAAGTTATGGTTCTATGCTAATAAAGAAGAAATCAAGACATGAGATGAATATTCGAAGGCCTTCCTATCAAAATTCTTTCCTATAGGCAAAACCAATGCCTTACGAGGAAAAATCACAAATTTTCAGCTGCAGAAGGGAGCATCAATTCCGAAGCATGGGAACGTTTAGAAGAATACATATCGATTGCCCCCATCATGGAATGGAAGATTGGTTACTCTTACAAGGATTTTATCATGGATTATCAAGAAAAGCTCAAGAGCATTTGGATGCAAAATCTTTGGAGGATCATTTTTGTCACTCACTCTTGGGAAAGCCAAGCACTTATGGAAAAGATATCGAAAAACCAAAATTTCAAGTTCCAAGAAAGCACTCAACACTCCCATCAAATTGAAGAAATACGAGTAAGAAGTAAATGCAAAGGTCAACCAAGATGGATGTGTTATTAAAGTGGTTTGAAGAAAGAGCCAATTACAAGATGGATCGTCGGGCTTTACAAGACTATATTGATTCAAATCGGACTCAAGTCTCGCCGTTCACAATTCGAAGATAACACAATCAAAACAAAGATGGAATTCTCAACCTCGATCCAATAACCAAGGTAAGTACCAAGGTAATATTCCCAAACAACCATCTTTAAGAGAGTTAATTGAGGAGCAAGCTAGAATTAATGATGATTTTTCTAAGAAGCTTGTTGCTAATGATAAGGTTTTAGAAGATATAAATCTTAAGATGGATAAATTTTCAGTTGCTTTAAAAGAACAGTTTGCTTACAATAAAAAGATAGAATCACAAATAGCAAAATTGTTTGCTACTACCGCTAACCATGAGCAGGTACACAATGTCACGACTAGACGTGGTAAGTCCACGCGTGATCCACCGTACCGGGAAGAACAATAGAAAAGCCGGAGAGCACCACCCGAAGAATACCAATGGTACCCCCGGTACCATCGGAAGAAGAAAAGGATGATGAAATAGAGATTTTGCCTCGGGACCCACATGTGATGAAAGACTTTCATGATACAACCTTCATACCATATCCTAGAAGACAACGTAAACCCCAAGTGGATGAGCAGTTTGGAAAATTTGTAGAGGTAATTCAAAAGCTATACATCAATATCCCTCTACTCGATGCTATACAGGTCCCTACCTATGCAAGGTACCTTAGAGATATTTTGAACAAGAAGAGACCATTACCCACTATGGAGGTGATCAAGTTAACAAGAAGAATGCAAAGTGAGGCCATCCTCAATGAACTACCAAATAAGAAGAAAGATCCCGGATGCCCCACCATTGATTGCTCCATTGGAGACCAATATTTTGACAATGCACTTTGTGATCTTGGAGCAAGTGTCGGTGTGATGCCAAAATCCGTCTTTTGACAAACTCGAGGCACACCGATCTAGTCCCAACTTCAATTTCTCGCAACTAGCAGATCAATCCATCGATATCCATCGAGAATTGCCGAGAACATACCGCTTAAAATTAGAGGATTCTTCGCACTGTGGACTTTGTAGTCTTGGATATGCAACTGATTCACGAAGTTTCGATCATTCTCGGGACCTTTTCTCGAAAGCACGGCTAACACACACATTGATGTCACGGTTGGGGAAATCACATTCAACCTAAATGGAAAGGAAGAGAAATTTGCTTTCAAGCCAAGACCGAGCCTCGCTCTTCAAGAGATATGATTGAAAAGAAGATTTATCATCACCATCTCCAAATACGGAGAGTGCACGATAATTAGAAGAATTGGAGAGTCTAGTTCGTGGACTTTAAACTACGAACCCTCGCCGAAGGTACGTCGGTAGTTATCTTTAATTTCTTTACACATCGAAAAAATCAAATGCCCCATATAAATAATTTTGTGGAGTGTTAAAACCCATGAAAATATTTATTGTGGTGGCCCAAAAATATTTATTCTTGCATTTATTTCCTGCATTGTATACCAAAATACCAAAAATATTTCATCTAGTGGAGGACCCCACTTGTCATACACTCAAATTCTTATTTCACCTAACTTGGACAAGACATATCCCACTCAAAACCTCCACCTACCTCCATTCACCTTACACGCATGCTTTTCCACCGCAAAACCCACCTAACTCAATGCACCTCGAAGTGAGTAACATGCAGCATGGAGGGAGGGGGGTCGGCGACCCACCACCGGGGCAGCCGCCTCCCACCTATCGAGGCGCCCGAGGCATCCCTCTCTCCCCTATAAAAACCCACATATCCCTCTGTTTCTCTTCACCTCCTCATTCCGAGCTTCCAGTTTCACTTCGAGATTCATAGTTCTTCATTCCGAGAGCTTTGGCTTAGTTGAGAGAAGAGAGAAAGAGAAAAGAAGGAAGGAAGAAGTAGTTCTTGAGTATTAGTAAAGACTAGTTAAAAGCCGGTCGCGTTGTTGCTACTGGGATAACAAAATTTTATATAAAAAAACATGGATCGCATGATGAGGTAACAATACTATGAAATTAAATAATAATATTAAAATGACATTTAATCCAAACAAGTTACGTGGAAAGTAACACACGATCAATTATGAATATCAGCGGGTTTATAAACTCTATTTTATGGGCTTTTACGTAATTAAGCCTAAAATAATGTTTTATATCAACTGGAAGAAATCTTCGATATACATTTATTTTGTGCGCTAATAAATCAATGAGTAAGTTCCGACGCATCTTCATATAATGCTATACACATGAGATATAACACCTCTCTGTAGAGTATGATAAACCATTTAGATGTATCTAGAAATCTTGAGGGCGTCAAAAAATTGATAGTAATCATTGATTATATCTATTAGCAAAGAGCACTCAGATGTATATTGTCGGATGGTGAACAATGCTAGCCTGCGTTCGCATAATACAATTGAAATGATAGTATGTTCTATGAAAATAACATCGTCATTGATTTACAATTGAAATGATATAGAGCTATATAAATGAAGAAAAAATAAATAAAAAATAGAAAAGCATAGGAGAAGCAAAACGACTCACGCGGACGCAGGCCACGGACTCGGCCCCAACCTTATCCGCGCGCCTCCTGGCTCTCTCACTCCCACCTCCCCATCTTCCTCCTCACGCTGGCTCCAAGCCGGCCGTGGACCGACGCACCCGCGCCTCCCACCAAGCCCCGTTCCGCGCCTCCAGCACGTGACCCGCCGACATGGAGCCGCTTCCCCGCGCCGGTCGCTTGTCGCTGCACTCCTCGCGTCGAATCCGCCTTGCCACAGTCCCTGCTGGCCGCGTGCGCCGACAGCGCTCCTCGCCGCGAATCCGACTCGCCTTGCTGTGAATCAGCCTCACCGCGCTTCCTCGCAGTGAATCCACCTCGTCCCGCCGCCATTCAGCCGCGCCTCCCTGGACCACCTCACGCGAAGGTGCTGAATACTGACCTTGGAGCGACTGTTTTGTGTTTGAGTTTGTTACATCTTGATTGCCATTAGCTACTATGCAGCTAGAGACGGCGGCGACGATCAGGCGGGTGCTAGAGAAGGGAAGGTCGTAGCGAGCTGGTGACCAGCCGTCTACGCATGTAAGGGGAGAGACTCCAGCTGGCGTGGCTCTGCATCCTGCTTAAGTGCTAGACGTAGACGGACCGACAGTCTGTGAGGCGACCTTTGGCTCCGCCGGCGGTTGGGCTCCCGCAACGCCGACGGCGAGGGCGGCTGGGCCTTTGCGCAGTGGGCAGCGAGGGCAGCTAGGACACCAGCAGCTCCGGTGACGACGGCAGTGCAGGCGGCCCGTCCAGCAGGTCTGTGCACTATCTCAATGTAGTCAGTTCTGCGCCGCACGGTATTGCTGCCCCAGCTTCCCTCCTCTCAAGTATCGTAGCTGCTGGTAGCAGGGCCATCCATGGCGCAGAAGGAGGCGAGGAGGGCTCCGCAGCGATGTTCGCAGCTAATATCCCGGGCACAACCCAACCCCCACGGTGGTCGGAGGGATAGGATTGGTGAGAAATAAGCACTCTATTTCCCTTCCCCACGGTGTTCTTATGCAGAGATCCGCCGCAGAGTGGGGGCCTGGCAGTGACTGCAATTTGTTCATATGAAACTGTTCATTTACATGTGAGGGAACTTTTGTGCTGGTTCCAAACATAACCTCAATATTACCTAGTTGATTTACACTTGCGTCTCTTTTTTTGGAAAAATAATATATGTGTTCGTAAAGTTCACTTAATTGTACCTTTTATTTGCACACCGAAATTCCTTTCATACTAATTATTACACGGCCAACACAGGCACTCGTGGAGAAACTTTATTATTCATACAATTGCTAGAGCTTTGAAGCCTTGTGGTATTCTTTGCAATCTTGATGAGAGCATGTGCTGCACACACATCTAATCCAGGATATGCTTGCTCTCTATCGACAGACATTCAAGGGATATATACCTTAAGGCTGAGAGCATGTGGTTGCAGACCATAAATATCGAGTGACAGACATCCTAGTCTCTACAGCTAAAACACATAAGGTAGATCAAACATGGATATATACCGGTAACTGATCTTATTGCAGCTAAATTTCTATGGCTAGATTATGACAACCGCACAAAACCTCCACTGGAACTATGGTTAGTAATTGTTGGTACATTGGAAATAAAAATATGAAATCAATCCAACAACTTTTCGGAATATTATTCAATCCAACAGCTTCAGAACTAAAGGGCAACAGCCTGCTATTCAAAGGGGTCCCATACTGAAATAACATCAATAATGTGCTTGCTTGTAGTTTAATAATTTATGCAACCATTATCAAGAATATATAAGTAAACAAAGAGACTCTTATGTGTTTCTTTACCTCTTGCAAGGTATCTCCCACAAAAAGCGATTCAGTGACCTCTTCCTGTCCAGTCTGAAGACAGAGTTTTCGTTGCTGCCTGCTGGCCTCCTTGACAAAATGGGATTCAGTGACCTCTACCTGACCAGGCCATTTGTCGGGTAGTCCCTTTCTTTCATGCAAACAACATCAAAAGAAAACAATCTCAGTGAGATTTATTATGTCAGTTCCAAATGTCTATTTTCACTGCACAAAGGTCTAAGGAGATTTACTATTTCAGTCAAACATAATAGGCTTTTAATTTGGCTACAAATGTGAAAACTGAAAATACCACGGTTGTCGCAAGTATGGGGCTCCAAGGCAAAATTGAGTAACATATTAATATTTATGGTTTTTTCTTCAATTTCTTTCCGGTTGATATATACCACATAACAGGCATTGCATAACTATTGTGTTGTTTCTATCTTCTGTACTCTCGACCTGTGTGAATGAAACAATTCCCAGAGACCACCCTAGAGATGCCTCGATCATCGATTAACTACAAAGGCCAAAGGCACATGATAACCTGCTGCTCTGACCCCATACATAACTCAAAAATATTACTGGCTCAGGGATCAAAGAAAATTAACTGTGGCATACCATCTATTTTTAGTTGTACTTCAGTAGTTTAGCTATTGGACAAGTGCAGATTATAGTGTAGATTCTGTACTTGTGCTAACATTTGTTAAATAAAATTGCAGGTTTTGTAGTATTGTCATACATGTTGCCCAACATTGCCTTAATATGCATGTGGGAGGGTGCAGGATGGTGTTGGCTGGTCAGATGAAAATCAAAGTTTTACAAATAGTAATGAAGATAGAAACACATTCAGGTATGTCCCCCTTTTCCCCTGAAAATAACGCCATCGTTCTTTACTGCTAACTATCTGAAGTCCCTCATTACTGCTACCACATTTAGCTTACAGGAAGGTGTTTGAATTATACAGTAAAGGCTAATACATATGAACTCACAGACTGCATGTGGCTTTCATCTGCTGGATGCATGTGGCTTTCAAATAGATAGCGTAGAAACACTTGTATGCATGTGGCTTTCATCTGCAAGATAAGATCAGTGCATCCTTTGAATGAAGTGCACAACCCACTGGTTGTTCAGTAATCACCTCATTTACTAATATTTATCAGGTTGTAAAAAAATATTTTTAGTTGAAAATGTGAGAATGGGGAAGAATAAAACAGCAAGGCTAACCTGGAGTGGCAACGTCGTTGACTACAGATTCAGGTCCTTCACCGTGCCGTACCCCAACCTCCCGTTATGAATCCTTGCTGATCCACTGCAAATAAAGAAAACAAATAAAGTTTGATCCCAGAATGATCTGGTCAAACGAAAATACAGTTCCTTTTAGTTGGTCATTCAGTGGACTTGATAATAGCAGCCGACAACTATGCATGGAGGAATACATTATTTAACACATGGGAGCATATCAGACTGACTTCACCTATTTATTCCATAATGAGTCTTTTATGTAACACATGATTGATGTGCCCTCTCAAAAACGATGAAGCACTTTTTGCCCAGTAAATACTTATATGTCTGTGCTGAATGCTTGTTGACAAAAACAGAGTTTGTGTTAAGTTTCTTTTTCTGCTATTACTTTTATTTCCTCCAGTTAAGTTTTTTTGACTGAATGAAAACAAAAAACTACTAAAGTTCCAGATCCGATGATAATCACACTAACTGATTATTACATGCTTGGGGCTTTTTGAACCAGTGGTTGCAGACCATAAATAATATATAGGAGCTTCAAGAATATTAGCAGGCTGCAAATTGAAATAAAGAGAACTGCCATAAATTGAAATAATCTAAGTAGCTGACTAACATTGGTGATGAGTTTGGATTTAATGTATAGGCTAAAGAGTGGGCATCAATTGTTAATCCAATATTTTTATTTTTCCTGGACACTCTAGTTTCTAACCGTCAAAACCAAAAGGCCTAAAAGTATTGAGAAAGGTAATTCAACACGGCTTGTTTGAGACATTGGTGGGCGAAATTGACTGATTACGGGGATCGAACTGACTTGTTTGTTGCACACCTAATTCCAGGTATTGTGCGAAACAAATTGGGAGAAGGGATTGCCGGACAATGAACAGTAAGCATAAGGGCTATTCAACCACACCTGGATTGCGTCATGCACTCATGCACGTTGGCCTTCCTTGCAGCGGCGACCCTTCGACGTCTGTGGTCTGCTCCGGTCGACACCTGCCTTCTGCTTTCCTTGCACGTCCTCGGCAGCGGTTGCGGCGGCGAGGGGCAGGAGATGGCGGCCAGGAGAGAAGAGGGAACGTCCGCTTGGAAAGGAGAGTGATTTGTACCGGTCCTTTACAAGGAAAGCAGAAGAGGGGGGAGCGATCTGGGGAGGCGGACGGGGGCGTCGGGAGGAGGAGCGTCCTTTTTTTACCGGTGATTAGGGAGTCCTTCTATTTTTGACCGACGGGATGGGGTAGGGGTACCTTGAATCGTTGAGGGAGGCCGGTGTATTTTCCTTGAATCGTTGATTGCGTGATACGTGCTTCCCTTTCTATAAAAGATCAAGTGGCATTAGAATAATTAAGATATTGTGGACCATTAATCAGTGGCATAATTTGGGAAACATGATTGCCTTGCCGCACGTTGAGGGAGGTGGGGGTCACGGCAAAACCGGTTTTGCACGGGGTGGGGAGCGACCTCAAGTTTTTTGTCGCACGAAAAACCTGCCTCCCTTTCATCCTTCTTAGGTAGTAAAGATCTTGAAGAAGGAGAGAGATTTTGTGAAGAAGAAGTAGACAAAGATTAAGAAGGATTAGAGGAAATGCTGTCCTAGTAACCAAGCTAGATTAAAACTTTGCTAGGGGAAGTTCTGTCAAAATAAAATCAATCAAGTATTATCTTTTCGGACGACTAACCCCTGGACGACTAACTTTGGACAGCTAACCCCTGATTACTTTCTAACATCTCTACTATTATTTATCTATTTTGTTTTGTGATTGCTTTGTGCTATCCCCTATTTTTTCTAACACCCATTACTAGTGCTTGTCTTGCTTTGTTTTGTTTTGTTTCGTGATTGTTTTTGCAGGATGAGTTTCTTTGGATTCTACCAAGGTCCAAGCGCTTAGAGAAAGATGGCTCCTCATCAAGAGCCCAATCGAGATGAGCTTTGGAAACGAAGCTCCACCAACTAAGATCCCGATGACCGACAATGATCTTGGGCTACATAGTGCAGAAGAGCTGGCAAGGTACAAAGACATGAAGAATCAAACTTTCACGCACACGCCGGTGCTAGACCCTGATTTCATGCATGAAATAGGTATGGCTTCTGAATTTAACACAATCTTCAGAATCATGGGGTGGCAGAATTTTTGGGGAATTACGAAAAGGGGTTCTAGGTCATTTGACTCTTGAATTTCTTTGCACTTTGCGCCTTACAAATGAAGGGATTCACTTTAGACTCTTTAAAGAGCAACATTTTCTTAGCTGGAAGGGTCTGAACGATGCTCTTGGTTTTGAACCCGTTTGCGTTATTTCACTAGATCAAGCTCTACCTGATTTTAATCACTTGACAGTTTGGAAGGATCTTTCTGGCAAAGATTCCTTCCAAGATGCTAAAGCCAATGACTTGCACATACCTATCCTCCGTTTTTTCCACAAATGGATGTGTTTTACTTTGTTCCCAAAGAAGGACACTAGAAGTGTTAGATTGGGAGACTTGCAATTAATGTACACTGTTATTAAACAAAGGAAAGTCTCCCCTGTTATCCTTATGGCACAGCATTGGCTCAACTTACCCAAGTTAGTAGGAACAATAGAGTGCACCTCACTTATCACTAGAATTGCAAATCATCTTAAAATTTTGGAAGATGCCTCTGTTCCTTTTATAGAAAAAGAGCAAGCGTTGATAGGCTACCCATATTTCAAACAAGCACACATGGTGAGAAGGGAAGGAAGTATTTACTATATGAAACACCACATTTATTGGGGAGATCCAGTTACCTAACCTGGATCTTGCCCTTTATCGTGCACAATCCTTCTTACGGAATGTACAGGCACAACCAGTAAACATACCGAGGACCATGCCACAACGCCAAGCAACTGCACATGAACCAGTGTGGATGGGCGCAGATCCAACCCCACAAGGAGAGCGCGGGGATATATCGACCGGAACCAACCAGGGGCCTTCCCATACCCAAGTATGGCCAGTTCCCACAAGAAAGCCTAAATGACCAATGCGAGACGCGCGCATCCGTCGCGAGACTTATCATGGAAGTGGATATTTCCACGACCAAGCAGGTACATCACGCCCGCGAGGGCCATCCTCGTGATTACGAACCAGCTCGCACCTCTTTTGCGGGTTTTGGACAACCGAAGCACAACTTCTTCAAGGAATCTACACCACTGTTCAAGGGATTCGCAGGACCGGACCACCCACATCCAGAACGAGAGAGCATGGAATGCTAGAACCGATCGAGCATCTCCAACATCCAAGAAACACTAGGGTACCACACGGACTAGCCGCACACCTACACGGAAACAGTGGGCGTCGCCGTTAGAACACCCACATCAAGATCAAGCTTGGGGGAAGGCTACCCCCCCACTCAACCAGTGCACGTCTCAACCACCGGTATTTATCTATCTATTTATTTTTCTATATTTTAGTTGTTTGAAGTTTGCTAAAAAGAAAAAAGAGAAGAAGAATGAAAATAAAATAAAAAGAGTGTGTACAAAAGTTTGCTTTTAATCTTGCTTTCAATAAATAACAAGAGTTTGGACAAATTTTCTATTTGGAAATGATGAATAGTTGCTCGTGTTACTTTCTTGCAAATGGCTAGCATTGGTTTAGAGGTCTCGATTTATGGACACAAACTGTTTAAATCAAGATTTGCCTTGAACTTGAAATTTTGTGGGAGCATACATCTAAGCTAGTCTAAGTTATTGGCCGGATATGATATGAGAAAGTCGAGCTACTATTTATCTTGTTCTTAGTAACACTAAATTCTAGAGATTTTATTGTGAAAATTTTAAAAGTTATTTTATGATGAGTTTCCTACATGACAGAGAGCTTCAAATTCCTACCACGACCAAATATATGATTTTAGATAGGAAAACACCATTATTTTGACTACTTGCTTTGCATTGAGTTTTGGCAACCTCTGTGATCCTTAGGAACTTGTCATACAAAATTCACACTCCACATAAATACTACTTCTAATCCTAAGTAGACAATCGCCTTTTGCTAGCCTTCATGAAAATGTTTTACTCCTACCCTTGGAGTAAACATCAAAAATATTCTCCTTCTTTGATTCCAAAAACCCATTCATGCTCCATGTATTTCATTCATTATCTCTCAAATATTATTGGCAAAAAGAAACTTGGGGCAATGCTAAAAAAAAAGAAAAAAAAAGAAAAAATGGGAGATGAAAAATGGACAAGTGTCCTACGCGGCGAGTAGAGCCTACCTCCCTAAAAAAAGAAGAGAGAAGAAAGAGAGTTGAAAATAATGGACAAGTGTCCGATGTGAAAACAATGGGTACCTAGATGCCGCCTCTCAAAAAAAAAAAAAGAAAAAGCTAGCCTAAGTTTTCTTTTTATGTCCCTTCAAAATTTCTAAGAGAGAGATCAATTTCTTCAAAAAGGAGCATAGTAGAATTAGGAAGATTACATTCCATCTTCACCTTATATCCACTTCACATATATACATCCCATACACCTACATTGTATGACTTGTTCTTTTGGATCCATTGTTTGACTTTACAATATATGCTTGGCAAGTATGTATGAGATGTCTCCCACCTACAAATACCACACACTTCAAGAGAGAAGGCACCACATCATTGCCTTGGTAAGGATCCAAAAAATATCACATATGCGAGACTTGAAAGGGTCATACAATGGAAACTCTAAGTTTTATTTCGAAAATATGGAAAACTCCAGAACAGAGGTGAATCTAAGAGCTTGAGACACAGTGCTTGACTAACTTGTTCTATCTTTCAATCACCCAAGATTTTAGTGCAGATAAAAGCCCCATATTTTTCAAGTAATATAGGTGAGTTGGAAGGTTAGAATAGTTTCACCCTTTCTTGGAGAAGAACTTTTTACCAATGATCATGTGAATTTGTGAGGAGATCAAACATAGTAGCAACTCCTGATCCATTGTCAAGTTTGGCTTTGCTAGGGACTAGCAAAGGTTAAGCTTGGGGGAGCTTGTTGACATCTCTTATTTAATACTTTTATATGTCAACTAAACATGAAATAAGGGCATAAAATGAATATCCACATAGACATAGGGCTTATACTAACAATTTTCACGAGTTTTGGTGAATTATATATTTTTCGAGGATTAAACAGGGGAAAAACCCGAGAGATTTGAAGCCCTACAACATAATAAAGACATATCCGTAACGTATATCAACTTGAAACCCACGTAAGAACATTACAGAAGACACCGGAGACAACGCTGAAGAGGCCGGGACCCACTGGGGAGCCGTGGCGCCGCCTTAGTAGCGGCGGCGGCGCGCCGGGCCCACCTGTCGACCACACCCAAAGAATGTCGGTTCCAAACCGCCTATGAGGAGCAATCTAGTCCATCAATCAAGGTCGGTTTGATCCAAGGATCGCCGTGCATCGCCTAGGGCTATATAACAAGACCCCCGACCCCCAGGTGAAACCCTAATTAATGGTAATTCATTATCAAGTCATTCAAGCCAAGTAGAAGTAGAAGAGAGCTTCTCCACCGAGAGATCGGGGTAGCTACTTGTCTAGTTCTAGTTCTTCTAGTTCTAGTTCCTCTAGTTAGATTAGCAAGTCGATTCAATTAGAGTTTGGGTGTTGCCAACCCGTGATTCTCGATCTTCAAGTCATTACGGTATTATCTTGTATCCATGATTTTATTCTACTTCAATATTAAGTGTTGGTTTGCTATGTTCTTAGTTTATTCTAGTAGTATATTTGATATGGTCATGATTAATTGTGAGTTCATGTATCTATTCGTAGAGCGCCTAATTCGAATCTCGAGAGGGTTAGGTGATAGAAATAATTATGTAAGCATGGTGCTTAGATATGATCTATCTCTGGATGCATCTTATAATCTGGGTTGTGTGGTAGATCGCGGGTGTGATATTCTGTTGAGTCCTTTGGAATCCATCCCTCGGTTATAAGACTAGTTGAACATGGTTTTGGGGATTATCTTGTTTTGTTCTTGGTTCTCCTCATAAATCTTCAGGATGCATAGATTCGTGGTTGTTATGCTGTATATGATGGTATATGACCTAGGATAGATGTTTGACTTAGTAGATTTAATGCTATATAAGAATTCCGCCTCTTAACATAAGTCCACGTTAGTTTGAGTAGTGAGTAGTTTATGCCTACATCTCTGTGTATTAACTTTGCCTTTGTTTATCACTTATCATATCATTATTGGCTCACCCCTGCTAAAGTAATGTTAGTGACCGAATCTCTCATAAGTATGCTAGCTCATAATCGTATCAGCCATCCTTATATTCCTCTCTCGTGGTAGAATTATAAATGATAAACCCGGATCCCTCCCTTGAAATGTAACAATGTTATTTTATCCATTAAACTACGGATAATTTAATGATAGATATATTTGTTTTAGAGAAAGATTGCAAACCCAAAGACAATCACATGTAGCACATATAACATTTCTAGCATTACTGCTGGGATGACAACCTAGCCTTTGGTAAAGCTATGAGATGGAGAAACACCGAGTGCCTCTCGCTCATATGGCCTTAGGTGAGATTAACTCCACCTATTGGTTGTAGTGATGTTAAGAAGTACCAACAATAAGCACTTAATTTCACAATATGAAAACATGGATAAAAGCTTTATAAACACCTAGATTATGCTTCAACGATCCTAACGCAATTTGAACGGTTCGAATCGGAGTTAAAATGGAGATTTTATGAGTAAAACAAGGTCGTTGGCAAACTTATAAATAGATGCACTCAATTTTTGATTTAAAAATAAAACAAAATTGGGATTTTCAAAGCGACCGAGGGACCTCGGCCGGAAATACTAAAGATCTAAGGGTCTCTTTAGCAAAACTACCGAACGAAGGGGTATCGGGTGTTTTGAGCCGTCCGATCGAGATGGGCGGCCGGATTAACTCAAAAGAGATGAGGGAGGGAGTGACCTTTGGGACTTGAAGCGGTCGCGGCGGCAGCCATTGCCGGCGGCGGTGGAGCTTCGTCGGCGTTCCACGATCCGGCGATTTTGGCCATCCCGGACTAAACTAAAGGCACGGGCATGAAGTGCATGGCCTTGCGAACCCGATGGGACATAAACCGAGAGCGGGGGCGCATGGAACAGATGACCCGCGGCGGCGCCATGGACGGCGGGCGGTCGAGCTCTGTTGGTATTTATTAAGTGCTAATAGAATATGAAGGTTCCGCAAGCGCCGTAATACCATTGTAGCTTTTCCCTAGAGAGTATTCTAGAGTATCGTATCCACAGGGGAAGCTTTGGCTAAAGAATCTAATAAGTCACAATCATGCATCTACTAACTTAGCAAACCACTAGACTAAAGTGAGGGGTAAATGATATGATAGGAGTTATGGACAATACCACACAAGAGAATTCTTATGATAAATGTATAGCTAGCAAGTTGAGAGGACAACGGGAGAGATCAAGGTTCTTATATACTTCTCTATTACTTAGGTTCTATGATAGTAATTACACTAATGCACTTTGGAGCAGCAGATCCTTTCCAACTCTCGAGAAAGACTGGGAAGAAGGTAGTTGGGAGAAGGCTGCCAAAAGCTCTACGAAACACCAACCCGAACGTGGTGGATTACATCGGCCTGTCAGGGCTGTCACCCCTGAGGCTACCACAACTATCCGTGGGATTGGGCGCAACCTCAGGTAACCTATAGCCTAGACACCATGTCTATACTATCGATTACTACTCTAGCTATCATGAATAACTAGAGCCCTCAATACGAGCGGAGATCCCATGCAATAGCATAACAACTATACTAACCATATATAAAAGACATGGAAGTAAATAGAGAAGATAAATATATGAATCATAAGTCTTACAAAGAAAGGATAGAAGACATACCAAACTCTGTAGACATCTCCAGAACCGGAGCGCAGCTCCACTCTCCCTAACTCTCTAGTTGCTAATCTACTACATTGGAGAGTCTAGCCCTAATTCTCTAGTGGAAAGGTTGTCCTCACATTGGGACACCTCAATGACCAACAGGTCAAGAGATAATGAATGGAATTAATTAGGGTTTCACCCAGGGGGTAAGGGGGTCTGTTTATATAGCCCTTGGCGATGAACGATGGCCCTTGGATCAAACCAACCTTGAGCAACGGCGTAGATGCAACCTTAATGTCGGTAGTAAACCACCATAGAAAGGAGAGGATGACAGGTGGGACCTACCTGACGGTCGCCAGGAACGGGCACGGCGACCGCCAGGACTCTGTGTCCTGGTGTCTTCTCCTTCCTCCTGGTGTCTTCTGGTGTCTTCTAGAATGTTTTAGTCCACTTTTCGGATTGAGTTGCCTCACGGTCAAGTCTTGTCATCGTATGGGATGCAAACTCTTGGGCTTCTACCGCTTTTATCTGTTTAATCCCCTCAGAAAGATATAAATCACCAAAGCTCGTGGAATTATGTTAGTAACGCCCCTAGTCTATGTTGATAATCATTTTAAGCCCTTATTTCATGTTTAGTTGACTATTAATATTATGCTATAACAGGTGTCAACAAGTACCTCCAAGCTTACCCTTTGCTAGTCCCTAGCAAAGCCAAACTTACAATGGATCAGGAGTCGCTACAACGCTTTCACGCCTCAAAAGTACACATGCTTTCAAACAAAATTTCTCCTCCGTATTAGAATAAACCTTTTCAACCTTCAACTTACCCATATTACCTTTAACCATGGAGCTTATAGCCTTTTTTTTTTTTAGGATCTTAGGCAATTGAAAGATAGAACAATCAAGTTAAGCACCATGTCTCAAACTCTTTGTTCAACCTTCATTCTGGAGTTTTTGCAAGTTTTCAAAATAAAACTCAAAGTTCCTTTGTATGACCCTCTCAAGTATCTCATTTGTGGTATTTGTGGATCCTCACTTAGGCATTAATGTTGTGTTGCCTTTCTCTTATAATATGTGGTATTTTTTTTTTTAAGGCAAGAGGGACACTATGCCTTCTTCTCTCTCACCCTATATCTAAGGCTTATATCCGGAGCTCTAGGTGGGAGAAAACTAAATCTACTTACTAAGCATATATTGTAAGTTCAAGCAATGGATCCAAAGTCACGAGTCATACTTGATCAAGTGATGCATGTGTATGGTGGAATATGATGGTAGGTGAGGTGAATGCAATGAGGGGAAAACCTAATTTTACTTTTGCTCCTTGAGGAATCTTCTCTCTTTAGAATCAGGAATATTTGGGAGAACCTAGGTTGCATACTCTTTCTTTTTTTTTCCTTCTTCTTTTTTTTCATGGAGAGGCGAGCATCTAAGTACCCATTGTTTTATTGCGGACACTTGTCCATTTTTTTAACTCTCCTTTATTCATTTTTTTTTTTTTGAATACAACCCAAGTCTCTTTTTTGCGATAAACTTTTTGAGAGATAGACAAGAGTATGGAGCTTTGTAAGATGTTGGCTAAATGGATGGGTGTAGGGAATATTTTTGGTTGCTCTCTCCCAGGGTAGGAGTAGAACATTTTTGGTGGATATTTGGTGGATGCTTTGTGGATGCGTACTTCTAGGGTAGAAGTAGCATAAATGCAAGTGGAGTAGAGTGGAGTGGAATAGAGTGTAGTGGAGTGGAGTGTGCATGATCAGCATGACAAGTTTCTAAGGGTCGACAAAGATTGAACAAACTCAATACAAAGTAAGCAGCCTATATATATGTCAAAGGGTTTTCCTAATCTAGGGAGCATGTATATATGATTGTGGTAGGAGGTTCAACACTCTTGTCACACAGGAACTTATCATGTGCACTTTAATTTTTAAAAGATAAATCTCCAGAAATCTAGTATCACTAGGAGTAAGATAAATAGCAGCTTAGACTCTCATATATCATATCCATCAATTACCTAGACTTTAGAGTAAGTATTTGCTACCCACGTGTTTTAGGTTCGAGCAAATCTCAAGTCAAAGCAGTTGCATTAAAAACTCGAGAGAAATTAAGCTTGAAAGGTAGGTACTTCAAAGGAATTACGACAGAGCAACTATTCATCATCTTCAAAGCTAGAGATTATCTTCAGAGTTTATTTTATTATCACACTCTAATAAAGTCTCTTTAAGAAAGACTAGATAGATTTTTTTATTTGATTTCCTTAGTTATGCATCTTTTTATTTCTTTCTAATAAAGCAAACAAATCTAGCTAATATATATAAGACAGAGGGATACTTATCTCGGATACACGGGGGTTGCCCTCCCCAAAGCGGATGTTGACATAGTCTTTGATGATGATGTGGAAGTAGATGTAGACAACGACGATGGTGTCATCCTATCATGTCCCTCTTCCTTGAATCCTGGCTGAACTCAAACAAACAACAAAGCTAGTGGAACTAGTTAAGCGTTAGTAGTTTTAGCCTCTTAGCTTCTTGTTGCCAAGGATTATGATCATTCCTTTAAGACAATAGTTCAAAGGCGTTAATATTTTTTTTGGATTTTCTATGCAAATAAGGATGATGATGCATGCATATTTATTTTATTTTTATGCCACCACAATAAATATCCTTGTGGGTTGTTACACACCACAAAATTACTCACATGGGGCTTAGAGTTTTTCAATGTATATGCAACAAACAAATATTTATTTTCTTTTCTAATGCAAGGCTAGTGCTATAATGTAGATATGCTAAAGGAAAATAATTATGCGATGCAAGAAAGTAAATATGCTATGCATATAGATAACTATCGATCTTACCTTTCGGCGAGGGTTCAAAGTGTTTTAAGTCTTCTGAACGTGACTTTTACCTTGTCGTTTCCTTGAGTGTATTATCCGATCTTGACAAATCGTGCTCCTTGAGATGGTGAAGGATGGCGTCACCCATGTTCTTTGCTTTGTCTTGTAGGTAGCGTCTTGTTTAGTGTGCATGCTTGTAAGACATTCACTTGTTGAATTTTGGAGAGACGATAGGCTTCTCCACCTTTCTACTCAAAGTGTGTCCTTTGCAAAGTCAAGGTGGAGATCAAGTGCATGGGCTCTGTTGGTGGGAAAACACCAACGAGAACCAAACTTCATTCATTCTTCTCTACCCATAGGCACAATCAACAAGATAGAGTCGACTTCTTAAATGCTTTGCTTAAACCTAACTTGGGTGACAAGATCGAGAAGATTGAGCATGACTATTCATGGTTAAAACATTGGCAAATTGAATCAAACTCCTTGACTCTTTGAAAGGTTTTCTTATCTATTCATGAAGTATGAAAGGCATGATATTGATTATGTTCTTCTAAAGCAAGGTAAGCAACATTACGGCTTACAAGATTAGGACTATGAGATCAAGATAGTGGTGGTAGGAACACTTAAAGAAACAAAACATGTTGAGCTAATGAAGTTTGGATTAGGCAAGGTTGTTACTCTAACATATTTATTTCTTTATTTATGAACAAGCCATACTTAAGGTAAAGCTTAAGTAATGACAACTTACCTCAAGATGTTACCTTATTATTGGAGTGTGACAACATCGTAACACCTTGTGGTGATACTTTTCTTACGCTTTCGAAGCTTTCCTTCTTTGGCCTAGCTCTTATGTATCTTGCTTCTCACTTATCTCTTTTATTGCATCGTCTTTTCTTTCTTGTTTTTAAATTGTGCTAAGACCTTTTTTTGCTCCTCTCATAGTTTTATTCCTATAGTATTAGTTGACAACATATATCCAGAAGGAATATACAAGTAATTGTAAACAAGGGTAGAATTGCCATGGAGGTTAAGGTTGCTTTTATGCTAGAAAAAGTTTTGGTTGGATATTTTAATTAGCATATGGGAAATTTTATTATATCTTAAGTTTAATTTTGATGTATGACATTTATTAACCAATCAAACTTAGAGAGACAAAGTAATAGTGAGTAGAGGGAGTGCAAACCAACATGTCGAGTGATGGAAGTTTGAGAAGAGGAGTATGTTGGATGATCTTTAGAGGAATCGACCTTCCTCCCCCATGCTTGAGCCTTCCTATCACTCGACACTTTAAGTGTAAATGCTTTGAACCATCCCTCGTCTTTGATGTTCTTATGGCCCCTTTTTTGCTTTGTCCATCCTCTTCCTTTTGAATAAGAGCTTTTCTAGATCGTGTTGTATGACACTCTTCTTCATTAAATGGACATAGCATAGATCCTTTCCTATAAAATATTAGTGGACACATACCCGAGGGAATATACAACATGATTGAAATAGGGGTTGTTGTCCAAGGTTTATATGATTTCATCTATGCTAATGAAAAGGTGGTTCTTTGATTACTCTTAGCACATATTTTATTTATTCATGTCTTATAACACTTTTTTTATGGCTGCACTCTAGCATGTGGATCAAGGCAAAGGTAACTTGTAGCAAAAGAGAGCGCGAATGATTTGATACTTACAATTCTTCCATCAATGATGAATGAGCCGTGTCTTTTGCACAAGGTTGGAGTTCATCATATGCCTTACTTCATCTCTGATCTAAGTTCATCTCTTGACTTTTCCCGATTTGGATTTGAGAGTTTTCTGCAAGGGTTAGTCCAACAAAATATACCAGTATCTACTACAACATACTATTGGTTCAAAAATCAACCTAGACACCATGTCCAATTTGATTTAGGAAGGTATTTTAACCTAAGCACCACGCTTAATTTAAAAGCCAATGGAAGAAAAATCACCACTCCTAAACTAAGCACCATGCTTTATTTAAGAGATGTATGAAGATATTCCAAACCTTAGCATATTATAGCAAACAAAGGTAACATGAAAGCATTACGTAGATTTACTCAAATAGAGATGAAAGAGCATGATCAAGGTGAGGATTTTTTTTACAACATGGATGTATACATGCAATGGGTCAAGTAAGAGGAAAGTTAAACTAAACGGGGTGAAGGCATGGATTAAAGTAAACATGCATGAAATGCAAGAAGTTAAATGATAACTACTCAATAAGTTTAACGTCCACGAGCAAGACTATCTCACCTTTATTGATCATACTTACCACGATGTGCGGCTTTTTATGTACGTCACTTGAGATGTGTGCATTGAATTCTTGTGACGGCGACTTCTTTTCCAATATGCGGATGGTTCGAATATATATATATGAATACATACCTTTGACATGGCAGGGGTTCCAATGTTGATGAATCTTGAATGATCAGGCACCACGGGTTCTTCAATCTTTCTTCTTTTCTTTTCTTGTGGAATCTTGCCGAAGGTCGCAAATGACATCTTTTGTCCCGTCTATTCCACAACTCAATAGAACAAAAGGTAATCCTACTAAAGCAAGTGATACACTAAATTAGTAGACATCAAGATCATTATTAAAATCTTTACGCCAATTGCTTCCCGCAACGGCGGCCAAAAAGATTGTTGATATTTATTAAGTGCTAATAGAATATGAAGGTTCATAAGTTTAGAATACCATTGTAGCTTTTCCCTAGGAGAGTATTCTAGAGTATCGTATCCACAGGGAAGCTTTGGCTAAAGAATCTAATAAGTCACAATCATGCATCTACTAACTTAGCAAACCACTAGACTAAAGTGAGGGGGTAAATGATATGATAGGAGTTATGGACAATACCACACAAGAGAATTCTTATGATAAATGTATAGCTAGCAAGTTGAGAGGACAATGGGAGAGATCAAGGTTCTTATATACTTCTCTATTACTTAGGTTCTATGATAGTAATTACACTAATGCACTTTGGAGCAGCAGATCCTTTCCAACTCTCGAGAAAGACTGGGAAGAAGGTAGTTGGGAGAAGGCTGCCAAAAGCTCTACGAAACACCAACCCGAACGTGGTGGATTACATCGGCCCCGTCAGGTACATCACCCCGAGGCTACCACAACTATCCGTGGGATTGGGCGCAACCTCAGGTAACCTATAGCCTAGACATCATGTCTATACTATCGATTACTACTCTAGCTATCATGAATAACTAGAGCCCTCAATACGAGCGGAGATCCCATGCAATAGCATAACAACTATACTAACCATATATAAAAGACATGGAAGTAAATAGAGAAGATAAATATATGAATCATAAGTCTTACAAAGAAAGGATAGAAGACATACCAAACTCTGTAGACATCTCCAGAACCGGAGCGCAGCTCCACTCTCCCTAACTCTCTAGTTGCTAATCTACTACATTGGAGAGTCTAGCCCTAATTCTCTAGTGGAAAGGTTGTCCTCACATTGGGACACCTCAATGACCAACAGGTCAAGAGATAATGAATGGAATTAATTAGGGTTTCACCCAGGGGTAAGGGGGTCTGTTTATATAGCCCTTGGCGATGAACGATGGCCCTTGGATCAAACCAACCTTGAGCAACGGCGTAGATGCAACCTTAATGTCGGTAGTAAACCACCATAGAAAGGAGAGGATGACAGTGGGACCTACACGGACGGCCGCCAGAATGGCACGGGACCGCCAGGACTCTGTGTCCTGGTGTCTTCTCCTTCCTCCCGGTGTCTTCTCGTGTCTTCTAGAATGTTTTAGTCCACTTTTCGGATTGAGTTGCCTCACGGTCAAGTCTTGTCATCGTATGGGATGCAAACTCTTGGGCTTCTACCGCTTTTATCTGTTTAATCCTGTAAAGATATAAATCACCAAAGCTCGTGGAATTATGTTAGTAACACCCCTAGTCTATGTTGATAATCATTTTAAGCCCTTATTTCATGTTTAGTTGACTATTAATATTATGCTATAACAAAAGTCAACAAGCTCGCTAAGTCGCTACTACGAGCGGTAAAATTCGATAAAAGGGCACCTTTGGGGCGGAGAGGAGGACACCGCGAGCTCGCTGGAAGTGCTCATGTCGTCGCCGGAAACTCCAAGGCGTCCCGCGACGTCCGACGGCTGGGGAGAGAGAAACGCGATGATGAGCTCTGCCGGATGAAATAGGTCGAAATAGTAGGGGGAAATGGCACCTACGAACGCGTCGAGGTGTTGTTGCGGCCGAGTGGCACGTTCTTGCCGTCGGTTGGGCTCCAATTTGAGCGAATTGCGGTGGCGGGGTGGTGCAAGGTTGCGGCAGGCTGCAAGAAGAGAAGGGGAGGCTCGGCAAATGAGCTTTATAGGCGGATGGAGGCCGGGGAAATGGGCGCTGGTGCATTGCCGCCGGGCACCAAGGCGCAACTTGAAGGCCACCATCGCTCGGCATTCGAGCCGAGATGAAACGAACGCAGCGAACGCCAGTGGCGGCGTCGGCGGCGTCCGGGCCAAGAGGAAGGTTAAAGGGTGGGGGGGCTTGGCTTTAAATTTTGGGGACCGGGCGGCCCAAGAGGGAGGAGGAGAGCGGGCTGCGGTTGGAAAGAAGAGCAGCCGGTTTGGGCCAAAAGAGAGTGGAAGGAGGTTTTCTCTTTTCTTTTAATTTCTAGAATTTGCAAAGTCAATTTTCAAATGATTTTAAATACCTTTTCAAATTTAGTCAAAACCACACATCACATAAAATCAAATGCAAAGCAAAGATGAATGCAAAAACATGTAGCTAGATCTTATAGTTGATTTTACTTTCACAAAAATTATTACTTTTCTATATTTGCATGACCACATAAATGCATTAAATAAATCATTTTAAACTATTTGAAAATCATGCAAAAATTTGGGTGTTACAATTCTACCCCCTTAAAGAAATCTCGTCCCGATATTTGGTTGCGCTTACTCAAACAACCGTGGGTATGTCTTTCTCAGTTCATCTTCCCTTTCCCATGTTTCCTCTACCTCTGAATATCGATTCCACTGCACTTTACACATTCTGATAGCTCGGCTTCTAGTGACTCTTTTTGCAGTCTCCAAAATCCTAACCTGGAATTCCTCATAGGTAAGATCCTCTTTGACAGTAAGCTCTTCCAAAGGTAATTGCTCCTCAGTACACGCAAACACTTCTTAAGTTGAGACACATGGAACACATTGTGCACACCCGACAGACTAGCAGGCAATTCTAACTCATAAGCCACTTCACCACGTCTAGCTAGTATCCTGAACGGACCAACATACCTTGGTGCTAACTTTCCTTTTATGTTAAACCTCTTGACATTCCGCATAGGTGATACCTTCAAGTAAACGTAATCACCCACATTAAAACTTAGATCCTTTCTTCTAGTATCTGCGTAACTCTTCTGACGGGTTTGAGCTACTCTCAAATTCTCTCTGATCGTCCTTACTTGTTCTTCAGCACCCCTAAGCACATCTGGACCAAACACTTGGCTTTCCCCTGTCTGATTCCAGAACAAAGGGGTTCTGCACTTACGACCATACAATGCTTCAAACGGTGCCATCTTTAAACTCTGTTGATAACTGTTGTTATAAGAAAATTCAGCATAAGGCAAACTCTTATCCCAGCTAGTACCATATTGCAATGCACAAGCTCTCAGCATATCCTCTAATATCTGATTAATACGTTCATCTATCCATCACTTTGCGGATGAAAAGTCAGTACTAAAGTCCAACCGAGTTCCCAAAGATTCATGTACTTTCTGCCAAAAATTAGAAGTGAACTGCGTACCTCTATCAAACACAATCCTCTTAGGAACTCCATGCAAGCATACAATTCTTTCCATGTACAACTCAGCTAACTTAGGTCCCTTATAGATGGTCTTGACAGGCAAAAAGTGAGCAACTTTAGTCAATCTATCAACTATTACCCAAATCGAATCATACCCTTATTGTGTACGTGGCAATCCCACTATAAAGTCCATACCTACTTCTTCCCACTTCCACTCAGGTATCTTCATAGGTTGCAACAACCCAGCTGGTCTCTGATGTTCAGCCTTCACACGCTGGCAAGTATCACACACAGCCACATATTCTGCTACATCTCTCTTTATACCCCACCACCAATATCTCTCTTTAATGTCGAGGTACATCTTAGTACTACCAGGTGTATAGAATAAGTCGACTCATGAGCTTCTCGTAATATAGCATCCCGAATAGCTTTTACCTCAGGCACACATATTCTTTTGCCAAACCATAGGGTTCCATTATCATCAATACGAAATCCAGGTGCCTTACCTATTACCACATTTTCTACTATCTCCTTAAGTTTCTCATCCTCTAGCCGATTCTTGCGAATTTCATCCTCTAGGGTAGGTGTCACTTCTATCTCCGTAGCATGGCAAATAATACTTAGGTTCAACTGAGCAAATTCTGCACACAACTTGTCAGACTTAGGCATCGCCTGGAGCTCATCAACATACCTCCTCCTGCTAAGTGCATCGGCCACGTTGTTTGCTTTACCAGGATGATAGTGCACTTCCAGATCATAATCTTTGATCAACTCCAACCAACGATGTTGCCTCAAATTCGAGATCGATCGAGTAAAGATATACTTTAGACTCTTATGATCAGTAAAGATGTCACTCTTATGGCCTATCAAATAGTGTCTCCATATCTTCAGAGCATGAACAACAGCTGCCAATTCCAAGTCATGAGTAGGGTAATTCAACTCATGTTTCCTCAACTGCCTAGATGCATATGCCACAACTCTACCTTCTTGCATAAGGACACATCCTAACCCCCAGCACGAGATGCATCACAATAAATAGAGAAGCTCTTGCTCGATCCGGCAATATTAACACAAAATTTGTGGTCAACCTCTTCTTCAACTCTTCAAAGTTAACTTGACACTTGTTAGACCACTCAAACTTTGCATTCTTCTCTAACAATGCAGTCATTGGCTTTGCAAGTTTAGAAAACCCTTCAATGAACCTTCGATAGTAACCAAATAACCCAAGAAAAATCTGCGATTCTCACTCACATCTTTAGGTGGCTTCCAATCCAACACATCCTTCACTTTACCAGTTTCAACCGATATTCCACCATTAGAGACAACATGACCAAGAAGTTTCAAATTAACTCACACTTACTTCGCTTAGCATACAGCTTATGCTCTCTAAGCTTCTGTAATACCAATCTCAGATGTTCTGCATGTTCTTCCTCAGTCTTGGAGAATACCAAAATATCATCAATAAACACCACCACAAACTTGTCAAGGTACTCCATGAACACCTTGTTCATCATGTACATAAAGTAGGCAGGTGCATTGGTCAATTCAAAGGACATAACTGTGTACTCATACAACCCATACCTGGTAGTGAATGCTGTCTTTGGTATATCTGAATTCCTAATCTTCAATTGATGGTAGCCAGAACGCAAATCAATCTTAGAGAACACACAAGCACGTCTCAACTGATCAAACAAGTCATCAATTCTAGGCAATGGATACTTATTCTTGATTGTTACTTCATTAAGAGACCGATAATCAACACACATCCGCTGAGTCCCATCTTTCTTGTCAACAAAAATCACAGGCGCACCCCAAGGAGATGAACTAGGATGAATGAAACCTTTATCTTGCAACTCCTTTAACTGTGTCTTAAGTTCTTCTAATTTATTAGCCCCCATTCTATATGGACGCTTAGCTATAGGTGCAGTGCCAGGTAATAACTCAATGATAAATTCAATATCTCGGTCAGGTGGCATACCTGGCAAATCATCAGGGAATACATCCGGAAACTCGTCCACAACGCGGTCCTTAGAATTGTCCCCATCAGTCAGTTGGTTCATGGTAGCTGTCGGTGGTGCTTGCACTGCCACATCAACACAGATTCGATCTTCCTTTGGTGTTGTAAGAACTACCACTTTCTCTTTGCACTGTACCACTACCGTTTGTTGCTTCATCCAATCCAATCCCAGGATAAGGTCAATACCAGATGCTCTCAGTACAATAGGAATAACTTTGAATTCTACCCCCCTTAAAAGAAGACTAATTGAGGGGCATTGGTATGATGCTGGTATACTTCCTCCTGGTGAATTTACTAATATGGGGTCTTTCATGGCCAGTAAAGGTATGCTATGGTCTCTAACAAATACTTGAGAAATAAAGGTATGCGAAGCTCCAGAATAAAAAAGAACAGTAGCAGAATTAGAGTTGATTCTGAACGTACCCAGCATAACCTCTGGTGCATTCTGAGCCGTCCCTGCAGACACATGGTTCACCTTCCCATGCTTGGAGAAATGCTTCTGATTGTTGTTATGCCCAGGAGGTGTCTGTTGATTCTTCTTCTCAGGACAATTGAATGACATATGTCCTTTCCCACAATTATAGCATGCATTATTCCCCTCGGCGTGAATTCTCAAGGTCCTCTTTCTTTCTTGGGTAAGGGTGGCGTTCTTTGAAAGTGAGGGCGTTGATTCCCATTTTGGTTCTAAAAACGCCGAGGATGTTGTCCACGGTTCCAATGATTTCCTCCCCTCGGTGTTGGTTGAAACGGGGGCCGCGAGTTGCTTCCCCAAGCCTTTCCCTTCATCTTCCTTTTCTTATCTTGCTCGCCACGCATATTGTCCAACACAATAGCGCGATTCACCAATTCTTCAAAGGTAGCATACTTGTGGCCAGCCAACTGCAGCCTGAGGTCATAGTAAATGCCCTTCAAGAAAAGACGTTGCTTGTCTGCATCTTCTCTTACTTCATTGGGAGCATAGCGAGCTAATTGAGCAAACTTATCATGATACTCACTCACGCACATGTGCCCCATCTTGAGAGATCTCAATTCCTCTTGTTTCAACTCTATCACGCCATCGAGAATATGGCGTGCCTTGAAATCCCTCGAAAACTCATGCCAAGTGATAGGAGGAGCATAGTTGGGACGAGCAGACTGATATGACTCCCACCATGTCTGAGCGGCACCTTGAAGTCGTCCGGATCGTATAACACCTTCTGCTCATCATCACACCGCGCAATGTTCGATTGTTTCTCCACCGCACCGCGAGCGCCCATCTCGCCGCCATGGATCAAGAGTATGAGAGAATACGGGAGGGTGACCTTGCAGAACTCCCCACGCTTGTCCCTTGGTGGTTGAGCATGTGGTATACCTCCGGCTTTGCAATGTTTGTATCACCGCGTGTCATGGCTTGCATCATTTGCATCTGTTGCTCCATCATCTGTTCTGTGGTCACGGGGTGATTAGCAGCTCCACGACCACGACCTTGACCTCTTCCTCTTCCACCACGAAAACCATCCGTAATCCAAAGGTGCAAAACGATGAGATCCAAAGATTTCCAATAAAACTTTCACAGACCGACCAAATTTCAGCAATAGCCAAAAACGTGATAACTAACCCCAAACTATTTATTTATTAGACCTTATACCTTAGACCTATAAACTAAATGAAATTGTGGGCAAACCAACAAGATCATTGCATTCAATACAAAAATCCAAATCATTCATAAACACAATAATAATTCAACAAAGCACACAATCATTCACACCACACTTAAAAACTCAACTAGACTCACGATACTATCGTTTCTCTTCATATTAAGGGCGTAGATCCTAATGCTCTTCTTCCGACAACACAAGAATGTGGTGGGAGAAGATTCTAAAAGCATATTCAAGTCAAAGAGTGAAGATGAGAACAAATACTTTTAAACGAGTATCAAGGAGGAGACGAAATCAAAGTAGAGAGTAGAGAGCAAAATATCAAGGTGTATAGGCGAAGGGTGTTGAACCAATTTAATACCTTAAAACGACCATTTCAACTAGGCTTGCGTCCCTACAATCCAATACTGAAGCCGATACCAATTTGTCACACCCAATTTTAAGAACAAAAGAGGATGTATAAAAATATTATGTGCGCCTTTGGAAAGTCACACACATAATTCAACAAATATATAGGAATACCATCACAGTGCTTATTACATACGAACATTAATCATAACATTGTCTTGAAACAAATAAAATGTATCATCTAAGATAACTCCACCTGACGCTTCATCACGGGACCGGTTGACCCAAGCTTAATATTCGTCGTGATAGTTCTCTTGATAATCTCCATCCCAACCTTGATCATGCACTGGCCCGTGATTTTGATCCAAATAATGAAATATAACAAGCGTAAGGACATGTCGTACTCAACAAGAATAGCTAGGTATTTACATACCTATGAACAATGATCATTATAACATAATTAATGTAAAGCATGATACGATTAAACATGAACAATTAATAAACATTGGTCATCATCTTTAATGCTATGGTTCCAAAGGCCGCCTCGTGTCCGTGAGCACCCGCTAGTATACCAGTTTCATAAACTCCGCGCAGAGGTGTACACTTTTACTAAGAGTCGTGATCCCCGAATGAATGGGTTTGCAAGGCCCAAACACCAAGAACCACTATGAAGCCCCCCAAAGGTTCGTCTAACAAGCTAGGGCACTAAGTCGTCAGGTGTAGGAACCCTCCTTCCAGCATGGCACATAACCGCAAAACCTATACACACGCATCATGACAAGAGCCGTCCTATACCCAAGTCGGCACATTCCACTGAACCTGCTAGAAAAATGATCTTTAAGGGACTAAAGTCAGAGCCATATGACCCTCCTAGTTGTACTGTAATACCCGGATTCGCTAAAGCAGACAAATCCCCATGTTATTAAGAGTCATTTTAACGTTCATGGCAAAACATACATTAAGTCATATGATCATGTTTGCAATAAAGTAAGCAATTCCTAAGCTATACTTGCCTTGATTATCAAACTCCTACTAGTACTGCTGGTCCTGCTCGTAGAAACCTTCTTGATCGTCCACGAATTGCTCACCGGCTAGACTCGATCATCAAGCATCAATACACAACCATCCGAGCAATCATACACGAAGCAAACAAAGGGCTATAGTTAGAACCGTACACCAACAGCAAGAAAACAAGATAAAAGGTTTATAAAACAAATCTACGCATCGCTATGATCATGTAGACGTGAAGATCACTAGAATCGGAGCTAAAACGTGAAAGATATGAATTTTACAAGTTTCTTTTAGCAAATTAAAAGACTAATATAAGCACTTAATTTCACAGTATGAAAACATGGATAAAAGCTTTATAAACACCTAGATTATGCTTCAACGATCCTAACGCAATTTGAACGGTTCGAATCGGAGTTAAAATGGAGGTTTTATGAGTAAAACAAGGTCAGTGGCAAACTTATAAATAGACGGACTCAATTTTGATTTAAAAATAAAACAAAATCGGGATTTTCAAAGCAGCCAGGGACCTCGGTCGGAAATACTAAAGATCTAAGGGTCTCTTTAGCAAAACTACCGAACGAAGGGGTATCGGGTGTTTTGAGCCGTCCGATCAGAGATGGGCGGCCGGGATTAACTCAAAAGAGATGAGGGAGGAAGTGACCGGCCGGACTTGAAGCAGGTCGCGGCGGCAGCCATTGCCGGCGACGGTGGAGCTCGTCGGCGTTCCACGATCTGGCGATTTCGGCCATCCCGGACTAAACTAAAGGCACGGGCATGAAGCGCATGGCCTTGCGAACCCGATGGGACATAAACTGAGAGCGGGGACGCGATGGAACAGATGACCCGCGGCGGCGCCATGGACGGCGGGCGATCGAGCTCGCGGAAGCTGCTACTACGAGCGGTAAAATCCGATAAAAGGGCACTGGGACGGAGAGGAGGATACCGCGAGCTCAGTGGAGGTGCTCACGTCGTCGGGAAAGAACTCCAAGGCAGTCCGCGACGTCCGGCGGCGGCTGGGGTGAGAGAAACGCGATGATGAGCTCGGGTCGGATGAAATAGGTCGAAATAGAAGGGGGAAATGGCACCTACGAACGCGTCAGGGTGTTGCGAAGCTCCAGGGAACGTTCTTGCCGTCGGTTGGGCTCCAATTTGAGCGAATTGCGGTGGCGGGGTGGTGCAAGGTTGCGGCAGCAACAAGAAGAGAAGGGGAGGCTCGGCAGCGAGCTTTATAGGCAGACGGAGGCGAGGGAAACGGGCGCGGGTGCGTTGCTGCTCGGCACCAAGGCAGACTTGAAGGCCACCATCGCTCGGCATTCGAGTCGAGATGAAACGAAACGGCGGTAACGCCAGGGCGGCGTGCGGTGTCCGGCTGCGCGAGGAAGGGGAAAGGGTGGGGGGCTTGCTAGGCTGGCTGTGGGACTGGGCCGGCCCAAGAGGGAGGTGGAGAGCGGGCCTGCGGTTGGAAAGAAGAGCAGGCCGGTTTGGGGCCAAAAAGAGAGTGGAAGGAGGTTTTCTCTTTTTCTTTTAATTTTCAGAATTTGCAAAAGTCAATTTTCAATTGATTTTAAATACCTTTTCAAATTTAGTCAAAACCACACATCACATAAAATCAAATTCAGCAGCATGAATGCAAAAACATGTAGCTAGATCTTATAGTTGATTTTACTTTCACAAAAATTATTACTTTTCTATATTTGCATGACCACATAAATGCATTAAATAAATCATTTTAAACTATTTGAAAATCATACAAAAATTTGGGTGTTACACTCCTACACAATTCTAATGAGCAAAAGCATAAAGCCTACCTAAGCTCACTAGATGCACAATGGACAAGGCGACACACGCCTAACCCAAAGACACAAATTACTTAGCTACACAAACTAAGCAAAACAACTAAACAAGCTACACAAGCTAGATAGTTAAAACAACACTACTTCTAGCTAGACAAGGTAAAAGACAATTAGAGAGCTACACAAGCTATTAATTGCAAGAGCTACTCTACAAACACAAGCACAATATATATATGAATGTAAGAACAAAGCTTGTGATCAAGAGAATGTAAACCACCGCGAAGTGTGGACACAAGAAGACACCGGTGATTTTTTACCGAGATCTCAGGAAGCTTGTCAACTTCCCCCTACTCCTCGTTGTGTCGACCAACACCTCGATGGTTCTTGGACTATGCGGCTCTCTGCTAGTTGGCCCCTCAAGGCTCTCCAAGACACCACTCTAAAGGGTGGTACTCAACGACACGCTCTAGTAGTGTCGCTCTTCGCGATCCCCGCGAGGTGAGCACGAACCTCTCACAAATCCTCCTCCCGGAGCACCGCACAATCTCCCTTGCATGCTTCAACGGAGTCTCTTGCCACCAAGCCGTCTAGGAGGTGGCAACCTCCAAGAGTAACAAGCCCACCGGCTTGCAACACGATCACCTAGTGCCACGACGCGATCTCTCAACGCAACGCACTAGAACTCGATCTCTCACATAATCGGATGAACACTATCAAGCATATGTGAGTGGGAGGGCTCTCTAGCACTCTCAAGCATGGACACAAAGTCCCCAAGGTGCTCTCAAAGACTGCCAAGGCCGGCCACCACATCAATTTATAGCCCCCAAGCCAAATAGAGTCATTACCTTGTGCGGTACAAAAACGTGACCGCCGGACGCGCCAGAGCGCCGACGCCGGACGCCGCACGCAGGCGCCCGTGCGCCCTCGCCGCGCCACGCCGTCACTAGCCGGTAGGAAAAGCGTGCTTTCGGGCCACCATGCGTCGGACGCACGCCGTCGGACGAGCCGACGCTGCCGTCCGGACACGCCCGTCGAGCGTGCAAAACACCGCCACCGGCCGGACGCCAACCCCGACCACGGACTCCCTCAAGGCGCCCGACGGCGTTGGTGTCGCTCTCCGGCTTAAGCTAACGATTTCTCCACGGCGCCGACGCTGATCTCAAGGACATATCGGGCGTCGGACGCCGCCGCGGAGGCGTTGCAGTCATGAACACTGGCACTCAGCGCGAACCACCATGCGCCGGGACGCTTGCGTGGCGGCGTCCGGCTGTAAAACCTCGCTTTTACACCGTCCACGCCGCCAACTTCTCCACCTTTGCTCATACATGCTAGCCAACAAGTGTATCAACTTGTGCTCCGAGATAGCATGGTTTCTCCAACAAATTGCATCCAAACCAAGCAATAGAAAATAGGCATTCCATTTTCTCAAAAGCGCCGAATCCCGCCGAGCTTGCTTTACGGAGGGAGAGAGGGACCCAAACCCATCTCAACCCCCGTAAACACCACCACCTTTGCAAAGTGTGCCAAGACCACCAAGTGTACAACACCATGTGCATGTGTGTTAGCATTTTTCACAATCATTTTCAAAGGATTTTCTCTTGCTCTCACCACGCCATTCGATCCTAACACATCGCAAAGTTAGATCGCACAAGTGGCACTAGATGACCGATATACAAACAAGTTTGCCCCTCTTGATAGTACGGCCATCTATCCTAAATCTGGTCATAAACTTCTCTAAGCACCAATGACCGGCGAAATGAAATACCCTAGGTTATACCTTTACCTTGCGTATTTCCATTCCGCTCCATCTCCTCCAAGTGCCGATGCAACACATGCATCAACACGATCAAGAATGATATGATCCACTTCATATCATCACGTGACCTTATTGGTCCATCGATCTTGACCTCACTTGCTCTTCACCGTTGCGTTGGTCCATTGGCGCCAAGTCTTGCTCAAGCTTCACCGCCTCGCGGTCCACGACTTCAAAGCCTTGACTAGCCCTTCACACTTGCAACCGGTCCATCAAGCCAAGCCTCATCTTGATCTTCACCACCTTGGTCACATGACTCCATGTCATGTCTCATATGCAATAAGCTCCTTCATTGCATCATCATATGTGAATTAATTCTCCTGTGTATCATCTCATTCACACAATATTAGTTCACCTAATGTTGTCACTCAATTATCAAGAACCACAAGGGACCTTTCAATTGCCACGGTGAAAAAGCATTACAAGAGAGAACAGACTATTGCCACAGTACCCTACATGGTTGCTATAGGTCGAACAGGCTATTGCCACGTTACTTAGGTTGGTTGCTATAGATAGCTCCTCTATTGCCACGTTACCTAGGTTGGTTGCTACAGATGGAACAAGCTATTGCCACGTTACTTAGGTTGGTTGCTATAGATAGCTTCTCTATTGCCACGTTACCTAGGTTGGTTGCTTTCTGGATGGAAATGGCTATTGGCACGTTACTTAGGTTGGTTGCTATAGATAGCACCTCTATTGCCACGTTACCTAGGTTGGTTGCTTTCTGAGATGGAAATGTACTATTGCCATGATACTTAGGTTGGTTGTTATAGATATATCCTCTCAAGGCCAATGTTACGTAAATAAATGGTTGCTATAGATGGGTCCTCTATTGCCACCTGAAAGGTCCTAAATGGCTAGAGGAGGGGTGAATAGCCTAATAAAAATTCTACAAATTCACTAGAGCAACTTGTTAGTAAATAACAAAGCGTAAAAGTGTTTGCTCTAGCTCTACTTGTTGGCAAGCCTCCTATTGACAATTCTAGTTGCTATAGTCTCTAATTCACACACAAAGGCTAAGTCTCTACTTTTACCTCTAGGTGAACAAGCTTATTACTCAAGCAAACTAAGCAAGTCTACTCAAACTTACACAAGCACAATATATATAAAAGTAATGCAAGTGTGTAGAAGTGATATACCACAATGTCGAGGCTAGTCAATCCAATCACCAAGGATGATACAATGAGATAACCAAATTGAAGCCAATCACCAAGAGACAACAATCACACAAAGTGGAGACACGAGTGTTGGCGGTCATTATCGAGTATATTATACCGCCAACTTATATCCAATTCTTGAGAAAGGGGCAAACTTATGATACATATACCTTTACTTCTAACCTAGTTCCACTTGTATTCGTGAGAAATTATGTCTTGCAGATATAAAAGTGGAAACAGTACAAAGTTGCCAAATAAATTAGAAAGCGTATTGAATAAAAGACGCCAAGGAGTGGATCAATCAAGAGGACCAAACCCCTCGCATAATTTGGCCCATGCACCACCATAGGCCCAACATGTGAATGACAAAACGCTGACGAGGGAGAAGGCCGGGCCGGAGGCCCAAATTTCGGGGCGGCCGCCCACCGCGGCAGCCGGCGCATTATTTCGGCCAAAGTTCCCGCCCTTTCTCCGGGCGGTTTGGAGCGATCTTCAAGCGGGCGGTTGCATGCGGTGCAAAGTTTCGTTCCGCCAAGAATAGCTCGAAGCAAGGAGAGCCCTCCATTCCCTCCTCCTCTCCACTATATAAAGAGAGGCACTCCTCACACACAAAACACACAACACACTACACATCACATTGTTACATTCTCACCTTGAGCACCACTCTCTCCCCTTCAATAGTTTAGTAGTAGGATTCGAAGTTAGGCAAAGCTTCAAGGAGGGCTTGTCTCCTTGGAAGGATCTTTTGGTAATTTACTATGAAGTTCTTTCCTTTATTCAAGTCTCATTATTTATATCGCAATGCATATGAACTAGAGTATAGTTATCCTCATGTTATATTCATATTATGCCAACTAGAGTATAGTTAGTAAGATGTGATAATTAACATGACTAACTTTAGGCTAATTGAATCATATTTTATTCTTGGAACGTAGTAGAACTAAGTTCGAAAGTGATGGTCCAGTGTACCTTCGGGTTTACCTTTACTCTTGCCCCGCCGATCCGTAGGGGTCGGGGTACCGAGGGGGTTTAGGTAGTTTTCTATAAACGTAAGCGTGGTGCTTAGGTCTATAGAGAATCATCCGGGAAATGTCGGCATCCCACGGTAGTGAGGTAGGCGGAGGGTGACAACTCTCGTCCCTTCGCACTCCTCCACGTCCGGTGTCGGGTTGGAGTCTTATCAAGTGTCACCGGAGGGGTATATACCAAAGCAGGCATCTCCTCGGCAGACTTTAGCCCATCTCTCGCTATGAACCATGAATGACATATGTAGACTATAGTCCGGACGCATTGGCGATATTAGAATAGCCAACTCAACATAGGTTTTTCCTTTCTTGTTATTTCCTATTTATTCCTTCTAGTGCTCAAGAAGTGTGTGTGTCACCACTATCTCCAATATTATTGTCACTTACCCCTGTACATGATTAGTGGCTATCCATACATCCATTGTGGGCTATCATCATCATATTAAATCTAAACCTGCCTTCCCATGGGAAAATATAAATGAACGATACCCCGAATACTCCCCGGTGAAATGCTACGATGATAGATCCGTGCGCTTGCGGGTTGACCCTTGCAATATTCAATTTATCTATCACCCGACGCTCTCTCGGCGTTATCATTAAGGATAATATTTATTCTTAGTGATTATGCGTTAAGAAACGCCAACAAGCATTTAAAGGCGCCGTTGCGGGAAGGCAAGGTTAAAAGAAAAAATATTAATAAAGATGATCATAACCACATGTATGGATGATAGCCCTAATCTTTGCGGGGTAACTCTTTTTTTTTTTCTTCTGTGGGTGAAAACAGGGGATAGTGTATGACTGAGGTCGCAACCTTGCCGAATAACTTCGCCGACGATCCGGAGAGGCTGCTTTCGTAAGGAGTCGGGCTCGAGGCCACTCTTCCGGTCATCACTCCCGAGGAGGTTGCACCCACGTCATCCAAGTACCATCTTCATCAACACTCATGGCCACCAAGACACTCCGTGACTACTCTGTCCCCATCGTGGGCAATGTCCCGATTGGCCCCGTGTCAACTTGGGCGACAAGAACTTTGAGATAAGGACTGGCCTCATCATGATGGTACAAGCAAGTCCATTCCGTGGATCGCCAAGTGAGGACGCAAATGCTCATCTTGAACTTCTTGGAGTTCATGCGACACAATGCCATCAAGGGCGTTGTGCTAGATGCAATCGAGGGCTCGCTTGTTTCCCTTCTCCCTTGTGGGGAAAGCGAAGCAATGGTTCTACAAGGACAAGGAGGTTGCCAAGCACTTGGAGTAAATGCTCCACCGCATTCCTCGCAAGGTTCTTCCCAATGGGCAAAACCAATGCCCCGCGGGCAAGAATTTCAAATTTTCAGCCAGACAACAATGGAACCCATACCGGAGGCATGGGAGAGGCCGCAAGAGTACATCCTCGCCGCCAGCACCATGGCATGGAGAAGTGGCTCGTCGCTTCGAACTTCTACAATGGTCTTACGACCATGTCGAAGGGCCACATAGATGCCGCCGCTGAGGGGCGTTCTTATCCCTCACATTGTTGAGAAAGCGTAAGCGCTCATCGAGAAGATGATCGAGAACCAAGGCCGGGAGAAGAACGGGCCCATCGAAAAACACAAAAAGTTGGGGCACACATCGATGTCGGCCACGGAGAAATCCGCTTCAACATCAATGGAAAAGAGGAAATCTTCAACTTCCGCCCCAAGCCCGAACAATGTTCCATGGTCTACGTCAAACACAAGCCTACGGAAGGAAGATACACCTACCACGCCACCATCCAAAAATACAAAGAAGGCATGGCGTGTGAAGCGGGGCCTAAAGGTAAGCTTCACTAAAGGTAAAAAATAAATATTTTCCTTCTATAAATTTATTTTTCCTCATATTAAATTATTTTTAATATTTGAATTCAAACCTCTTTAATTAATTAATTTCCTTTTTTATTACCATATTCTTTAATATTAAAGAATTCTTTTTATATTTTAATCCCATTGCCATATTTCCCATGTCAATTAAAATATAAAAATAATAATATAAATAAAATATATATATTTGTTAAGATTTTATAAATAATGCCATACTCGAATAAAACTTTATTCCAAAAATTCTTAAACATTTATAAAATGAGAGAAAAATGAAAAAACCAAGTTTAGGGTCGAACCCGACCGTTGCACCATCGCACAATGGTCGGATTCGACCGCTTGAACACACCCGCCAAAACAGGCGACGTGAGGGCCCCGTGGATAGGGCCGACCGCCGCATTGGGCCGGCCGCCCCCGGCGGCGCCTCCTATCACGGGCCAAACGGTCACGAGCACTAGCCGTTGCCCTCGTCCGAAAGTCGGGGGGTGCATCATGCTATAAATTCGCGAGGTGGCTCTGGAGAGCTCTCCACCCCTCTCATTCTTACTCCCTCACTCTCTCATTTTGCTACTTGCTCACTTCTTGCACTCCACAAAGCATTCCCAAGCTCTAGTGCAAGAACACCCGGCCACACTCTCTCTCACAAGCTCTCTCTCTCAAGTTCTCTCCAAGAGTAAGCACTTGTTTCCATTCCGTTAAACTTTTGTTCACTAACATGTTTAGGAAAGCGGCAAGCGCGATCAAGAAGGGCGTGAGAAGAAGCGCGAGGCTCTCCCAAGGAAGTTCGGTACACACTTCGACAACGCCGAAGCATCTGAAGAAGACGCACCGCAAGAGCAAGAGCAAGAACAAGCACCCACGGGGATGACGATCGAGGAAGCCGATGCACCGCACCTCGACACGGAAGGAGAACGGGAGATGCAAGCCTACAACATCCTCAAGAACCGAGACTTAGCCCCGCTCCTCGCTTCCCCAACGACGCCCTCGAAAAACTAGGTATGGATAACGAATTCCCCATCATTTGGAAAGTCAGGGATGGTCCGGATTGCTCCCTTGGATGAGCCGTGGCTCTCGCCTCCTCACCATCCATTTTTAGGATCTTTGGAAGTTCATGATCGGGGTATTAGTTTTACTTTTTAGTAAATACTACTATTACACTTGGCAAGAACCGGCTAGGCACATAGGCTTTGATGCTAAGAAATGTTGCACAAACTTAGGCTGCTTTGCTCTACCAAATTTTAATCGTGCCGCCTTTCTCACCGAGATCTCCACCATAGTTCCTACAGATCCTAGGTTTCGTCCTTCAAATGCCAACATACATCATCCAACATTGAAATTCATGCAAAATGGATTGCCATAACTTTGTTTCCTAGGCATGAATTTCACCGTCTCTTAGATGTTGAGATGCAATGCCTCTATGCCATAGTTCACAAGAGAAAAATTGCCCCCTCGTAAAAGAAATCATAAAATGCATGCTTAGCAATTTTAAACTATCCACACACATTTATTGTACCTCTCTTGTGACAAGGGATTGCTAGTAACATTGGTGCATTGGAAGGCGAGAATGTCACATACCTAGATACTCCACCTCTGAAATTTCATTATCACACCTCGATACAAGGGCACATAATAAAATTTGATGAGAATGACCACGAGAAGATTATTTATTATTTTTTGGGATATATAAATGAGATTCCGCTCCCTAACCCGAACTCTCATTATATAAATCCCCATCACTCACCTTCGCTCTAGTTGAGCTAGACGAAAGCACGCAGGAGTTCTACGTGTCTCGCAGGTCATCACGAAAGGAGAGCTACGGGCGAGGCTAGTGGTTCCACGGATGCCGCAGCCTACACCCGTACCGGTGCCCACACCGGTTCTTTACACCAACGCCGAACCCCGGGCTCACACCCACCTTCGGTATGAGGGGATGTTCACACCTCATCCGCACTCAGCGGGGAGGGTCACATGGCATGAGACACACCGCACGGTGTCCTTGTTGGCGTTTCTTAACGCAATCACTAAGAATAAATATTATCCTTAATGATAACGTCGAGAGCGTCGGTGATAGATAAATTGAATATTGCAAGGGTCAACCCAAGTAAAGCGCACGGATCTATCATCGTAGCATTTCACCCGGAGTATTCGGGTATCGTTCATTTATATTTTCCCATGGGAAGGCAAAAGTTTAGATTTAATATGATGATGATAGCCCACAATGTATGTATGGATAGCCACTAATCATATGCGGGGGGTAAGTGACAATAATATTGGAGATAGTGGTGACACACACACTTCTTGAGCACTAGAAGGAATAAATAGGAAATAACAAGAAAGGAAAAACCCTATGTTGAGTTGGCTATTCTAATATCGCCAATGCGTCGGACTATAGTCTACATATGTCATTCATAGTTCATAGCGTAGATGGGCTAAAGTGATGAGGAGATGCCCGTGCCCGTATATGCCAGGCCGGTGACACTTGATAAGACTCAACCCGACACCCCGGACGTGGAGGAGTGCGCAGGATCGAACGAGTTGTCACCCTCTCCCAGCCTACCTCACTACCATGGGATGCCGGCATTTCCCGGATGATTCTCTATAGACCTAAGCACCACGCTTACGTTTATAGAAAACTACCTAAACCCCCTCGGTACCCCCGACCCTACGGATCGACAGTGCAAGAGTAAAGGTAAACCCGAAGGTACACGGACCATCACTTTCGAACTTAGTTCTACTACGTTCCAAGAATAAAATATGATTCAATTAGCCTAAAGTTAGTCATGTTAATTATCACATCTTACTAACTATACTCTAGTTGGCATAATATGAATATAACATGAGGATAACTATACTCTAGTTCATATGCATTGCGATATAAATAATGAGACTTGAATAAAGGAAAAGAACTTCATAGTAAATTACCAAAAGATCCTTCCAAGGAGACAAGCCCTCCTTGAAGCTTTGCCTAACTTTCGAATCCTACTACTAAACTAATGAAGGGGCGAGAGTGGTGCTCAAGGTGAGAATGTAACAATGTGATGTGTAGTGTGTTGTGTGTTTTTTTGTGTGTGAGGAGTGCCTCTCTTTATATAGTGGAGAGGAGGAGGGGAATGGAGGGCTCTCCTTGCTTGAGCTATTCTTGGCGGGGAACGAAACTTTTTGCACCGCATGCAACCGCCGCTTGAAGATCGCTCCAAACCGCCGGAGAAAGGGCGGAACTTTGGTCGAAATAATGCGCCGGCCGCCGCAAAGGCCGGCCGCCCCTCGGCCGGGCCTCCCGGCCCGGCCTTCCCCCGTCGCGCGTTTTTGTCATTCACATGTTGGGCCTATGGTGGTGCATGGGCCAAATTGTCTTGTGGGTTTGGTCCTCTTGATTGATCCACTCCTTGGCGTCTTTTATTCAATACGCTTTCTAATTTATTTGGCGACTTTGTACTGTTTCCCACTTTTATACCTCGCAAGACATAATTTCTACGAATACAAGTGGAACTAGGTTAGAAGTAAAGGTATATGTATCATAAGTTTGCCCCTTTCTCAAGAATTGGATATAAGTTGGCGGTATAATATACTTTCGATAATGACCGCCAAGCATCCTCCGACTTTCGAAGGGATGCCACCACCACGTCACTCTACGGTGGACCCCAGGCGCTCAAGTGATCAACACCCGACTTCGGGAATGTGGAACTCCGCCGAGGTGAGATTGCACAGATCACTCACCGGTTTTGTCGCAGGTTTTCGATCAATGCCATCGGCCCGAGCACCGCAACACCAAGCGAGAGGGAGGCGAGCGGAGGCGGCGGGAGCACGAGGCACAGATGGCGTTCTCATGCCACATGGGGTACTACCCCCTAACCCATAGGCCATCGGCTAGCTTGGGGGAGGACCCCCACGGAGGTAAGTACCTACCTCCCCTATCTCTTTATTTTATCCCTTAAATTTTCATTTTCATTTTCCTTTAAAAAATATATATATATATGAAAAGAACAAAAATATGATTCCACTTCAATATGTAGTATAAGGATGCTTAATTTCTCCTGAAGTTGAAATGATGAATAGTTGCTCGGTCTATAGTTCAATTTGCACCTAGTTCATAACATTGTATTCCCCAATGTTTAAGTTTATTGGCTTAACTTGTCTTGTCCTAAAAACTTAATGATTTGTGGGTATGCAAACACATGATTCTTCTCTAAGCTATTGCTTGGGATATGATATGGTAAAAATAGAATCTACTATGATTTTGTTCTAAGAAAAGATTCATCGCTTAGGAGAATAATTTCCAAAATTCCTTAATGATCAAAATTCTCATGATAGCCTATGTGAGACACCTGTCATACGCTTTTGATCAAGATTCACATTCACATTGCCAAAAAATAGGTTATGGGCTAAGCTAGAAAAAATGGGCGTGTGTCCTAAAAAATAAAACAATGGGTACTTCGATACCGCCTCTAAAAAAAAAAAAGAGAGAGAAGAATAATGGACAAGTGTCCGAGGGCTTGAGTAGAGCCCACTTCTCTAAAAAAAGAAATAAGAGCTAGCCCATACCTTATCAAAAATAAAATTTCACTTGCACATCTTGATCAAGGCTTATGACTTGTTTCTCCTTATGGTTTGCACACACCGAGATGATTTAAGGAATCATTACAAAAATCTCCGCATGAAGAATCAATCAAAAGAATGAATGACTAGTGTTTCTATGAAAACCGTTCTATCTTGCAATAACCCAAGGGTTTGGAGAATGTTATAAGCCCCATATGATTTAAGTAAACAAGGATAGATAAAAATGCCAATTTATTTAAACAACGGAAGAATACTTTATTATGAGCATGGTACATTTTGAAATATATATCGGCATTGTAGCAACTCCCCGATCAACAACCAAACACTTAGCTATTTTTGCTCGGGGCGAGCAAAGGTTAAGCTTGGGGACTTGTTGGCGGTCATTATCGCAGTATATTATACCGCCAACTTATATCCAATTCTTGAGAAAGGGGCAAACTTATGATACATATACCTTTACTTCTAACCTAGTTCCACTTGTATTCGTAGAAATTATGTCTTGCGATATAAAAGTGGAAACAGTACAAAGTCGCCAAATAAATTAGAAAAGCGTATTAAATAAAAAGACGCCAAGGAGTGGATCAATTAAAAGGACCAAACCCACAAGACAATTTGGCCCATGCACCACTATAGGCCCAACATGTGAATGACAAAAACGCTAGCGACGAGGGAGAAGGCCGGGGCGGGAGGCCCAGCCAGGGGTGCAACCGCCCATCATGGGCGCGGCCGGCGATTATTTCGACCAAAGTTCCCGCCCTTTCTCTGGCGGTTTGGAGCGATCTTCAAGCGGCGGTTGTATGCGGTGCAAAGTTTCGTTCCGCCAAGAATAGCTCAAAGCAAGGAGAGCCCTCCATTCCCTCCTCCTCTCCACTATATAAAGAGAGGCACTCCTCACACACAAAACACACAACACACTACACATTACATTGTTACATTCTCACCTTAGTTTAGTAGTAGGATTCGAAGTTAGGCAAAGCTTCAAGGAGGGCTTGTCTCCTTGGAAGGATCTTTTGGTAATTTACTATGAAGTTCTTTCCTTTTATTCAAGTCTCATTATTTATATCGCAATGCATATGAACTAGAGTATAGTTATCCTCATGTTATATTCATATTATGCCAACTAGAGTATAGTTAGTAAGATGTGATAATTAACATGACTAACTTTAGGCTAATTGAATCATATTTTATTCTTGGAACGTAGTAGAACTAAGTTCGAGTGATGGTCTGGTGTACCTTCGGGTTTACCTTTACTCTTGCCTGTCGATCCGTAGGGGGTCGGGGTACCGAGGGGGGTTTAGGTAGTTTTCTATAAACGTAAGCGTGGTGCTTAGGTCTATAGAGAATCATCCGAAATGCCGCATCCCACGGTAGTGAGGTAGGCGGCGAGGGTGACAACTCTGTTCGTCCTTCGCACTCCTCCACGCCCGTGTGTCGGGTTGGAGCCTTATCAAGTGTCACCGCCGGCATATACCGGCGCGGGCATCTCCTCATCACTTTAGCCCATCTCTGCGCTATGAACCATGAATGACATATGTAGACTATAGTCTGACGCATTGGCGATATTAGAATAGCCAACTCAACATAGGTTTTTCCTTTCTTGTTATTTCCTATTTATTCCTTCTAGTGCTCAAGAAGTGTGTGTGTCACCACTATCTCCAATATTATTGTCACTTACCCCTGTACATGATTAGTGGCTATCCATACATCCATTGTGGGCTATCATCATCATATTAAATCTAAACCCCGCCTTCCCATGGGAAAATATAAATGAACGATACCCGAATACTCCCGGGTGAAATGCTACGATGATAGATCCGTGGCGCTTGCGGGTTGACCCTTGCAATATTCAATTTATCTATCACCCGACGCTCTCGACGTTATCATTAAGGATAATATTTATTCTTAGCGATTGCGTTAAGAAACGCCAACAACGAGATTTAACCCGAAGTTCACTTGAGCACCCTCAAGCTAGTCTCTGTTGTGCCGACCTTCTCACGTATGGGGCAAGGTGGAGCTCACTCCTAGCCAAGTGCCTTTAGGCTACTTGCACCCAAAGCAAATGAGAGGTACCCAAGACACGAGCAATGTATTACTTGCAATTTGTCGTACCGACGAGGATGCACGGTCCTCTCACAAATCAACCGGAGGTGGCCAAGAACAATCTCCTTCTCTTGCCAACGCCTCCACCAATCACCAAGCCGGCTAGGAGTGGTGCTCTCCAAGAGCAATAAGAAAACCACCGGCTCACAACGATCCCCAAGTGCCACTAGATGCAAAGATCAAAGCAAAGTCCACTTGAATCATCTCAACTCACTAGAATGATGCTCACAAGCAAAGGGAGTGAGGAGGAGGGAGTATGCTCAGCTCTAGAGGTGTTAGGAATGATTTCAAATGACCAAGCGACCTCACAAAGCCGGTCAAACTCATATATATAGCCCCCATCACAAAATGGAGCCGTTGGGGGCAAAACTACGCTCTGCGCGGGCGGCCGACGCACCGACCGGACCGCCAGAGGCGTCCGGCCGACGAGTCCTGTCCGGACCGGCAAAATTTGCCGGCCCCGCCCCTCGACACACCGGCCGAGTGCTTCCGGTCGATGAGTCCGTCGCGACCGAACCACCACGCCAAATAAGTCCGGTCAAGCGTCCGGTCGCGCCGGTCCGGGCGGGCGTTTCAACGCGAAATGTCAACGTTTCTCCGTCGCCTTTGCTTCGACATGCTATCCAACAAGTATACCAACTTGAGCACAAGGACTAGCATGTTTTTCACCACCCGCGATGCATCCGGCGCAATAGAAAATAGACGTTTTATTTTCTCAAAAGCGCCGAATCCCGCCGAGCTTGCCTTCGCAAATGTGCCAACACCACCATGTGTACATCACCATGTGCTCGTGTGTTAGCATTTTCACAAACAATTTCGAAGGTTGGGTTAGCTCTCTAGGTTAGAATGCATGCAAATGATTTTGAACCTAGAGGCACATGAGGACCGATATGTACGATAGTTTTTCCCTCTTTATAGTACGGCTTATCGATCCTAAATCACTCACACCCTCTATGGTGTCTTGAGTGCAAAATCAAAATGGCCCTATAGATATACCTTTGCCTTGAGCCCATTTTGATCCTCGAACCACTCAAGTTGCGCACTTGATCATCATTTGGATCATCTCGACCCATTCACCGTGACCACCATGCACCAACCTTGGCTTAACCAATCTCTAACTAAAACAAACACTTAGCATAGAGAGATTAGTCCTAGGATGTTACTAATTAGCCAAAACCAATCTAGAGATCTTCACCACCGTCGTAACTATTGTAGTTACAAGAGATAGTTCGTCTGTTGCCACGCTAAAACGTGTAATTGCTATAGCTCAACATCTTCGTTGCCACGACCATATACCACAATGCCGTTTGGTTTGTTTTTTTTTATATATATTGCAACGCCAAATGAATATAATAATAATTCATGTTACAACGTTTTGCTTACAATTTAACACAAAAGTAACATCATTGTATACATTTTTCATCTCATATAAATTGATTCATTCAACTGATAGCATATTTTCACCAAAATTCTATAGATAATAAGCACATCATCTCATCTATTTTCTCCAGAGGGAAATGATCATCCTACAAAACCATCTTTAGTCATCCTGGTTGTGGAAGCATGTGCCTTGTGATACTCAAAGTAGTGATGCCATCTCCCACGTAGTGGCCCCTGAACATTGGACAATTTAGACTAACATATTATTTTTTCTCAAAACCAAAATAAACCGTTATAACACATTGAAAATGCAGGTTAATTATACACAGAGAACTGATTGCTACAGTAGACCGTGAGACCAAAATTGACATGCAATCAGCAACATGGTAACCCAGCTCCATGGTCAGGTACAATTACTACTTGGATATAAAATAATGTATCTAGACTGGTACCTAAGGAAAAACTTGAAGGCTTCATATCGGGGCTTGGTTTTCAGGATCTTCAAAGCTTACTCCTATGCAAAAGCAAGTCAAATCTCATAGTAAATAGATGCTCCAAAGAAACCTTGCTACTCAATCAGCACTTGTTCTACTAAGCAGAGTTATAATGGTTGTGAAGCAGTCAACAGACCTGCTGCCTGTCTACAATCAGATCGTTGGTAGAACTATAGCATTATTTTTAAGTTTTTGGAATTGTATTTACGACTGCTACAACTTTCACTTGCTTCACTAACATTTGATGACTTCCCTTGAGACTTTGAGAGTTAAGCCTAGTGCTTCTCTATGTATCTAGTCATCTGGCTATTTACTATTGCTGTTACGCTGTAATTCAACTGCTACTTTAGCATTTAGGATATGCTCAGCATCCACTGTAGTGGTTAGAATATGCTGTAGCAGGTAAGGTGCTTTCTTGTATCTCAAGTATGCTTAATGAGAATAAGCGGCTAAGGCCAAGCTACCCTCTGGCACTCCAAATTCAGACTTTATTGTCTTACCTGGCTAACTACCCTAACCTCATTGACCAATAGGTGCAATATACAATTCTTTGTGCTTTGGACCATTTATTTAGTATCCTGCAAGTAGTAGTGGTGTTATGCGTGTTCTATTATTACTATGTCACAAATGTAAAACATTTTATTAATTGGGCACAAAATTATTTGACATGGCTGCACTGATTGCTGTTCCTGAATTTAAGAAACTCTTTGTGATCCAGGTTCCAGATGTTGCTGTGGCTTTAATGCCACTATGTGAGGCCTTTGCTGTTAGAGATTCGAGGGTTTGAGGCTGGTGATCTGAGGTCTAGCTGAAGTAATCAGGATGACTCTTCTAGAATTCCACTTGAGCTACCAGGATAACTGATGTTTTTCTCATGTATGGTGGGCTCATCGGGGTTTTTGTGAATCCAGTACTGAAGAACATGCAAACTACTAGGAGCATATTAACTTCAGCACTAACATGTGACATATTGGAAGTTCATTAACTTATTTAACTTATTGTGCTGAACTTTCTATATTAGCTTTCTGTATTAACTCGAGTCTCGGAAGACTTGTACATTATAGTTAGATTCAGTAAGACTTGTATTAACACCAGCTATAAACTGGACTGTATTTGGCAATGACCATGGCAATGACCAATGAGCTTGCAGCGAGAGATCATCTGATCTTTAGTTTTCAAGAAAAAATGAGAAGGCTATTACTGTTGCTACCTGGGATGTTTTGATGTGTCTGACTTGTCTCAATTGGATAGTACGCGATAGTTGATTCAGTAAGTAATTTCCTTCAGTTATTTCATTACTTGTTAATCTTTGATAAGGAGTGGGCAGGAGGCAGAGGAGAGCGCTGCCTGCATCTCGCTCTATCACTTTGTTGAATGGTATTCTTGATCAAGCATGAGATTGTGTAATTTTTAGGATGGTAACTAGCTAGCTTTGAATCTGTCTGATTATGTTTTTGAATCTGTCTGATTATGTTCTTGATGATCAAGCACATGATGATCTCGACAACCACGTCGATGGTGCACCTGGCCCCTCGTGCGCTCGTTGGCCAGGCCTTGGTTTATATAGGGGGGAGGTATGAGGTCCGGGTCAACTCCTTGGCCAAGCAAGGAACGTACGTGGGTTGGAAGGAATCTCGTCAACGAATATCTCCGGACTCTAATAATAAACCTGTCCACATACATATATATCCGTATCTCGAGCATGCATGCACTTGAGTCACATACGTAATGAACCATTGTTTAGTATTCCATCTGCCGAACCGGAAATAATATCATGCAGATCACAAAGTTTTCCTTGGCATAATTATTTTAATAATTATTAATATCTCATAGTCCCAGAAATTATCTCCAACAGCTTCAAACCAAATATTCGACTCATTTTAATATTGGACTCGTTTAATTGCTAATGCTGCTTACTACTTGCTATAGCCTCGCTCGTATAGGTCTAGCTCTACAGATCGGCGGCCCACGATACATACACGTTACAAGGCCCAACCCAAATCAACCTCGGCTCCTAGGTCTCGTTGCAATAAGCATGTATCAGTTGCAACTCCAAACCAATGTTGCAATTGAGAACCACTTTTGCTTCACCCCCGTAGAGTCCTCGTTGCAATACACCTCTAGCAGTTGCAACTCCAACAAAGCGTTGCAATTGAGAACCACTTTTGCTTCACCCCCGTAGAGTCCTCGTTGCAATCTCTAGCAGTTGCAACTCCAACAAAGCGTTGCAATTGAGAACCACTTTTGCTTCGCCCCTGGAGTCCTTGTTGCAATACGTTGTAGCAGTTGCAACTCCACAAAATCGTTTCCATTGAGAACAGCTTTTGCTTCGGTCATCAAAGTTCTCGTTGCATTAAGCATGTAGCTATCGCCACCCCAAAAACCCGTAGCAATAGTCACAACCAAATGCAACTAACGCCAAAAAGTAGTTGAACTACTACCACACAATTGCAACCAAAATAAATACTACTGCAACTCTTTTTCACCATTGCAATCTCGGCAACCAATTGCAACAAAGAGCTGCAACCCCTTAGCAATCGTTGTATTACAGGTACCCCTGTTTTTAAATCATGGGCTAACGAATTTAGCGTGAACTTCAACAAAACGCTATTTCGGCGCTATAGCGGCGCTATTTACGCTATAGCGCTAATGGCCATCGCGACAGCGTTTTCTAGCCGTTATAGCGCGCTATTTAAAACAAGGATAGGTACCTATTGCTACCATTTGTTGGAAATCGTTGCAATACAACCTTCTCTAGCAACCAAAGTTTTGGCGTTGTAATTCGTGAGGCGTTGAATTTGACACATTTTTTGGTAGTGAGTTACCCCTCAATCGCGTGGTGTCAAGAGGGCCTAGTGAGGCAAGGCGCGAGGCGCCACCTTGATCCACCGTTGAGACGGTCGACACAACCGGAGAGTAGTTCAAGGGTGCTCGAGTGAACTCCGGGTGAACAAATCATTTGTCTTCATCTTGTGATTGATTGTCTCTCGGTGATTGGCTTCATTTTGTGATATCATCTTCCGGTGATTGGTTGACTTGCCTCTACGTGTTGGTATAACACCTCTACTCTCTATCTTGCAATTACATTGAGATATATATTGTGCTTGTGTTGCTAGCTTGAGTAGCTTGATATATCTTGTGTAGAATTGCTAGAATTGTGTAGTGTAATTTATCTTACTCTTCTAGTTGGTAAAGTAGCGACATAGCAATTGTGTGAATTAGAGATTGTAAATCCTAGAATTGCTATTAGGTGGTTTGCCGACAAGTAGAGCTAGAGCAACCGTATTTATCGCCATTTGTTGGTCTAACCATTTGCTCTAGTGTATTTGTAGAAATTTTATTAGCTATTCACCCCCCTCTAGCCATTTAGGACCTTTCACGTGGTATCGGAGCCGTGGTCACCGTTTCTAGCAAGGATTAACACCCTTCGGTGCAAATATGGCTAATGTTGTGTTCAACCATGTTGGGGAAAGCCTCCTTTCTTTGATGGCACTAGTTCTTTTGATTATTGGAAGAGAAAGATGAAGATGTATCTTGGATCAATCAATGATCAAGTGTGGGATGTCACCGAGCATGATTTTGTCATCCTTGATCCCACCTAATCCCACTCCCACCAAAAAAAGAGCCAACAAGCAATGTAATACTACTAGTCCATAGCGCGCGCGTTCGCGCGCGAGATCTGGCCGCCCGCAGGTCTTAACGCATTAATTGTTTAACACAACAACGCATAATGTGTGTTATGAAAAGCACATGTACACAACAGTGTTTATGTTTGAAACACACAAATAAGACATCTTTCATGGGAAATAAAGGTAGCTATGTTCCAAAGATACAGCATTAGAGTAAATAAGGGTAGCTATGTTCCAAAGGTCCTGGACTTACAATTACGATCAAGTATCTAACCGTACTTAAACAAACAAATTATTCTCTACTCAAACCAACTATCTCAAATGAACCAATGATTTTCTACTCAAATCAACTATGGAAATCCATTATGAAGACATCAGAAGAATGTGAGCGCAAGGTAGGTTTTCTTGCTCTTGCTCTTCATCATGGCATGAAGCTGCACTATAGAAACACAGAGAGCAACAGAACGTTCCCTGTTGGCATCAGGCCGCATTACAAAAAGCAACAGAACACCTTCCTTCGTCCTACAAGAATATGTTTTGTAAGAGGTAAGAAAACAAGCGGCGAGTAATCAATTGTAGAGGAGAAATCTGTGAATGCCTCCGTTGAATGGTCGTTTCATAGAAGAGTAATAAGTGTATCCTATCTAGGTTCACTTGCATACCATGCCAGGCTCTACGTTCTTCCTTGGGAAGGCAGGGGTTATTTCTCTCCATTGTATATGTTTGTTTCTAAAAGCGTAAAAAGCTGATGAAATTCTCGTTGAGGACACAACACTATTTTGTAAGAGGTGACTATAATTGGAAGCAAAGATCTACCAACATTATGATAACATTACCACTAATCTAACATGGCTATGTAGTTATAGAAGTTAATCCAGAACAGGTATTTTTCTTGTCACTTCTAATAGTCTCGTAGGTAGACTAAAAGACATTTCCCCCCTTTGTAATTAAATTTGGAGGGTCAAGTGAACCAACGTCTAGAACCAAAAAGCCAAGTTTTTGTGATCATAGCCAGTTGTAAAATTTTCCTTATAATCAGTATATCTATACCTTCACTTAAGAGAAATGAGATAGAACTAAAATGGCCCCGGATCATAATGCCAATTTTAACTACTTCTATTCCAAAGAGAATTACATTTAATCGTAGTCTACCGCACAAAAAAAGGGATCTGCTGATAGTAGCTAGCATATTAGAAGTTATGATGCAGGGGCTTCCTTCCATCGAAAAAAGAAAATTTGAGGAGGCATATTAACATCATAATCAAAATAAACCGGATTCGACAAAGCGGTTACATTGTATTTAAAAAAATAGGTCATACTACGAGGGAAATCCAGATTCATAATATATATAACTTCATTAGATGGATACAGTCTATAAGGTAACCATTAACGTGTTTATTAGACCACTGAAAATAGCTTGTTGAATATATTACCCACATGCTATTAGCCCCTTAAATCCATCCCGAAAAAATAAATAATGGCAAGTCGATAAATCATGTGCAAGGGAGAACGAAGGAGGCAAATGACACCGCACCTAGGTCGTGGAAATTGCGATATCCATCCGCTCCAACCTGTATGGACTTACGGGCAAAGGAGATAGAGGAGTAAGTGGAGAAAATCAAACACGTAACAAGGGAGCAGATAGTTAGCGGGCATGCTATTGGGTAGGCGGAACAAAGAAAAGAGCAGAAAAATAAGATGAAATGACTAAAGCTCCGTGTATGAAAAATACAAGCATTTGTTACACCGCAAATAAAATCAAAATGGCTAAAAGGTGCAAAAGTACGTAATCATAGCGTCCAACCGGATCATCTCTAGCTCTCTACAATACGTACTACATAGGACGGTTAATTTATATCTGAAATGGGAATGAATCAATAAATATGTAAGGCAAAGGACAAACAAATAATGAGAGACTTTATTTATTATAGGATAACATCACAAAATATATCAAGATATCACCATTAAGCTAGTTCCCAAGTGATATTGTCTCGCACTCAAAGAATTCAAAAATGCATGAATCTATTAGGTTGTGACAACAATACGTAGATTTAAATATTAGCTCTATGGAAATCAAATCTTATCAAATGCTATTATTCCCTTAAATCCATCACGAAAAATTAAATAATGGCAGGTTAGATAAATCATGTGCAAGGGAGAAGGAACCGAGACAAGACCTGTGGAGTATCATTTAGGCTGCATATATTTTAGACACTTGAGAAGAAAAGAACAGAGCAATGTAAACCGATAGAATCCTAGATTCGAGTAAATCATACCAAAACAACCCTCCACCGTTGAGCGGCCGGTATGGCGCCCTCATCAACCTTGTGATTTGCAAGGACCCTCAACCACCTAGCGAAAAAAGAAATCAAGAAAATTTTGTAACAGGTGAATCACCACCGAGCACCGAAGATCCTAATAGACCACAAGCGGTAGAGAAGAAAACAACACAAGGGTGTAAACGATAATGATTTGACATCCATAGGGACCATACCAGTCATTCAGTGTCGCCCAACAGCAGCACGAGAAGGCCCCTAGCCCCCACGCAGAGCACCTGGAAAAATACGAAAGCAGACAGAAAAGAAATAAGAGGAGCCGTCGACAACTCGGTTCACAAAGACCACACCGGAGACATGACAAACAACATCCACCATAGACATGATAAAAAATAGATCTTGAAATAGAATGTGGCTTTCCCTAGGTCTACTATTTTTTTAGAAAAGCCCCAGTCCTATCAAGGAGGACCTTAGTCATCGATTCCAACAATTCAATATTGAAATCAAAGAAACCAAACTGAAATGAAAGGAACAAACACCTTTCATTTCAGCACTCATGTGTCATGTGTCACGTCATAGTTGTAGGCTAAACATAAATATAAGATTATTGTTTTCTACAAAGAACACCTATTGCAGGGCACAAGAGGCCAGCCGTGCCAATATCGATGCAAAGCAGGTTCAGCTAGGCAATGTGTCAAGTAAATAGGTGGCATAGTCATTAGATGAGAAGTTATCTAGAGACCGATTACATCACGATAGGAGTTTGGTCCGACAGTGAAGAAAAGGAGTTCGGCCGATAGGAGTTTGGTGTTGACATTTATCTTAGAAGAAATCCATTCAACTGCCACCGTAATTGAATCTAAGTGGAGTAAAAACACAAGCAAAGATATAGCATCTTAGTAATCGAATCTAAGACCATTGCAAAGGCATAGTACAGTAAAAATTTGAAACACTACTACTTAGGAGCCCAAATTTTGGCAAAGTAACACCGCTAACTGTAAAAGTGTTTCTTAAAACCCATAATTCTCTGCAGCCTTAATGTCCACGTGCCGCAATAATGAAAGAGGAGACGAGCAATAGAGCGACGATAGGCACAATACACGTTACACGGGGCACGTGTGGATCAGCTAGAAGAAAGGAGCGTAACTAAACCGCAAACACACAATAAAAGTAGGTTGATCGGCTTAGTGCAGGGGCTTTAAAATTTGAAGGGAAAAAAAATAATATAAGTTGGACTGTAAATGTAGTCTCAAGATCACCGAGCACTAAGTACATAAGACAAAAAAAAAAATCAGTTGAACAAAGAGTTTCGCACAAAGAGTATCACTCAGAACATAAGACAAAAAATCAATACTTGAAATGTGGTAAAACAAAGAGCTTCGCATTAAAGATTTACAATCCGTTGAACATAAGTTTGAAAGCCAAAAATCAATAATTGAAATGTGGTAAAACAAAGTGCTTCGAGACAACATTTACAATCGGTGAATGCAAAGACTCCATGCAATCTCACAGAAAACACCGGCACAGCTGTGTTGTGTGGCTTTATTATATTATAAGGATTGAAGATTTACAACTAATAGGCTGATTTTAAAATTGTTGAGTATCAAGCATCCAAAGACGATCACCAATAGACAGGCAAAGAGGAAATAAAATATGAAAAGATCAGGAAGACTTGTGGCTGCATTCATGGGATTGCTTGAAACATAGCTGTGATTTCCTTGCCAATCTGTTGCCTTGCTTGAGAGATGTGAGAAAGATAATATGAAAAGTTCGCACATAGTAAAACAATAGGACATTTATGAGAACATGGTTTTGAACATTATGGACACCATGTAACCCGAGGGCAGAATTCAGGGGCTACATATATTGCAAATGCTAAAGAACAACAGAACCCCAAATGTGTAAATCACTCTATTCGAAATAGTGAAATCGAGGGAAGCATACCAAAATTAAGGTGTCGTTGATCTCTTTTCGGCAAACTAGTTTCTCTGTCCAATCTCGTTCAGCAGCACCATGAGACGGCCCCCAGAAAAATATAAGCGAGAAGAAAGAGAGAAATTATTAGCGTAAATCCATAGCTCCAAAGATCAAAATTTCAAGAAGCCCGCGCAAAATTGTCAAGCCTTCACCGAGCCCCGACAACGGCAGTTCGAACACAAACCACGACCTCTAGAACCCCTACCGTGCTACCGTCGGTTGATCAAGGATCCCGCAATAGATGGAGACTATTTCAATATTTTGGTTCAATTTAATGTGCTAGCATCACAAGAAAGGAAATCGAAATAAGCATATCATTTTTATCCCAACATAATAGTATCTAAATTAATACTATCAGTCAAATTGACTCTAGCTTCTTCATACGATCCCCACATCGTTGTTCATTGACTCACATACCCTAAGCAAGAGTATTTGAGTATTCAGACACGAACTACCCAATTCTAGCTGAGGCTTTTCATCGAGCACCTGAGGAGGCACCCCTGTCCCCATGTGGCATAGCAAAGGATCAGCAACACAGGTGAAAGAGCACTGTTGTCGGCGTTGTAGAGCGACCAAAGGTACCTGAAGTCGAGGCTGCGAAGAGGATGCGCAACCAGACCCGGAGGCCAACATGGGGTCAGACCGGCGACGCGCGTGCAGCAAGGAGTCACCCATCCCCAACACCGCCAAAGACCCGACCCCCCAAGCCTCGCGCCATCCTCAACCCGCCCGCGCGGGGCGGCCCCACACAGTGGAGGTGGTGGGAGCAGCCAGCGTCGCTGCGCCAAGGAGGGGCGCTCGTCCCAGCGCCGTGTCGGGGTGGGTGGGTGCTCGCACCGCCGCTCCCGGGCGGCGACCGCGCCCGGGCCTCGGGCCTTCCTTGCCGGTGGATCGCAGGCCGCCGCCGTGGAAAGAGGGAGGGAGGTAGCCGCCGCCAAGAGAGGAGTAAGAGGGAGTATGCTCGCCCGGAGCCTCCGCGTGCTGAGGACGCCCCTAGGCCACCCGGCTGCCGGGGTGTGGGCGCGCCGCCTCCTTCGCAAAGCCGCGCGCGACCGCCGTGGCCGGGGGCCTCGCTTGGCCAAGGCTGCCGCCCTAGCCTCGCACCCGCCCCGAGCCTAGAGAGCCGGAGAGCCGAGCCCGCCGCCGCTAGGGCTAGAGCGGCCTCGCTTGCGTGCCGCCACGCGCCGCGCCGCCGCGAGAGAGGAGAGGGAGGAGATTCACGGGAGAGCTAGGGGTTGGGATGGAGCCGTATATATTTGACGAGGACAAAGATGTACGGCGGCAACGGCGACCTCCCTGATCTCCATCGGATGCCCACGGTAAAAACGGAGACGTGGCCATGGCGAGGCCGGGTTGTGGCCTGGTCTTCTCATCTTTCTACATGGCTCTCAACACAATATACAATGGCATTGATTCCAAGGTGTTTGAGGGAATCAAAGATCTTGAGAAGGCTAGGGAAGTGTGGGAGAGATTGTGTGACACCTATGAGGGCACAAAGGTTGTCAAGAGCTCAAAGATGTATATGCTCAAGAGTGAGTTTGAGACCTTCAAGATAAAGGATGATGAAACAATTCTAGAGATGTTTCATCGGTTGCAAAGTCATTGTCAATGATCTCAAGGCATTGGGTGTGAAGACACAAGACAATGACTTTGGGCATAAATTCTTGATGTGTTTGCCCAAGAGATTCAAGATGTTGATTGTTTAGAGGTGCATTGGACACAATGTCACCCAATGATGTTCTTGGTGAGGTGATGACCGAGGACAAGTACAACCTCTCCGATGATGAGAAAGAGAAGAAGAATGATGACAAGAAGAAGACCATGGCATTCAAGGCCTCCACTTCATCCAAGAACAAGGGCAAGGTCAAGGCTCAAGAAGAAGAAGAAGAAGAGGATGAGGAAATGGACATGGACAACATTGATGAAGCTTTTGCTTTGGTTGTCAAGAAGTTTGGCAAGATGCTCAAGTACAAGAAAAGTTTGGGAAAAAAGAGAAGAAATGATTCATCCAAGGGCAATGATGAAGCAAGACTTTGCTTTAGATGTGATAGTCCCGATCATGTGATTGCGGATTGTCCACACAAGAAGGAGAGTGACAAGGAGAAGACCTACAAGAATGCTAGAAGAGGCAAGAAGGACAACAAAGTCACATTCAAGAAGGGCAAGAATGGTGCCTATGTTATCACATGGGATAGTGATGAGTCCTCTGATGAAGAGGACAATGATCAAGAGAAGAGAAAGGCTATGGTGGCTATGGGCTTTCACAAGAAGTCTTCTCTATTTGAGTCACATGCTTCATGCTTCATGGCCAAGGGCCCCAAGGTATATCATCGTGATAGTGATGATGAACCATGTGCTAATGAAGATAAAAATGATAGTGGTAGTGAATGTGATGATGATGATGAACCCACTAAAGATGATTTGTTTAACATGCTTGAGGAAGCCAAGGTTGTCCTCTTGGCTAAGCACAAGGAGTGTAAGGTTTTGGGAAAGAGAGTTGCCTCTCTTGAATAAAGCCTTAGGGAGCAAGAAGCATCTCATGAGTGTCTAAAGGAAGACCATGAGGAGCTTGAACTTGCTCACTCAAAGCTTCAAAAATCTCACTCCTTGCTCTTAGAAAAGAATGACAAGGTTGTCTTGATCTCAAGGAAGGAAGTTGGTTTGACATGTGATCTTGTTGATGAGAGTTTTATTATTCATCATGATAATGTACAACCATCTATTCTTTCCACATCCACATCAACTCACTCTATCTCTACTAGTGTTGATGATTCCTCTTGTGATGAGTCACTAGTGATTGAGAATGAGACTCTCAAGAGAGAGGTGGATGAGCTCACCCACGCCTTGGGTAAGGCATATGGTGGGGATACCAAACTGCTAAAGTGCTTGGGTAGCCAAAGATTTTCCCTTAATAAGGAAGGTTTAGGCTATATTCCCAAGAAAGGCAAGAAGGCCTTTATGACCCCAAAGGCTAGCTTTGTGAGGAGCAATAGTTCTTATTGCTATAGATGCAAGCAAGTTGGGCATCAAGAGCAACAATGTGCTAAAATCAACAAAAACAAGAAAATTAACAATGTGCATTCCATTTGCTTTGATTCTTGTTATTTGCTTACCAAGGGTGAGAAAGGTGTAAAGGCCAAGTTTATTGGTACACCAATTGTGGGACCAAAGAAGAAGTCCATTGGGGTGCCAAAGTCTTTAGTCACTAACCTCTAAGGACCCAAGCAAAGATGGGTACCTAAATCTCATTGATTTATTTTATAGGTGAATTACAAAGCCAGAGAGAAGCATTTGATTATTGATAGTGGGTGCACTCAACACATGACCGATGATGCTAGAATGTTCAAATCTTTTGATTCGTACTCTCATGATGGCAACACTATCACATTTGGTGATAATAGCAAAGGCAAAGTAAAGGGGCTTGGTAAGATTGCAATCACCAATGACTTGACCATATCCAATATGGCATTAGTTGATAAAGTGAACTTTAATTTGCTATCGGTGGCTTAAATATGTGATCTTGGATTTACATGCTTGATCTCTAAGTCTAGTATGGGTTGATTATGGCATAGAAGGCTTGGTCATGTTGGAATGAAACAATTGAACAAACTTGTGAAGCATGATCTTGTTAGAGGCTTGAACAATGTTGAGTTTGAAAAGGATAGACTTTGTAGTGCATGTCAAGCCAGCAAGCAAGTAGGCAACACTCATCCTAAGAAAAGTATCATGAGCACTTGCGAGCCATTTGAGTTGATGCATATGGATTTATTTGGACCAATCACATATACTAGCATTGGTGGTAATAAGTATGGATTTATGATTGTGGATGATTTCACTAGATATACTTGGGTATTCTTTCTCAATGACAAGAGTGATGCATATTCTATATTCAAGTCATTTCTCAAGCAAGTTCACAATCAATTTGATATCATCATTAAGAAAGTGAGAAGTGACAATGGTAGTGAGTTCAAGAATACTAGAGTTGATGAGCTTTGTGATGATTATGGCAATAGGCATCAATTCTTGGCCAAGTACACACCACAATCAAATGGCCTAGTTGAAAGGAAGAATATGACTCTCATTGACATGGCAAGATCAATGCTTAGTGAGTATGATGTGAGTTAATTTTTTTTGGGCCAAAGCAATCAATACCGCTTGCTACTACACAAATAGATTGTATTGTCATCCCATGATGAGCAAGACACCTTATGAGCTATTGAATGGAAGAAAGCCAAATATTGTATATTTTAGGGTCTTTGGTTGAAAATGCTATATCTTGAAGAGAGGCACTAGATTGGGCAACTTTAGCAAGAAATGTGATGAGGGTTTCTTGCTTGGTTATTCCACCACAAGCAAAGCATATAGAGTGTGGAATTCATCTAGTGGTCAACTTGAGAAAGTTTATGATGTTGAATTTGATGAAACCAATGGGTCCCAAGATTAAGAAGAAAACCTCAATGATGTGAGTGGTACTCAATTGGTGAAAGCAATGAAGAACATGGATATTGGGCACATTAGGCCAACACAAGTGATTGACATTCAAGATGACAAAGATCAAGTGCTATCATCTCCAATGGATCAAGCTAGTGGTTCTCAAGTGCAAGATAAACAAGCTAGTACATCATCTCATGCCACAATAAGTGATCAACCAAGCTCAAGCAATCAAGTTCCAATACTCCAACCATCTCATATTGCAAGGGATCATCCAATTGATCAAATAGTTGGGGATATTGCTAGTGGTGTGCAAACTAGATCAAGGCTTGTATCCTTTTATGAGCACTTTGTATTTATATCACAAGAAGAGCCAAAAGGCATTGACAAAGCCATGAAAGATGAAGAATGGGTCATTGTAATGCAAGAGGGGCTAAACAACTTTGATAGAAATAAAGTTTGGGAATTGGTTGAAAGGCTAACTAACTACAATGTCATTGGAACCAAGTGGGTGTTCAAGAACATGCAAGATCAAGATAGTGTTGTAGTGAGGAACAAAGCAAAACTAGTTGCTCAAGGTTACACTTAAGTTGAGGGTCTTGACTTTGGTGAAACATATGCTCCGGTTACAAGATTAGAGGCAATTAGAATTCTATTAGCCTATGCATGTGCCCATGACATCAAGCTATATCAAATGGATGTGAAGAGTACATTCCTCAATGGTTATATCAATGAACTTATCTATATTGAGCAACCTCCCAGTTTTGAAGATTTTCACAAGCCCAACCATATGTACAAGTTGAAGAAGGCATTATATGGCTTGAAGCAAGCACCTAGAGCATGGTATGAGAGATTGAGGGACTTTCTACTCAAGAATGGCTTCAAGATGGGGAAGGTTGATACTACTCTCTTCACCAAAAATATTGGCAAAGATTTGTTCATCTTGCAAATATATGTGGATGATATTATATTTGGATTAACAAATCAAGAATATTGTGAAGAGTTTGGTAAAATGATGGCAAGTGAGTTTGAAATGTCTGTGCTTGGTGATCTCACATACTTCCTTGGACTTCAAATCAAGCAAATGAAGAATGGCACATTCATAAGCCAAGGTGTCGTGGTCGTATACCACGGTCACAAGAACCGAATCGGCTAATGTGTGTAATGATGGCCTAACTCAAGGGACAATGACATGGTGTTTATACCGGTTCGGGCTAATCGGCGCACCCTAGTCCAAAGTGTGGCACTATCCGAGCTCAAATGCTCGTGATCGGGCGAATACAAGCGTGCGAGAGAGGGAGATGAGCTCCCAAGTCTCTGTGATGTGGGAGATCGAAGTGTTCTTAGCTGAAATGCGAGGGAGTTGGAGAACTTGCCCTTCTCCACGGCCGAACCTCCCCTTTATAGTCGCAAAGGGAGGTGTACAGGTGGTCATTGAGGAGGGACTTAAGAGGAGAAGAGATACAAAGCCGGGGGTGGAGAAAGAAATGTGCCCGCTTTGGTCGGGCACGCCGACCGCCGCCGGCGGCGGCGTCGCCCGCCGCCTGCCCCTCGGCCTATCTTCGGTCGTCGTAGGGGCGGTGTAGGGGCGGCTCCATCTCCCAATGCTCGCGTTCGTATGACCACCGAGCTCGGAGCTCGTCGGTCGGCAGCAGAGGGAACAATGAGCTCGATGCGCCACCACTGTCGTCCATGCACCCTTTCCGTCCGCCGCACGCCGCCGCCGTTCACGGTCGGACTGCGGCGGCGCCCCGCCATAAATGCGCTGCATCGTGCATCGCGAGAAAACGCGGGGCCGAAGAGCTCGGCGGGGAGCTCGCCGCCGTCGCCGAGGTCATCTTTTGTCTCGTAGCGGTCGTCCGTAGTGCTTGGTGCGGCATGACGTGACTCGACAGGCCATACCGCTGCGTGCCGCCGGGGATCTCGTCCATTTGATGATATCCTACCATAGGCGGCGCCGCCCGACAAGTAGCCGCGGGCGTCGCAGGTCGGCGTTGTGTCCCAAGCCCGTCACCGGGTTGGGAACTGGTGCTACCCGGGAGCTCGTTCGAGACGGAAAGGAGCTCGTCGGCCGAGCTCGAGCTCGAGCTCGGTGTCCTTCCATACTCGTGTGAGCTCGCTCGAGGCGGGAGAATAGGCGTTGGGGCGAGCTCGAGCTCGTGCTCGGGAGCTCTTCCCGAAGGGAGCTCGCTCGAGACGGAGAGACGCCAACCGAGCTCGGGCTTGATTGAGGCGAGGGATGTCCGGCCTTGTTCGTCTGTTGATGAACTCGGCCTTTCTCGTAATACGGTCTTTGCGGCGGATTGGCCTAACTAATCATGGCCAGAATATCTGTGTCCCGCACAAGGCAAGTACATAAGGGACATGATCAAAAAATTTGGCATGCAAGATGCAAAGGGCATTACCACACCAATGGGTACAAGTGGCACCTTGGATAGTGATATCAAAGGCAATATGGTTGATCAAAAGCTCTACCGGTCCATGATTGGAAGTTTACTCTATGTGACCGCATCAAGGCCGGATGTCATGTTTAGTGTATGCATGTTGTTGACGGTAACCAACGACATATTTTTTTCCGTCAACTTACTATCATAAAGGGAGTAAAATTAAACCTTTTATACTCATATGCATTTATCACTAATAAATTCCACTTGTAGTATCTTGTATTTTTATTTTGCAGATTTATAATAAAAGCAAGTGGAAAATCGACCAAAGTACGCCTTCCGGGGAAGCGCATTATTGCAAAACTCAAGCCCAGAGCAAATCGACCCAAAAACATCAAAAAACTGGGCCGAGCAAAGCCCGGCCCACAACTTTTCAGGGCGAAAGGCGACACCCCACCAAGACCCGGCCAGCCCGAGCCTGTGGGGTGCGCTACAAGACTACCGGTGCGGCCGCACCCTCCCCGAGGCGGTTTCGCCCAGCCTCGGGGGAGGCGGTTCGTGCACCTTCCAAACGGGGTTTCCCGCCCGAGTTGGTCGGTTTGCGCACACAAGGAAGGTTTACCAGTCGGTTTGGTGTAATTTAGCACTTAGGCCCCTTCGAATATGAGTGCATGCCACGGTTCGGGGGTAGGCGGCTTGGTCGTGACAAGCCTTGTCCGTCCCTTGAAATCCCCCCACGTTCGTGTGTCTCTTTGTAGGAGTTCGTAAATGCCTTCCTTCGTGGCGGATGCTCCGGGAGGTCTCCCCCGCCCATCTCACTCTCACCCTAAAACTCTAGTCATCTATGTTTGCATGATTATTAACCGGTTCTTTGCACGCCTACTTTAGAATGCCCGCTCCACTTAGGAATATTCTTTATTCTTTATTTTCCTTTTTATCCTTGAGGTTGGCCCAAGTGTGTGTCACACTATCTTAAACTATCATGACTTACCCCTATATTGAGTATTGGTCAACTGCATAGACATGTTGTCTTGTTCATGCCCCCGCTAGAGTCCTACACCATGCCTTCCTTTGGGAAAATATAAATAACGATACCCCTGAATATCTCCGGGTGAAATGCTACAACGGTATTTCCGCGCGCTTGCGGACTTGTTCGTAAATGCTACAGAATGCCACCCGACATCCCGTGGGCGATGGTAGCCGGAATGTAACAATTCCGCGGTCGTTGTGGGAAGTCAACCTATGGTTCCCATGCTCTTGCCTTTTTGGCACTTGCGCTTAGGAAACGCAACAAGCATTTCTCGGCGCCGTTCTCGGGAAGGCATTGGTTATAAAGATTCTAGAAAGACATGTTCATTATGATGTGCATGTGTAAGTAGCCATTACTCATGCAAAGCTAATCTTTCATGTTTTCTCCTTTGTGGATGAAGACAGGATAGTGTTCGATTGGTTTGTCCCTGTTGAACAACTACATCGTAGATCCGGAGGCACTCCTAAGGAAGAACCCAACTCATATCAAATCTTCTCCTGCTACTCCGCCGACAAACAAACCAATCACCCTTGCATCATCTCGTATTCCACTCATGGCCAAGTCGATCCGTGACCACTCCATCCCCTCTTTTGCCAACGTGCCCGTTGGGCCCGCTGTCAACATGGGAACAGAGAACTTTGAGCTCCGGCCTGGCCTAATCAAGATGGTGCAGGCAAACCAATTTTATGGTTTGCCAAGTGAGGACGCAAGTGCACATCTGCAACACTTCCTTGAGCTCAGTGACACCATTGTCATCCAAGGTGTCACACCAGAAGCCATTAGAATCCGTCTGTTTCCCTTCTCCATAACGGGGAAGGCGAAACAATGGTTCTATAAAGAGACGGAAGCTGTCAACACGTGGGACAAGTGTTCCACGGCGTTCCTCACTAAATTCTTCCCCATGAGTAAAACTCACACCCTAAGGGGAAGAATTGCCAACTTCCAGCAGAATTCCATGGAACCCATACCTGCGGCATGGGAAAGGCTACAAGAGTACATCCAAGCATGCCCGCACCATGGGATGGAAAAATGGCTCGTGATACAGAACTTCTACAATGGGTTAACACCCATGTCAAAAGAGCACATTGATGCCACTGCTGGAGGTGCCTTCCTCTCCCTCACCATCAATAGAGCAACAACTCTTATGGAGAAAATAGTGTCCAATCAAGCTTGGGGGGAGGAAAGTCTTGGCAAACAAGAAGATAGCATGCAGACCGTGGAGGAGACGGACGTGCCTGCTACAATGGATCTCCTATTAAAAGAACTTGACAAGTGTGCCACCGAAGAAGAAGAAACTTACGGCACTGTCAAGGCCATAGACTCACACGTAACATGTGAAGTCTATGGCAATGTTGGCCATTCAGGGAACGACTGCCCTGAAACCCGTAAAGACGTTACTCACATCAACAACGGGTTCCGTCAACAAGGAGACCATAATGGGTGGAACAACCGCCGCGCCCACAAAACCAAGGAGGTAATTCAAACTCAAGGTACAATTCGAATCCTCTCTCTTGGAAGACTTGGTCTTAGACCAAGCAAAAATAATTAAAGAACTTTCAAAGAAGTTGATGCTTAATGATAAAATAATTGAAAACATGATTTTCAAAATTAAAAGTTTAACCTCTTCTTATGAAAGACAACTGAGCTTTAATAAAATAATAGAAACCCAATTAGCTCAGTTTTCTGCTGCTTTGCCTGTTGTCGGGTCGGGAAAAGTTTTGGGGCAACCCAAAATTTCTCTTGAATCTGTTAAAATGGTCTCAACGAGGTCTGGTAAGCCTCTATGTCGGAAGACAAAGAAGTCTCCTACCGAGCCACCACTCATTATCAAGAAGGAGGACCCCGGCCGCCCGACAATCACATGCTCGGGTTGGCCCGCATGTCTTCGAGGATGCCTTCAAAACCTTGGATCAAGCATAAACATCATGTCCAAGGTAACATATGATGAAATATTAGGTGGACCTTTGTCCCCTGTACATTTTGAACTGCAGATGGCGGACCTATCACTAAGGAAACCGGAGGGAGTAGCTCAGGACGTTATAGTAAAAATCCGAGAAGCATACATCCCGACGGACTTTGTCATCCTAGACATGGGCCACAACGAGAGAGCTGCCCCAATCCTTGGGAGACCATTTCTTAACACTACAAATGCAGTTTTGCACGTGGGATCGGGCATGCTAGCTTCCATATGCAAGGGCCAAACAATGAGATGCCCATTCAATGGGTTCAACAAGCATAAGAATGCTAAAAACAAGCAGCCCAAGAAGGTAAAGCCACAAAGTGTTAAGCAGGCATGGCAGACAGAAAGGATGACATCCGTATCCACTTCTCCGGATACGGGTAACACTTCGTCAAGCACTAAAAGAATGGAGAAGAGTCCTGCTCGTCGGAATTTAAAAAGGTGAGCCCTTTGCCGAAGGTAAATCGGTAGTTATCTTTTTATTTTACAATAATAATCTCCCAGTAATAACTCCATGATGCTTACAATAAAAATAATAAATAAAAATAAAATTGTTTACCTCTGTTGGATGAATCTTGTTTATCAATGCATGCTTCCTCTTTCTATTTTGGCATGTCTTGGTTTGGAAGTTTTTGTTATACGTGATGATCATACTTCCATAGGCGTTTTTGAATTGAGCATGGTGCTTAGGTCAAAAAGTCTACCTTGATCAGATTAGACATGGAGTCGAAGTCCGGTTATTGAACCTAAAATTGCTAGTGTAGATTTTGGTCGATCATATGGACTAACCCCCTCGCAGAATCTATCAAAATCCATAAGGGTAAGTCTTGAAGATGACAAATGGGGTTAACAAAGAAAAATATATATATATATAATAATAAAAAAAGAGAGGGTAGAGAAGAGAAGAAGAAGAGAGGAGATAAACCTTTCAACCCCAAGATTTTGTCATGTTATTTTGATGACATCAAAAGACAAGCTTGGGGAGCCTCTAACCACGCCACCAGGTACAACTCAGATCATTGCGTGCTCAAGCTAAGCAGAACCATAAAAGGTAAGCAAAAGGCTAGCTTGGGGGAGGACTCCAAGAAAGGTAACTTGTATCTCACATTTTGATCATATTCTCTATCTTATGAAATGTTGAGTTACGCTAAAAAGACAAACTTCATTCCTATATATGAGTTATAAAAATGTTTAGTCTTAGTCCCTTGTTGAAATGATGAATAGTTGCTCACTCTTATGCTTTGCCTCGTGCCTAGTTTATAATTCGAATTTCTCTAAAGTTTGGGTTTAATGGCTAATTCTAAAAAACTCATCCCGAAAAACCTGATTCATGTGGGTTGCATAGGCTCTATCCAAATCTAAGTTGTTGCCAAGTATGATATGATACAAATGGATTTGCTATGACTTCGTCCAAAAGAGAAACTTGACATCCGGAATCTACTTTGAAAAGAAAAGAGAAATGATATGGGCTATGCTAAAAAAAAAAATGAGATGAAAAATGGACAAGTGTCCGAGGGCGAGTAGAGCCCACATCTCTAAAAAAAAAAAAAAAAAAAAAAAAAAAAGAGAGAGAAAAAGAAAAGAGAGGAAATAAAAGACAAAAGTCTAGGGCGAGCAGAGCCCACCTCTCCAAAAAAAAAAAAAATGATATAGCAATAAAGCCCATACTTTCTAAAAAAGAAAAAATAAATAATATATATATATATATATATAAATATATTTTATCTAAATAAAAACCCGGATAAAAAGTGGATCAAAAAGGATGAATGATAAGCACCTCTGTTATAACCGTTCTATCTCGCAACCGCCCAAGGCTTTGAGAAAAGCCGAAAGCCCCGCTACGATGAAAGGTAATAAAGGGTGGAAAAAAAAGATGTGCCATTTTATTCAAACTCTAGTAGAAAGTCTTATTATAACCCCGCACTTGTAAAACGTAAATCGGCATAGTAGCAACTCCCCGATCAACAACCAAGTACTTATCTCTTTTGCTCGAGGACGCCGCAAAGGGTAAGCTTGGGGGAGTTTGTTGACGGTAACCAACGACATATTTTTTTTTTCCGTCAACTTACTATCATAAAGGGAGTAAAATTAAACCTTTTTATACTCATATGCATTTATCACTAATAAATTCCACTTGTAGTATCTTGTATTTTATTTTGCAGATTTATAATAAAAGCAAGTGGAAAATCGACCAAAGTACGCCTTCCGGGAAGCGCATTATTGCAAAACTCAAGCCCGTGAGCAAATCGACCCAAAACATCAAAAACCGGGCCGAGCAAAGCCCGGCCCACAACTTTTCGTGCTTAAAGGCGACACCCCACCAAGACCCGGCCAGCCGAGCCCGGGGGGTGCTTGCAAGACACCGTCACCAGTCGCGCCGCACCCTCCCCGAGGCGCTTCGCCCCCACCTCGGGGAGGCGGTTCGTGCACCTTCCAAACGGGGTTTCCCCGCCTGAGTTGGTCGGTTTGCGCACACAAGGAAGGTTTTACCAGGTCGGTTTGGTGTAATTTAGCACTTAAGCCCCTCCTCCAAGTGTATAAGTAGGCCCCCTCTCTCCCTCTCTCAACACACACCATTTGGAGCCTCCTCACTTTCTACTCTTCTTCTCCTCTCCTCTCTACTCCTCCACTTCTCTAGTTCTTTTTAGTCTTTAGTAGTATTTGGAGCAAGGCTAAGCTTCATTGGAGAGCTTGTACTTGGGAGAAGGAATATTCGGTATGAATACATTTATGGTTTATCCTCAAGTCTTGATCTCATATGCTTGTGCAATAGAGCTAGAGTATTTACATGTTATATTCTTGACATGTTGTTCTCGACACAATCATGATAGAAGAACTAGACTATAGTTCCTATGTCGTGGTTAGTCGTATAGAACTTAGGGCCTAACCATTCGTGCCATGTATTTGAGTAGAGTAAGAGTTGTCTTTGAGGTGGCAGTTCATCGTGCCCTTCGGGGTTTGCTCGTGTTCTATTCCGTCCATCCGTAGGGTGGGGGCCATGGGGACATGAGTAGTGTCCTAGTATGCGGACGTGGTGTCCGGATGCCGTGTATCCTTCGAATATGAGTGCATGCCACGGTTGAGGGGGTAGGCGGCTTGGTCGTGACAAGCCTTGTCCGTCCCCTTGAAAATCCCCCACGCTTAGTGTGTGTGCTTTGTAGGAGTTCGTAAATGCCTTCCTTCAGTGGCGGATGCTCCGGGAGGTCTCCCCGGTCCATCTCACTCTCACCCTAAAACTCTAGTCATCTATGTTTGCATGATTATTAACTCGTTCTTTGCACGCCTACTTTAGAATGCCTGCTCCACTTAGGAATATTCTTTATTCTTTATTTTCCTTTTTATCCTTGAGGTTGGCCCAAGTGTGTGTCACACTATCTTAAACTATCATGACTTACCCCTATATTGAGTATTGGTCAACCGCATAGACATGTTGTCTTGTTCATGCCCCCGCTAGAGTCCTACACCATGCCTTCCTTTGGGAAAATATAAATAACGATACCCCTGAATATCTCCGGGTGAAATGCTACAATGGTATTTCCGTGCGCTTGCGGACTTGTTCTCAAATGCTACAGATCGCCACCCGACATCCCGTGGCGATGGTAGCCGGAATGTAACAATTCCGGCGAAGTCGCTGTGGGAAGTCAACCTGGGTTCCCAGTGCTCTTGCCTTTTTGGCACTTGCGCTTAGGAAACGCAACACATGTGTGCAAGATTTCAAGCCTCTCCAAGAGAAAGTCATCTCAAAGCTGCAAAGAGAATTTTGAGGTACTTGAAGCATACACAAGATGTTGGTTTGTGGTATCCCAAGGGGTCAAACTTTGAGCTTGTTGGATTTTTGGACTCGACTATGGTGGTTGTAAGGTCAATAGAAGAAGCACTAGAGGCACTTGTCAATTCCTTGAAAGATCTCTTGTGTCATGGTCCTCAAAGAAGCAAACAAGTGTGACATTCTCTACCGCTGAAGCCGAATATGTTAGTGCCGGTAGTTGTTGTGCTCAATTGCTTTGGATGAGATCAACATTGAAGGACTATGGATTTGACTTCAACCATGTGCCCTTATATTGTGACAATGACAGTGCTTGCAAGATGACTCAAAAATCCGGTGCAACATACAAGAACCAAGCATATTGACATAAGGCACCATTTCATTAGAGATCATCAACAAAAGGGTGACATTGCAATCCATCCTATTGGTACCAAAGATCAACTTGCCGATATCTTTTACCAAGCCACTTGATGAGAAGAGAGATTTTGCAAGCTAAGAAATGAATTGAACATTCTTGACTTCTCCAACATGAGTTGATTGCACCACATATATATGACATGCCCTCCACCAAGCAAATCAAAGGTGAAATTGTTTGACATGTCATTCATGATATCTAAGGACTTGTTAGAATATATAGACATATAACTTGGTTCCTTAGGTTACATTCATGGAAAAGCAATGAATTTCAATGTATGTATGCCATCACTATTGCTTATATGCTTGATTGATCTAGTGGTGACATATGACATGCTTGTAGGCTTGCAATCTCAAGTGTTGAATTTGAATATATTGTCAAATATGTGATTCAACATAGGCAAGATAACCCTTTCATGAGGTGTGAAGAAGCTTGTCTTTGGTTCAAACCGAATTATATAGTTGGAAAGCTATCCAAATTTGACCAAATTTGAAAACTAATCTTTTCAATATCAAAAGAACTTGATCAAACCTTTTATGTCAATTGTTGACAAAGCGGGAGAGATTAGTGCATAAAGATTAGAAAGGGATCAAAATCTTTTAAAGCACACAAGTAGGGGAGCAAGCTCATAAGCCAATTGTTGCATTTATTTGTGCACTAACACATGACTTGCTCTTGCACAAGTATTTAAATTTTATATATACATGCTTGTGTGATGTATGCTAGTGGAAAATTAAATGATGGTTGAACAACTAGCATGCATAGGAGATAGCTAGATATTTTGAATTCCGCTCTAAATTCAAGTACCTTACTTATAATATGATCTCATGTGGTACTTTGAGTTTTGATGAAATATCTAGTTATCCATGATGCTAAATATGGTGAGAAAGGCAACTCCGATTGGTATCACGCTTCAAAGGTCCATTTCTTTCACCATAGCATCATTTTGGTAACATAGCTCACCCTTAATTTCAATATTCATACATATGTGTAAAGCTTATATCCAAACTCAGGCACATATGTACGGGGAGCTCATGCTACCAAAATCGAATATATGATGGTTGTCCAAACCTATAATCATGAGCAAAATGCTTGGACAACCATGATATGTTCAAAAATCTTTTATCATAAAATATTTATGAGGGTTGTCACCAATTACCAAAAAAGGGGAGATTGAAGATCTCTAGTTTAGTTTTGGCTAATTGATGAAACCCTTAGGACTAATCTCTCTATGCTAAGTGTGTGAATTAGTTGAAGATTGGTCAATCCAAGTGTGGAGCATGAAGATCATGGTGGATATATTGGAGTGATCCAAAAGATGATCAAGTGCTTGCTTGGTGTGGAATTGAGATCGAAGTGATCAAAATGGGCTCAAGGCGAAGGTACAATCTTAGGGCCATTTTGATTTTACACTCAAGGCACCATACAGGGTGTGAGTGGTTTAGGATCGATAGCCGTACTATAAAGAGGGGAAAACGTCGGGAACATCGATCCTCATGTGCCTCTAGGTCTAACATCATGAGCATGCATTCTCGATCTAGAGAGCTAACTCTAACCTTGCAAAATTATTTGTGAAAAGCTAACTTGAGGAGTTGGCATTTTTTGGAGCAAGGTTGGAGAAGAGATGAGAATTGGATCAAGATATGTTGAATATTTGGATGAGAAATCGTAGACATGCTTGCATATATACACATATATATGTATATATGTGCACTTCCTCTCATGCACGTACACATCTTTGCTTGCTTTTGCTAGCTTGCTTAGCTTGCTTGCATATATGTGTGTATATATATACATGTATATGTATGCATGCACTTGCACGTACTAACCTTGCTCCCTTGCATGTCGTGGCTTCCTTGCTTTGCTTGTTTCTACGTGGACGCAGCAGCTAGCTAGCATGGCTAACCTAGCAACTACCAGGAACAGCAGCGCCGTGGCAGCGTTCGGCGAGGGTTGGCTGTTTTCTAACCGAGTGGCGCTGGTGGTCGGTTGAGATGGCTTGCTGCTGACGCCGCGAGAGTCAGCTGGTCAAGCAGCTGCCGTGTCAGGTGGTGTATTTGCCCGCGGTGTTCTCTGGTGGCGCTCCTGACCCTAGGCGCCGTGACCAGCGGACGCCACCGCGCGTGCGTCAGCTGGCTTCAATCCAAGGCAGCGCGAACGTGGAAGCTGAAGGAACCAGGTGCGCGTCAGGTAGTCAGTCGACGGACGCGTCAGGAGGAGGTTTCGGGCCGCGCGGACCTCTCTGCTCTTGCTGCTGACGCGCGGCGCCCCTGAGCAGCTGACTCGTCCGGCGTGGAGTCAGCTGGTTTGTTTCTCGCGCGAAGTCGACCGTTAGCCACCAGCGGACGCTTAGTTTTGCGTCAGTAGGTTGCGTCAGCTGCTAAACCTCTCGCGTACTAGTGACCGTTTGACATCGTGCGGCCGTTTTCAAATGGAGTGCCACGCGGCGCACATCCGCGCAGCTGACCAGCAGCAGCTGACGCGTCAGCTGCTGTGGCACGCGAGTCAGCTGCCCTCCCCGACTGGATTTCAAGTGAAGCGGTATCCCCCTATTATAAATAGTGGTGTGGTCGGTTCAAGCTCTCTCTCTTGGACATTTTGAATCATTCCATCACTCTTGAGCTGAGCCAACACCTCTCCCTCTCTCTCCCACTACCTAGAGTGCTATTCTTTGAGAGATTTGGGAGGATCTTGAGTGCATTGCTTTGTGAGTTGCATCTAGAGGCACTTGAAGATCGTTGTAGCCGGTGGATTTCTTGTTACTCTTGGAGAGCACCACTCCTAGCCGGCTCGGTGATTGTTGGAGGCGTTGGGAAGAGAAGGTGATTGTTCTTGCCCACCTCCCGGTGATTTGTGAGGGGTTTGTGATCTTCCCCGGTGGAGAGCCAAATTGATACTCTATGGATTGCGCGTGTCATTGAGTTACCCCTCAATCGCGTAGTGTCAAGAGGGCCTAGTGAGGCAAGGCGCGAGTCGCCATCTTGATCCACCGTTGAGACGGTCGACACAACCGGAGAGTAGTTCGAGGGTGCTCGAGCGAACTCTGGGTGAACAAATCAATTGTCTTCATCTTGTGATTGATTGTCTCTCGGTGATTGGCTTCATTTTGTGATATCATCTTCCGGTGATTGGTTGACTTGCCTCTACGTGTTGGTATAACACCTCTACTCTCTATCTTGCAATTACATTGAGATATATATTGTGCTTGTGTTGCTAGCTTGAGTAGCTTGATATATCTTGTGTAGAATTGCTAGAATTGTGTAGTGTAATTTATCTTACTCTTCTAGTTAGTAAAGTAGCGACATAGCAATTTGTGTGAATTAGAGATTATAAATCCTAGAATTGCTATTAGGTGGCTTGCCGACAAGTAGAGCTAGAGTAACCACATTTATCTTCATTTGTTGGTCTAACCATTTGCTCTAGTGTATTTGTAGAAATTTTATTAGGCTATTCACCCCCCTCTGGCCATTTAGGACCTTTCAAAGAGCCCTTTCATATATCCTAGCGTTGATTTGTTTTTTCCTTACTTTTTTTCTGGCACTGAACGTGATGAGGCCAATGACACATGACTCTGCTACGCACATGCACTACGACGAGCGGTACACGCCCCTTCTCAAGCGGGCCAACCTTGCTACAGTTGCTCGTATCTGCTGCCGTGGGATCCCACCGTTCAACCCAGTGGCATTAACAGCATTGATTGATCGGTGGCGTCTAGAGACTCACACCTTCCACCTGCCGTCAGGAGAGATGACGGTCACCCTACAGGATGCAGCCATGATCCTTGGCCTAAAGATCGAGGGCAGCCCAATGACAGGCGACACTAAGTCGGCCAAAGGGAGGACAAGTGGTCAGATTCCTCGGACAGCGCTACCGGGGTGCTTGAGCCTGGGAAGAAGCGGTGCAGCAAGTGGTGTGCCACTTAAGTGGCTTCGAGAAAATTTTGGAGTTTGCCTAGAAATTGCGAACGAAGCAACGGTGAACTACCACCGAGGGGGCGTATGTGCTACACATGTTTGGTACAGTTTTGTTCCCTGATGGGACTGGAGACACGGCGTCATGGATGTACATCCCATGCCTTCAGAACTGGGATGATGCTAGGACTAGAAGTTGGGGATCCGCTATTCTTGCTTTCTTATACCATCAGCTCTGCGAGGCTTGCCAGCGTAGTACTGGTTTGCACCCAACTATGTCAGGGTGCATGCTCCTGTTGCAGGTAACACAATGTATTTGTTTACTTTAATATATTTGCCCTAACATGGTTCTAACACAATTTCCTTTGCATGTGTAGATTTGGATGTGGCAAAGGCTTCCGATAGGGAGGCCTTGGGAGATTAGGGCTCCAAACCTATGGTTTCTAGGAGGAGACACCATCGTTGGTCCAACCGTCGCACACCTCTATGAGAATGCGGCTAGTACTTACCATGTCTCTCGCCATGCTTACGTTAGCTACATGAACGAGCTTGACATGCTACAGCCTCAACAAGTAAGTTGTTATTAATGGTAGTGTCTCTGCCAATTTTGGTGGGTCAACCTCATTTTGTTTCAATAACTGTCTATGTTGGTAGAATGGGAACCATACCGTGAACCGAAGGTCACAAGCTTGAATTTGAGCACTCTATGCGAGGAAGACAAAGACATTTGGACGATGAAGTGCCCGCTAATATGTTTCTATGCAGTGGAGTATCACCTCCCTCACCGAAAGGGCACGCCGGTTTGGTAAGTACGCAAACCTTGCCCTATCGACCGCGTTTCGACCAATGCGACCCACAAGTAAGTGCTTAGTCCACTAGTTTTTTTTCTCGCGTCGTTCTTCATAGGTGCTTGCATTATAATTGTTCATCATTTTGCAGGATGGACCGCCGCCAAAAAGAAGATAACTAATTGGGAGCACGAACATCGACTGTACATCGAAGAGTGGCTGCGATACGAGCAATGCATTCAACGAGTACCTTCAATGGATAGGGGAGAGGTCAAGGCTACATTTGAAGGTTGCATGGATCTGCGCAAGATATAGCTGAGCTAGACACTGAACATGAGGCTGACAACCCTTACGATGATCGCACCTGGACAGGTACTGGATACATTGAGATTGGACCCGTCTTAACACGAGCGGTGAGTACCTATGTGCCTGGTTTGACATTTCATAACAACCTTTTTCTTCAATGGCATATAGTAACGATTTATGTATGTAGGGTAATGAAATAATTAGGACCATTAATGAACATGGATCTACATTGATGACCCCTCGAAGGTCGTGGAAAACGAGGCAACAAAGGTCGAGCTGCCCTTGAGGTGATTGTTTCTCATTTACTACCAAATTTGTTAACTACATACTATGCAAATGATTCACCTCATAATTGATTGACAATGCAAAAGTGGAATCACTAGTAGGGATGTTGTTATCAATGACGCTCACCTTACGCCACGTAAGACGCTAGAATCATCACTAATGTTCATTTGTGACGATTTCAATTTCACATCGCGGGTCGCCACATTTGGTCATCGGTGACGAAATGCATATTTTCGCCATAGATGTGTCACCAATCAGTGACGAATTACGCCCGGTCATGGAAGTGGATTCAATCTATGACGATGGCGTTTGGTCGTGATGAAACCTCATTTTCGCCATAATCGCCCGCCTACCGACGTTTTGATGGCGCCGTTAACGGCGTTTGTGTTCGTGGATCGATCCGCTTACGCCACGGACCGTCATGTTTTTTCGCCATTACCGCCGCTTTGGTACCGCTTTAGACGCGGTATGCCACGCGGCAGCCGATGTCAACGCCGATGTGGCGGTGACGCCATCGCTGGCGCGGCGGTGACGCCAACGCTTAACGCCGCAGCGGACATCATCGCTTAGGAATCGCCACGTAATACATTTTGTAATCGCCACAAAATTGTCTCTTCCATCGCCATACTTTGGTATGAAATGGTCACAGATATGCCATCAGTTTTGTCACAGATTTTCCATCAGTTTGGTCACAGATATGCCATCACTTTGGTCACAGAAATGCAGATATAATAATATAATTGGAATTTGCAAATGATACTAGAAAAGGCACACAATTCCATACAAGATTAAAACTAGTATTCCATTGTGCATACAACTCAATGGACAACACTGATCTCAGCGTCACCACTTGACATCGCAATTCAGATAGCAGTTTGCACAAACAGTACTACATATAATAAAAAAGTTGCACACAAGCAACTTAAGTTACTGACTACCCAAAATGAACATCCAGTTAACAGCAGCTCTGACCAGCAGCCCTCAAGTCGATGAAGAAGCATTTCCATGGAAGGACAAGAGCTTCTTGAGGAGCAAATTGTTCTCCTCCATCTCCTTGCTGTTCTTCTCTCTGTAATCTTCTTGTACTCCTCCAGCTCCTTCTGTGTCCTCGCCCGCTCTTCCTTAGCAACTTCAATTTTTTTCTTGAGCTCATCGAGTTCACCTTGAACAGCTGCCACCGCTTCAGCTACAAGTTGTTCCCGAAGCTCGCTTTCATTTGATGTTGTTGACTTGGAGGATGTCGGTGTTTTGAACTCAACACTCTTCAAAAACTGGTGGGAGCTGTTCTGGGAGAGCACCTTGGACACGAGCTCCACACTGGATGCTGGCATCTCACCTTCAGGAATAGGTTCAGCCCTCAAAGCTTCCATATCAGACTAAAAATATCAAGGACAACAAACAAGATGTCACAAGATGAGAATTGTTAATTATTGCAATAATTTGAGGTAGGCATATGTGACAATTTCAGAATGCAACACTACTTACTGAAATTTCTATAAACTGCATTTACCGAAATACTACTTATCTGAAGAAATTCTATATCACCTCATGTCAGCCAATTTGATTCATAACACATGTAGTCAAACTAATAAACCTATCCATCTCATAAGACATGTATGAACTAGTAAGACCCAACAGCATACACCATTTGTGTGCCTCATGCCACATTTACAGGACAGGTTGACTGAGACAACGAGATAATGCAGGTCGGCCTTTTACAACAAAAAAAGAGCACGACATGCTTACGTGTATTTATCAGAGAAAACTACAGCTCAGCTGAACAAAAAGAGAGCACGACATGCTTCTGAGATAAGACCCACATCCAATGCCATTCAAATTTAATTGGAACAAGTACAGATGTAAGTTATGAACTTACAAGTGCATCTCTAGCTGGGTCACTCAGGCCACGTTTAGAGCTATTATGGCAAGTCTTGAAGGCCTCCACCGCATCTAGTTCTTCATTCTGATCTAGGATAGGTTCTTCTCTGTTTCTCTTCTGCTTCGTCTCATGGATAAAAATCACAGCAAAGTTGTCTCAGATGAAATGCAAAAGAATGTGTTCAATGCAAATGTGCATGTAAGTGAACAAGGTAATTTTTTACTTACATATGCATGTAAGTGTGCAACATAGCAGCGAGAACCCATAGCCTGATGATACTTGACTTTACTGCAGTTCTACTTGTTCTTTTTCACATGTTTTCTACAAGAGATTGGAAACTGATAGTGAATGAAGAATAACCCATACCATGTTCTTTGGATCGGACCACTTTCCAACAAGTGCCCTTCATTCTTCATCAGTCATGTAAGGAACAGGAGAAGTTGTCCTAATCTCATTTGCGGTACACCATTGAAGTATTTCTCGCTTGAGCCGATAACGCTGGTTTTTTATCGCAGAGCGCATCAAATCGGTCACATCTTCCTTTGTTGGGTCATCAGTTGTGTTAATGGCCAAGCGACCCTAGGCATATGACAGTTCCATATTTAGTTAGTCAAATAAGGTTAAGCATGTATACAAGTTGCATATAGAAGTAGTAATGCACTTACAGATAGCTGTCCCTCAAAGGTTTTGTAGTATTTGTTGTCCTTCTTGTAATCTTTCCAGAAAGTGGAAGGACAGGCATGCTTTCCTGAATGATGACGCCAGCCCTCGATGCTAACTTGGCAGCTTTGAACAGGTTCATGAGGCCTCTTTTTTTCCTTCCTCAACAGCTATGGGCAATCTCCTTCCCATAGCTTTAGTCATCCCGTCCCGCCTATTTTCCCACAAGAGTGTTCTAGGCCTCCTAGGACGCCGCTATTTAGGAGCTACAAAATAGAATTTCCATTTAGTTAAATGCTTTAGTTTCTGCAAAGTCAACAAAAGAGATGTCATATTTGACTGAGAAAAAAAATAACTTGCCTTCAGAGCCTTCACCTCCACCTAAACTGTCTTCATGAGCTAATGTACTGTCATGAGCAGCAGCTCCAATGTCTTGCTCTATAGATGTATTTTCATGACCAGCTGTTACATTGGCTTCCTCTGCATCACCAGCTGTTGCATTGCCTTCCTCTGCATCACCAGCAGCTACATTGACTTCCTCCGGAGGTGTATTGTCATCATGAGCATCTCGTAGGATCCTCTCGCATGAAGCCTTTTTGACCTTCTTGTTTGGGTTTCGTAAGGTAGCACCCCCGATTGACCATCTACCCTCACTCTCTTTCCTAACTCTAGGCGCCATTGTGGGATTAGACTTCTTAACCTTCGAAGCGAGGGCTTTCCGATTATGCGGTGGAGGAAGCTGTGGGAAAAAAAAATCAAGTAAGTCATGTGCATTAATACGCAATACCATATATTAAAGAAGATGTATGTTTCAATAAATATGCATCTTAATCCTAGAGCTTAATTTAGATCACAAACATTTAATTGCAATGCAAGTATCCCCCACCCACTACTTAGAAGATAGAAGAAGTACCATAACCGCCAGGGTTCTCGTCGCTCATCAAATTCAAAGTCATCATCATCACTACTTTCTCCTTGATCATCCTCATCAAGGAGATACTCGATGATGATGCATCTTCACTATTTGTTTCCTTGTTTCCCTGATTTTTTTTTTCTTGGTTGATGCAGATTGTGGTAAAGAGTTTTTTAACTCGAAGGTAGAGTACTCAATCCGAGCTCTTTAAACTTCTTCTCATTCTCCTCCACTTGCCTATCACGCCTTCTCTCATACTCGCTATTGTAGGTTCTTACAAGGACAAGAAATTGGGTGTATCAAAAATATTAAAAAGGATTCAACTAATAGGTAAGAGATAATAACACTACTTACAAGATAGATAAGAGGTCAGAGGCCTGAGATAAAAGCTACAACTATTTGTGGACTCCTAGATCACAAATCCCCGTGGAATTGCACCGAATCAAAAACTCTTATAACTCTCCTCGAAAACTATGAATATAGATGGGACCGAACTACTATTTTCCTATCAACAAACATGCATGCAAAATTCTAGTACCAAACCCCCGAACATAAAAATGTTCCCATGAATCGAACAAATACAATACAAATGGTCGACAAATACAATTGCATCACTAGCATGGACTGAACTAATCTTCATAATAATAGCAACAAAATTGAGTAAATAGACTAGTATTATGGACAACTCCATAATAATAGCAACAAAATTGTACATCTACTTCAACAAAAGATACAACTTGTAATACAGATTACATAAATAGTAGCACTTCCACTACAGGATACATCAACAGAATACTTCAATTAAATCGGTGAGACAAATAAAATTGCAAGATTCCACGAGACTTCTTCCATAATAGAAGAGTTTTGCTTACCTTGTTCTTCTTGTGCTGGTTGTTCTTCTTGTGCAGGTGCTTTCCTAAGTTGACCCCTTGTTGCCACCATTGAGGTTGTGGCTACGCTGCAGATTGAGACCCGTAGGTGTGGTTAGGGTTAAGTTGGGGAAGAAAAAGAGGTGGATGGGGAGAGAAAGGTAGATGAGAGAGAGGGATCGGGAGATGGATTCAACTAATAGGTAAGAGATAATAACACAATTGCTCTTGCACACGTGAATGTTTTCATATCCAAGGCCCAACTCTCGAAGGTATTTCTTGGCCTCATCATAAGAATTTGGCAACTCACTCAGGCTATCTTGATGAGATCAACTTCATCATCGTGGAAAATCCTGCATTGCAGATTCGGTAACGGGACTTGATATACAACATCCTCACTAGAAAAGAGAATTTCGAATGGCTAGATCCCGGGCTAAGTGCCTTCTTCGCATCTTCAAGGACTATTGCAAACCTTGGTCTGTTCTCCATCGCCCTCCTCTCGCTTGAGCATACAGATCTCCAATCATCTCCGGTACTCCAAGATCCTCGTCAAGATCACAATCATCGCCCACATCCACATGTATCCCATAGTCATGATCACCTTCCACATCCCGGTGCCGATCTATATTCTCAACTATAGTAGTATCTGCCGCTGCTCCCCATGATGAATCCACCCGGTATATGTAGCCGACATTCCAAAGATGTGTATATGGTTTTCTACATCATACCGATGTCTTACCCTTTGATTAAGACAATTGCGGCAAGGACAACGTATGTCGGTGTCCTCGGGTATCTTTCTCTAACAAATTTCATAAACTCTTCAACTCCTTTCAAATATGCAGTGTGAATTGTTTCCCATATATCCAAACTTCTATCCATCTATTTTCACAAACAAAACAAACCTTATACTAAGTCCCTAACTGAGATTAAACTGAACAAAATTCAAAACCACATCGAACACATGCATATATGAACCTAAATTGAAACACACATCAACCCTTCACCAAAAAAAAAACAACACATGAAACCTTGCAATCTGCCGCAGCTCTGCCCTCGTTGTTTTGACGCCGGCGCGCGTTTTTTAGGCCACACGCACGACGGCGTGCCTGCAATCACCGCTTCTCTTGGTTCTCCTACACCGCGATCACCGGTGCCGCCACGATCATCCGGTTCTCTGCCGCCAAGACGGACGATCGCGACCAGGTCTACAAACCATCATGCGAGGGTGGGTCTATGACCCGGGCCTATGATCCATTCAGGTAAAGGACCCACCTTTGAATTATCATGTTGAATGATTACAAATACAAAACATTTCGTTCCCTCTTCAAAAGTGGTCGAGTAGTCCAGTGGTAACGCTGTAACCTGACTTGCGCAAGGTCGCAAGATCAAAGCCGCCGGGCATATTTTTGCCCTTAAAATTGAAAAACATAAAGGCCCAAGCTTCTGCCCTTTAAATTGAAAAAAAGGCCGGCTGGGCAACGCCCAAGCTCCTATGGCCCACTATTAGGTGGAGTGGGCCTTGTGGCCCACGCAACCCACGCTGTCAAGTGGTACACGTGGGGCAAAATAGACACATTATCTATGACGATTACCAAAATTGATCTGTGACCAAGTTGTTTCATCATTAGGTGTGCCAAACGAGTCAAATTAACTATGACAATATCAAATCTAATCGGTGATGATTACGTTTCATCATTACAAGGCGCCATACGAAAACATAATCTATGACGATCTCCTTTTAGTGTTTTGTGACATTATTTTCATTTTTGTCATTAATATTCAAGCCAAATCTTCGTCACTTGACACTTATGACGAAGATGGACATTTCATCATAGAAGACATATCCTTCTGTTATGAAAGTAACCAGCGTCACGAGCAAATCGTCATTGATGATCACATTTCTAGTAGTGAATTAATCGCCTATGCAAGATAGCCGCCGCCTTGGATGCCGTGGACAAGTCGAAGTCTGCAATGGTCCCTACATCGTCTCATAGAAGAATGTCCACCTCTACAGGTGAAAGGTCCCTTGTGGTTTTTGGTAATTGAGTGACAACATTAGGTGAACTAATATGTGTGATTGAGATAATACACAGGAGGATTAGTTCACATGAGATGACGCAATGAAGGAGCTTTATTGCATATGAAACATGACATGCAGTCATGTGACCAAGATGGTGAAGATCAAGATGAGGCTTGGCTTGATGGACCGGTTGCAAGAGTGAAGGGCTAGTCGAGGCTTTGAAGTCATGGACCGTGAGGCGGTGAAGCTTGAGCAAGACTTGGCGTCGACGGACCACCACAACAGTGAAGAGCAAGTGAGGTCAAGATCGATGGACTAAGAGGGTCATGTGATGATATGGAGTGAATCATATCATTCTTGATCGTGTTGATGTATGTGTTGCATCGACACTTGGAGGAGATGGAGCGAAATGGAAATGCGCAAGGCAAAGGTATAACCTAGGGCATTTAATTTCCCCAATCATGGGAGCTTAGAGAACTTTATGACCGGGTTTAGGATAGATGGCCGTACTTTCAAGAGGGGCGATCTTGTTTGCATATCGGTCATCTAGTGCCACTTGTGCGATCTAACTTTGCGATGTGTTAGGATCGAGTGGCGCGGAAAGCTAACCCACCCTTGGGAAATGGTTTTCAAATTGCTAACACTCTTGCTATGGAGATGTACATCTCGTGGTGTTGGCACATGAGACAAGTGGCAAAACTTGGATTGAAGAGAAGGCGGCGACGACACGACGAATCTTCGAGGAAGTCGTGCATCGACGGCGGATGCGGCGTCGCCGACGCTCGCGTCGGATGCCGGGGTTTCCAACCCGCCCGGCGCACGTTGGCCTTCGCTTTGAGGGCGTCGGGACGCCAGAACGGGCGCGCGCGTCCGGCGCGTCTTGACGCCGCCTAGAGAGCCCCGCGGCGGAGCTGCCCGCCGGACGCTCTCACGCTGCGGACACCGGGTGGAGCGCCGGACGCTGGGCGTCGCACCAACGGCTATTGCGGGCGTCGGCGCTGTGAACGCTGCGTCTCGCGCTGCTCGGGCGCTGCTTCGCTGGCCCGGCGCACGCGACCGGGACGTTTTCAGCACCAACGGCTAGTTTCTCGGTTTGGGCTATAAATATACCACATATCCGGTTGGTTTCGTGCTGAGCACACTTGGGCCTTGGTGGCTTGTGTTGTGGTGCTAGAGAGCCCTCCCACTCACTTGTGATTGATAGAGTTCATCCAAATCAAAGTGAGGGAGTGATTCTAGTGCATTTGCATTGAGAGATCACATTCGTGGCACTAGGTGATCATGTTGCAAGCCGGTGTGCTTGTTTCTCTTAGAGGTTGCCACCTCCTAGACGGCTTGGTGGCAAGAGACTCCGTGGAAGCATGCAAGGGAGATTGTGCGGTGCTCCGGAGGAGGATTTGTGAGAGGTTTGTGCTCACCTCGCGGGGATCGCGAAGAGCAACACTACGAGAGCATGTCATTGAGTTACCACCCTTGTGAGTGGTCTCTTGGAGAGCCTTGAGGGGCCAACTAGTGGAGAGCCGCATAGTCCAAGAACCATCGAGGTGTTGGTCGACACAACGAGGAGTAGGGGAAAGTTGGCAAGCTTCCCGAGACCTCGGTAAAAAATCACCGGTGTCATCTTGTGTCCACACTTCGCGGTGGTTTGCATTCTCTTCATCACAAGCTTTGTTTTTACATTCATATATATATTGTGCTTGTGATTGTGGAGTAGCTCTTGCAATTAGTAGCTTGTGTAGCTCTCTAATTGTCTTCTTGCTTGTGTAGCTAGAAGTGGTGTTGTTGTGACTAACTTGCTTGTGTTGCTTGATTAGTTGCTTTACTTAGTTTGTGTAGCTAAGTAATTTTGAGCCTTTGGGTTAGCCGTGTGTCGCCTTGTCCATTGTGCATCTAGTGAGCTTAGGCAGGCTTTGTGCTTTTGCTCATTAGAATTGTGTAGGAGCTCACCTTGTTTGAAGTACTAGTTGCTTAGGTTTGTGTGACCTTGCAAGCTAGAATTGGTTAGGAGCTCAAGCTAGGCTTGTCACCTCATTCTTCTTGTGTAAGATCTTTTGTGAGGTGATTTAGAGTCTTAGATAGAGGGGTGAAGTCTTGGCTAAGCGAATAGTTTTATTTCCACATTATATTCAATTAGCCGGCGCAAATAGTTTTAGAAAGGACTATTCACCCCCCTCTAGTCCCCATCTCGATCCTTCACGTGGTATCAGAGCCGTGGTCTCTCATTTAGTGGTCTTAACTGACCCGAGAGGATGGAAACTAGAGGGTTTGATGATGCTTGTTTGAGTGACACACATATTTTTGATGGCTTATGCGTGCCATGGGACCTTTAGCTTGGAGGGTTGTCACAAATCGTCTCAAACTTGTCATGAATCCTAAACATCTTGCTAAATTTCAAAGGGAATTAATTGATCTTGATGATGATGCATATTGTTATCTAACCAAAGCTTTGAGTTATGATATGCTTGGCAAGGTGAACCTCAAGGGTTCCGCACATGAGTTGTGGGAATCCATCAAGAGTACCTTTGGTGATGCCTCAACATGGGATGATGGTGAATTTGAGGTCGAGACACCAAAGGAGGTGGTGCATGAGGATGTTGAGCAAGATTGCTCCACCTCATGGTCAAGTAATGATGATGATCATTCTACACCAAGTACACTTGACAAGGATGATGATGATGCCTCAAGTGTTGCAAGTGATGATTCTACCTCAAGCACACTTGATGGCAATGATGATGGTTCATGCTCGGTTGGTGATGCTACCACAAGCCCATCAACACATTGCCTCATGTCACTAGGTGACACAAAGGTATCAAATGACAATGTGATTGATTATGTTGATTCTTATGATGAGCTTGTTAGTAGACTTGCTAGCATGGCCATGTCTTTAGAAAATGAGAAAGCTAAAACTTTGAATTTGGAAAATAAAATCTCATTTCTAAAGAACACATGTGAACAACAAGAGCATCTACTTTATGTTACTACTTGTTCACATGATGTGCTAAAATTAGCTCATGAGGAACTAAGTGTTACTCATGATAACTTAGTACAAGATCATGCTTTTCTCACTAAGATGCTTTCAAATGAAAAATCTAAAACTAGTGAGAGCTCATCTCATGGTTCAAATGATCAATTACATATTGTTGCTAACCTTTGTGATGTAGGCAAGAAGCATGTATCCACCTCTTGTGATGATTTACTTGATATATCATGCTCTTCACATTTAGATGCTTGTTCTACTTCTATGTCTTGTGAGACTAACCTTTTGAAGGAGAACAAAAAGCTTAAAAAAGGAAGTGAAGAACTTGATAGCCAAGATAGAGAGGTGCTACAATTCAAAAGTTACCTTTGAGCAAATATTGAAGTCTCAAAGATACTATGGTGACAAGCATGGCCTTGGATTTGAGAGGAGGATGACAAAGGCCAAAAGAAAATGCAAGAGTAAAGAAGCAAAGAAGATGGAGAGGCTTCATAAAAGGAAGTTATCTCACTCCATGTGCTATCGGTGCCATAAAGTGGGACATCTTGCTAAGGCTTGCCCAAATGAAGAAAAGCTCAAGTTGAAGCAACAAAAAGAGCCTCAACCGAAGCCCCAAGATCAAGTCAAGACCAACCATGAAAATGATGGTCACTTGATGATGAAGAAGGAGAAAACAAGAAGGGGTGGAAGAGCTTACTCAAGGCATCCAACTCACATCCAAGATGCCAAGATGATGAGCAAGATTCAAAAGAAGAACATGCATGCTCACATCAAGTGCCATAGTTGTGATACATTGGGCCACCTAGCTTTGGGTTGCCCAAACAAGCTTGAGAAGAAGGCTCAAGCAAACAAGATGAAGCAAGGCAATGAGGAGCATCACATGAGCAAGGAAGAAAAAGGCTCAACAAAAAAGAAGATGCTACTTATCTTGGGAAAAGGGGACACATGGCTCATTCATGTCCCCTAGGCGATAATTCTAAGCCTATTTCAATTGTTGATAATAATATGCTTAGAAAGGATGATAATGGTACCTCATTAGTTGCTATTGTAAAACATCCCGCTACTCATACTAAGGCATTGCCCAAGTATGTTGCACCGAACTTGAGAGGACCCAAACAAGTTTGGGTACCATCAAAAAGTGCATGATTGTTTGTAGGTACCATGGCATTGGAGGCTTGATTCAACTGAGTGCACATTGTTCATCATTTCATTGAATCAAGTAATGAGGCCTAGTGCTATTATATCCCAATGCCAAGTCATGACAAGTGAAGTCCAAATGCTACAACATACAAGTGTCATATTCAAGTTGTGGTGATTCATTAGAATTATTTGATGGCTTGCAAATATTTATGATGAAGCTTGCTATTTGATGATCATGAGCTACAAAGGTATATTCCTAGTTGACCTCATATATTTGGGTGCATATGAGTTGATTGAATTGGATATATATGCATATGTTGCTTGCTATGAGATGTTTGAATGGATTAAATGCTTAATAGTCAAATTTAAGTTGGTTTGAATGGATATGATCATGAGATGACCTTTAGTAAGTGGAGTGAATGGATATATGTCTTATGAAAGTATTCAAACAAGTTAGCTTCAAGTTTGATTCATTTTGTTGAAGCATAACTCAATTGCTCAAATGTGTCCACTATTGCAAAATCTGAGTGAGCTGTGATTTTAGCCATGTTTGGATGATCAAATCTCTTTGGAATGGCTTGAAATTTGATATGCATGCTCTATACTTATGGTACAAGATGCTGTAAAAAATTCATGATGATAGAACAAGGGATACTTTGGTTTTGGAGTAGAACTTGTCAGCTATGTTGCAGCAGTTTTCAGCATGTAGTAGTGTGGAAAGGTGTGAAATCTAGTAGCAATCCATAAGGACTTTGAAGCTCAAATTTATACAGCTGCTAGATGACTTAGTGTTGCACATCTCCACCAAATTTTGTGGCATTTCAATATGTACATTATGAGATATGGTTCATTCTCTAAGATGTACAAAATCTGCCCTAAAAGTGACAAGTATTGGATTGATCAAGAGTCACTTTGATTGAAAAGTCTTCAAGTTGGAAACATATTTATAAGTGTTTGAGGCACCTAAGTTTGGTTTTGAATTGAGTAAAAAGCATGACAAGCTATGAGTACAAAGCCATTGATTTGGGGGAGTGTACTTTGTACACCTTTGGTACTCAAGTTGGAGATCAAGACCAAGCTCAAGATGGAGAGACAAGTTGAGTTCACTTGATCATTGGATATCTTTGGAAGAAAGAAAAGGACTTAAAGAAAAATCAAGTTTATTGATCATATCAAGTCCATCACTTGGATCAATAAATCAAATTCAATTCAAGTGAGTGTCAAGGATAGTTCTTGGTGAAATCACTTCTCCCTAAGAGGGGCGTGCTGCCCATGGATGGGATTGACAAGTGGAAGTACTTAGAGGGCCAACATGGAAGTGATGATCTAGGGATATTCAAGATGCTTAGTTGAAGAAATCAAAAGGGTTGATCAAGAAGAAGCAAGCAACTCCCAAAAGAGCGTAAAATTCAATGCAAATTCAAGTGGTATTCTCTCATGCAAGCAAAGATCAAAATGGAAGCAAGCCAACCACAACAAGATAGTGCACTTGATCATAAGTGGTTCTCAATTCATATGGGTGAAGCATGGAATGTATATTGGTATATTTGGTCTTCACCAAACTATTTAAATTAGACTTCATATTGCTATTGCGGAGCAAAATTGGAATCATATTGACTATCCTCTACTCCGAGATAGCAAAGGTATCATTGTATTGTACATGATCATTTTATCCCTTACTAGTATGCGGTTAGTGAATATAGTACATGCTTAATAGGATCATGCATGACCAATGAAAGTTTTAAATTCATTGCTACCACTATTGCTTGAATGATTATATGATCTAGTGGTATGTATATGAGTTTGTTCATGAGCTAGTGATCCCAAGTACTTGATCTAGTTTGGATTGCTCTCAAGTGACAAGTACAACATTGGCAAGATAACCCTTATACTTCATAAGGTGTGAAGAAGCTTGTCATTGGATCAAACCGGACTTGGAAGCTATGGCAAATCATTTTAGTTCAAGTCAACAAGAAAGAAGCTCATGGAAACAATCTAGTTCAAGAATTGGTTTCATTTGACAAATCTTTTCAAGTGGCATCCACAATTGCAAGTTGCAACTTATGGCTAGATAATTACCTCATCTCTACACGTGGAACTTCCTCACATGGTATTCAACTCAAGTAATATCTAGTACACCAATTGGTGGTTCCACAAGTGATCCTCAACTTTAAGTGATCAATTCAAATCAAGAAAGCTACCCTCACCAACAAGAGCTCAAATTGTTCAATGGATTGACATATGCTTTGACATAGGGAGGAGTCCCACTATAAGGTATCAAGGTCAAGGATCCTACAAGTGACCTACATGTGGAATTTCTTTGTGGTCTTCATGCTTCCACATGTGGTAGTTACGAGTGGTGTCATTCTAACATATGGTGTGTCCATCAAAAATGAAGAATCAAGACTCATCCATCTACCTCTAGTACCACCCTTTGTATCAAAAGAGGCATACCTTTTATGGAAATTGATGACAAAGGGGAGAGGTTGGAACAAAGATATGAAATAGGCTACGGGGAGAGATTGGAACATGGATATGGACCAAGAGGTAGCAACATTGAAAAAAATAGAGAAGGATCAAAATTCTTGGATAAAAGAGAAGCACACAAGTTGGGGAGCAAGCTCATGAACTTGTTTGATTGCATTTGATATGTGCATATTCATGTGCTTGCTTGCATTTGCATAAGTTTTAAATTCTATATGCAATGCTTGTGTGGTGTATGCTAGTTATAGAACTTGATTGATGATATGATAACTAGCATGCATAGGTTGTAGCTAGACGTATATATGTTTCATGTGAATCAAGAGCCATTGCATATAATTTTGATCTCATATGGTATCTTGAGTTTTGATGTATGTCTAGTTACATGGATGATGCTAAGGATGAACTTCAAATATGCAGCTCCGATTGGTATCACGCTTCAAAGGTTTATCCTATACACCTTAGCATCACTTTGTAGTGCTAACCCTCCCAAAATTTTCATATTTATGCATGTGTGCATACCTTGAATTCAAATCAATTGGGCACACATGTAGGGGAGTTACCACTACCAAGTCGGGTTTTATGGTGCTTATCCAAATGTTTTCATAGAGCTTAAATGTTGGATAAGTGACATAAAATTCAAACCAAGTTAGCAATTTATACTTGTATGAAGTGCTAGCTTGGAATTAATCTTCAATTCCATATCTTTGTAGTGTTGCCATCAATTACTAAAAAGGGGGAGATTGAAAGGTCCCTTGTGGTTTTTGGTAATTGAGTGACAACATTAGGTGAACTAATATGTGTGATTGAGATAATACACGAGGATTAGTTCACATGAGATGACGCAATGAAGGAGCTTTATTGCATATGAAACATGACATGGAGTCATGTGACCAAGATGGTGAAGATCAAGATGAGGCTTGGCTTGATGGACCGGTTGCAAGAGTGAAGGGCTAGTCGAGGCTTTGAAGTCATCGGCACTTGGAGGAGATGGAGCGGAATGGAAATGCGCAAGGCAAAGGTATAACCTAGGGCATTTCATTTCGCGGTCATGGGAGCTTAGAGAAGTTTATGACCAGGTTTAGGGTAGATGGCCGTACTATCAAGAGGGGCGATCTTGTTTGCATATCGGTCATCTAGTGCCACTTGTGCGATCTAACTTTGCGATGTGTTAGGATCGAGTGGCGCGAAAGCTAACCCGCCCTTGGAAAATGGTTTTCAAAGTACTAACACTTTCGTGCTATGGAGATGTACATCTATGGTGTTGGCACATGAGGCAAGTGGCGAAACTTGGATTGAAGTGAAGGCGGCGACGACACGGCGAATCTTCGCCGAGGAAGGCTGCGTCGGACGGCGGGTGGCGTCGAGCGCCTCGCGTCGGATGCCGGGGGAGCTTCCAACCCCAGCGTCCCGGGCGCCGCTTGGAGGGTCGCAGGCCGCTTCGCTTGGAGGGACGTCGGACGCTCGCGCGTCTGGCGCGCGTCCGGCCGCCGCCGGACCAGAGCCCCCCGCGGGGAGCTACCCGCCGGACGCTCACGCGTCGGGACGCCGGTGGAGCGCCGGGCCGCGTCAGGTGCCAACGGCTGGAAATGGGCGCTAAGCTGTGAATGCGTCGGCACGTCCAGCGCCGACGCGATCGAGGACGTTTTCAGCACCAATGGCTAGTTTCTCGGTTTGGGCTATAAATATACCACATACCCGGTTGGTTTCGGTCTTGCTGAGCACACTTGGGCCTTGGTGCCTTGTGTTGTGGTGCTAGAGAGCCATCCTACTCCCTTGTGATTGATAGAGTTCATCCAAATCAAAGTGAGGAGTGATTCTAGTGCATTCGCATTGAGAGATCACATTCGTGGCACTAGGTGATCGTGTTGTAAGCCGGTGTGCTTGTTTCTCTTGGAGGTTGCCACCTCCTAGACGGCTTGGTGGCAAGAGACTCCGTGGAAGCACGCAAAAGGGAGATTGTGCGGTGCTCGAGGAGGATTTGTGAGAGGTTTGTGCTCACCTCGCGGGGGATCGCGAAGAGCAACACTACGAGAGCATGTCATTGAGTTACCACCCTTGTGAGTGGTGTCTTGGAGAGCCTTGAGGGGCCAACTAGCGGAGAGCCGCATAGTCCAAGAACCATCGAGGTGTTGGTCGACACAACGAGGAGTAGGGGGAAGTTGACAAGCTTCCCGAGACCTCGGTAAAAAATCACCGGTGTCATCTTGTGTCCACACTTCGCGGTGGTTTGCATTCTCTTCATCACAAGCTTTGTTTTTACATTCATATATATATTGTGCTTGTGATTGTGGAGTAGCTCTTGCAATTAGTAACTTGTGTAGCTCTCTAATTGTCTTCTTGCTTGTGTAGCTAGAAGTGGTGTTGTTGTGACTAACTTGCTTGTGTTGCTTGATTAGTTGCTTTACTTAGTTTGTGTAGCTAAGTAATTTTGAGCCTGTGGGTTAGCCGTGTGTCGCCTTGTCCATTGTGCATCTAGTGAGCTTAGGTAGGCTTTGTGCTTTTGCTCATTAGAATTGTGTAGGAGCTCACCTTGTTTGAAGTACTAGTTGCTTAGGTTTGTGTGACCTTGCAAGCTAGAATTGGTTAGGAGCTCAAGCTAGGCTTGTTACCTCATTCTTCTTGTGTAAGATCTTTTGTGAGGTGATTTAGAGTCTTAGATAGAGGGGTGAAGTCTTGGCTAAGCGAATAGTTTTATTTCCACATTATATTCAATTAGCCGGCGTAAATAGTTTTAGAAAAGACTATTCACCCCCTCTAGTCCCCATCTCGATCCTTCACGTGGTATCAGAGCCATGGTCTCTCATTTAGTGGTCTTAACTGACCCGAGAGGATGGAAACTAGAGGGTTTGATGATGCTTGTTTGAGTGACACACATATTTTTGATGGCTTGCGTGCCATGGGACCTTTAGCTTGGAGGGTTGTCACAAATCGTCTCAAACTTGTCATGAATCCTAAACATCTTGCTAAATTTCAAAGGGAATTAATTGATCTTGATGATGATGCATATTGTTATCTAACCAAAGCTTTGAGATATGATATGCTTGGCAAGGTGAACCTCAAGGGTTTCGCACATGAGTTGTGGGAATCCATCAAGAGTACCTTTGGTGATGCCTCAACATGGGATGATGGTGAATTTGAGGTCGAGACACCAAAGGAGGTGGTGCATGAGGATGTTGAGCAAGATTGCTCCACCTCATGGTCAAGTAATGATGATGATCATTCTACACCAAGTACACTTGACAAGGATGATGATGATGCCTCAAGTGTTGCAAGTGATGATTCTACCTCAAGCACACTTGATGGCAATGATGATGGTTCATGCTCGGTTGATGATGCTACCACAAGCCCATCAACACATTGCCTCATGTCACTAGGTGACACAAAGGTATCAAATGACAATGTGATTAATCATGTTGATTCTTATGATGAGCTTGTTAGTAGACTTGCTAGCATGGCCATGTCTTTAGAAAATGAGAAAGCTAAAACTTTGAATTTGGAAAATAAAATCTCATTTCTAAAGAACACATGTGAACAACAAGAGCATCTACTTTATGTTACTACTTGTTCACATGATGTGCTAAAATTAGCTCATGAGGAACTAAGTGTTACTCATGATTACTTAGTACAAGATCATGCTTTTCTCACTAAGATGCTTTCAAATGAAAAATCTAAAACTAGTGAGAGCTCATCTCATGGTTCAAATGATCAATTACATATCGTTGCTAACCTTTGTGATGTAGGCAAGAAGCATGTATCCACCTCTTGTGATGATTTACTTGATATATCATGCTCTTCACGTTTAGATGCTTGTTCTACTTCTATGTCTTGTGAGACTAACCTTTTGAAGGAGAACAAAAAGCTTAAAAAGGAAGTGAAGAACTTGATAGCCAAGATAGAGAGGTGCTACAATTCAAAAGTCACCTTTGAGCAAATATTGAAGTCTCAAAGATACTATAGTGACAAGCATGGACTTGGATTTGAGAGGAGGATGACAAAGGCCAAAAGAAAGGGCAAGAGTAAAGAAGCAAAGAAGATGGAGAGGCTTCATAAAAGGAAGCTATCTCACTCCATGTGCTATCGGTGCCATAAAGTGGGGCATCTTGCTAAGGCTTTCCCAAATGAAGAAAAGCTCAAGTTGAAGCAACAAAAAAGAGCCTCAACCGAAGCCCCAAGATCAAGTCAAGACCAACCATGAAAATCATGGTCACTTGATGATGAAGAAGGAGAAAACAAGAAGGGGTGGAAGAGCTTACGCAAGGCATCCAACTCACATCCAAGATGCCAAGATGATGAGCAAGATTCAAAAGAAGAACATGCATGCTCATATCAAGTGCCATAGTTGTGATACATTGGGCCACCTAGCTTTGGGTTGCCCAAACAAGCTTGAGAAGAAGGCTCAAGCAAACAAGATGAAGCAAGGCAATGAGGAGCATCACATGAGCAAGAAAGAAAAGGCTCAACAAAAAAGAAGATGCTACTTATGCCGGAAAAGGGGACACATGGCTCATTCATGTCCCCTAGGTGATAATTCTAAGCCTATTTCAATTGTTGATAATAATATGCTTAGAAAGGATGATAATGGTACCTCATTAGTTGCTATTGTAAAACATCCCGCTACTCCGTGGAAGCATGCAAGGGAGATTGTGCGGTGCTCCGGAGGAGGATTTGTGAGAGGTTTGTGCTCACCTCGCGGGGATCGCGAAGAGCAACACTATGAGAGCATGTCATTGAGTTACCACCCTTGTGAGTGGTATCTTGGAGAGCCTTGATGGGCCAACTAGCGGAGAGCCGCATAGTCCAAGAACCATCGAGGTGTTGGTCGACACAACGAGGAGTAGGGGGAAGTTGGCAAGCTTCCCGAGACCTCGGTAAAAAATCACCGGTGTCATCTTGTGTCCACACTTCGCGGTGGTTTGCATTCTCTTCATCACAAGCTTTGTTTTTACATTCATATATATATTGTGCTTGTGATTGTGGAGTAGCTCTTGCAATTAGTAGCTTGTGTAGCTCTCTAATTGTCTTCTTGCTTGTGTAGCTAGAAGTGGTGTTGTTGTGACTAACTTGCTTGTGTTGCTTGATTAGTTGCTTTACTTAGTTTGTGTAGCTAAGTAATTTTGAGCCTTTGGGTTAGCCGTGTGTCGCCTTGTCCATTGTGCATCTAGTGAGCTTAGGCAGGCTTTGTGCTTTTGCTCATTACAATTGTGTAGGAGCTCACCTTGTTTGAAGTACTAGTTGCTTAGGTTTGTGTGACCTTGCAAGCTAGAATTGGTTAGGAGCTCAAGCTAGGCTTGTCACCTCATTCTTCTTGTGTAGCATCTTTTGTGAGGTGTTTAGAGTCTTAGATAGAGGGGTGAAGTCTTGGATAAGCGAATAGTTTTATTTCCGCATTATATTCGATTAGCCGGCGCAAATAGTTTTAGAAAGGACTATTCACCCCCCCCCCCCCTCTAGTCCCCATCTCGACCCTTCAACAAGCGGAAGAGCATCAACCTCACAAGGCGAAGCAACATCTTGACGTGCCACTCTTGGACCACGGGGAGGAAGAAGAGGAGGCCGACGAAGAAGAGGAGGGAGAAGAAAAGGAGGGAGAAGAGGAGGAGGAAGAGGATGAAGAAGAGGGGGCCGACGAAGACTACGGGTACGATGAGTTGGGCATGTCGCAGCTAGATGATGCACCCCAAGGAACTCAAGAAACCTCTCGGCCTGCGTGTCATCCAAAACAGACGACGAAACCACCAAAGAAGTACACTCCAGGAACCCATGCACTTCGCAAGCGTCATAGAAAATGAGGTAAACTATTTGGGGTCCTTTGTGACTATCATCTTCGACATGTTTACATAGTCAATGACAAAGTGTACATGTTTGTTGCGGGAACTATTGGAGCGATGCAAAGGTGCAAGTATGGAAGTCCCCTAGTAGCCCTGCTTTTGTGTCAATGTGAATGTTTAAACTTGGTTTCCTATGTGAATGTCGAAGTGTAAACATTGTGAATGTCAAACTTCTTGGAACTGTCTAAGTGTCATTGTCGAACTATGTGAATGTCAAACTACGTCTTTATGTTCGATATGGCAAACTCGAGTGCAAACATTGTGAATGTCAAACTACTTTTTTTTGTTTCATTTGTCAATTTGTTTGGAGCCCGCCGCCCCAGTCTTTAGCGTCTATTAAAAATTAAAAAACATCGGCATCAAATGACTAAGTGCCGAGCAAAGGACCTCGACGTGAAATGACATAGCGCCTAGATGCTCAATCGTACCAACCATTATTGGTTTTTGGGAAGTTCGCGCACCTCGGTGTCAAATCGTCCAAACGCCTACTTGTGTAACCTCGGACGCTGGCCGGGCGAGCGCCGAAGCTCTGCGGGTGGGCACGACCTAGGGCGGCCGGGCTCGACCATCTCCCTCGGGCGGACCTCGGTGTGCTACTTGTTGGCATTTCTTAACGCAATCAAAGGAAATAGGTATAAAACCCATCCCCAATAAAAGCGTCGAAATGCGCCGCTGACATTCCCAAGTAAACCACCATGTCGGTGATCCGAAATGGAATCATCAACGGGATAGATCTTGCCATCTTAGATATTCATCCGCAAGCGCCGCGGATCTATCATTGTAGCATTTCACCCGAAGTATTCGAGGTATCGTTATTTATATTTTCCCAAAGGAAGGCATGTGATTAATAAATTAGCATGGCATCCGAATAGAGGAACATGTGTTTGCTTAGACCAAAATGTTCATAACAGGGTAAGCAATAACGGTTCATGGATAGTGTGACACACACTTAAGAATCCATCGACAAAAGGATAAAGAAAATAGATAAAGAATAAATGAATAACCTAATGGAGTAGTTCTAATTTATCTAGTCATGGCCATACAAATGAATAGTTAGGATCATATGCAAACTGATTTAATCATGGTTAGGTCTAGGATAACGGGAGACTCCCGGATACCATACGGCCCGATAGGAAGCATTTACGAACTCCTACGGCCTGACAGCGTAACGTGGGGATTTCAAGGGGGCGGTCAAGGCTTGTCACGACCAAGCCGCCTACCCCCTCAAGCGTGGCATGCACTCATATTCGCGGGTGTCGTAATACCCGAGCACCATGCCGCATATTAGATCACTACTCTTGTCCCCCCGGGATCCCCACTCGTCGAATGGACGGACTAGAACAAGAGCAAACCCGAAGGAACAACGAACCGATATCCCACCTCTAATCAAGTTAGGCATATGATGATCGATGAAGAAAATGTGATGAACATGTCAAGATTATGATATGTAAACTATATGCTAGTTCATATACCAACACAAGAACATGAACAAAACTATACTCTAGTTCATAAGTTAGGCCAAGAACATAGATATAAGACTTGTAGATAGAAGAATGCTCCATAGAGTAGATGTATTACCAAAGCACTTTCTTCTAGGAGACAAGCCCTCCTTGTAGCTCTTCTACTCCAAGTGTTAACTAAGAAAGAATAAAGAAGAAGAAAGAAGAAGAAGGAAGAAGTAGAAGAAGAGAGAGAGGTAGAGGTGGTAGAGAGAGAGAGATTGCTGGTTTGCTTGGACTCCAAGTGGTGTGTGTTGAGAGAGGGAGAGAGGGGGTCTACTTATACACTTGGAGGAGGGGCCTAAATGCTAAAATACACCAAAACCGACACAGGAAAACCTTCCTTCGGCGTGCGCAAACCGACCAACGCAGGCGGGGAAACCCGTTTGGAAAGTGCAAGAACCGCCTCCCCAGGTGGGCGAAAACGCCGGGGGGGTGCGGCGCGCACACTGTGGTCGCTAGCGCACCCCCCCGGCTCGGCTTTGGCCCGGTCTCGGTGGGGTGTCGTCTTTTCGCTCGAAAAGTTGTGGGCGGGGCTGTGCTCGGCCCAGTTTGATGTTTTGGGTCGATTTGCTCTTGGGCTTGGATTTTGTAATAATGCGCTATCCCTGGAAGGCGTACTTTGGTCGATTTTCCACTTGCTTTTATTATAAATCTGCAAAAATAAAATACAAGACACTACAAGTGGAATTTATTAGTGATAAAAGTATATGAGTATAAAAGGTTTAATTTTACTCCCTTTATGGTAGTAAGTTGACGGGGAAAAATATGTCGTTGGTTACCGTCAACGACTCACGAGCCCACGCCGAGATGCTGCACCGGGCCGGCCCGACTTCGCCGTCTCTCAGCCCACACCTCGGGCGCGCTCGACTTGACGCCGAGGTCAAAGTTTCGTGCGGTGGAGCCCGTACATAGCCCTCGGCGGGCGTTTAGTTAATGTTGTGTCACATACCTCGGTGCGTCATGACCTCACGCCCGAGGTCCTACAACTTAAAGGCCCTGCTGCCACCCCATTCTTCTTCCTCCAGCACTTGTTTCCCACACACCGGCTCTGCTCTCTCTCCCACCTGTCCGCCCCTTGAACCCTAGCTCCCAAATAGTGGATGAGGAGGCCGGATCGAACACGTTGACATCATCCCGAGGTAACACTCCTTGCCCTCTTCCATTCTTTCTGGGTTGATTTGTGGTTACGTTGGGTTAGGTTACGATTAAAGGTGGGGTTAGGTTCGAATGGAGGTACGATTTAGGGTTCTTAGCTGTACTAGACTTGTGCATTTAGGGTAACTAGTTTGGATTGGAGTTGGTTGGTTAGCTTCGTTTAGGGTTTAGGGTAACTAGTTTGGATCGGAGTCTTGATGAGCCCCGCAGGGTTTTGAGCTTTGTTTACGGTTTCCTGTATGCAATGTAGCTTTAATTTGGGCACCTTGTTTTAGGGTACACTATAGGTAGCATAATTTGTATTATAAATGATGCATGAGAGGCACATTGGTTGCATATAAACATATATTATGCTTAATATGTTCTTAAAATATGTTGCTTACTATTAAAAGATGTTGCTTACTCTTTAGTATTACCTCACCTAGGTGACCAACTGATGGCGCATTTCAACCGGCCTACCGTCACATTCCTTGAGGAGCAAGAATTGCTATACTACAGCAACCGGTTAGAAGGAAGCTTGATCATTGTCAAGGTTCGGTCTCGAGAGGTCGCCTCCTTGGTCAGTTGCGGAGGGGTCCGCCTGTTGGCATTTCTTAGCGCAATCACTAGAAACAGGTTTAGAACCCATCTCTAATAACGGCACCAGAAATGCGCCGCTGACATTCCTAAGCAAAACCACCATGTCGGTGATCACACTAGGAACATCAATGGTGATAGACCTTGCCATATTAGATATTCATCCGCAAGCGCACGGATCTATCATTGTAGCATTTCACCCGGAGATATTCAGGGTATCGTTATTTATATTTTCCCAAAGGAAGGCATGGTGTAAAAGTATCTAAGAGAGACATGAACAAGATAACACAAATGTATAATAGACCAATGCTTATAACAGGGGTATAAGGAAAAGGTGGATGGATAACTTGACACACTCACTCAAGCCAAACTCAAGGATAAAGAGAAATAAGGAATAAAGAAAGTCCTAAGTGGAGCATACAGATTCTAATTATGGCTGTGCATTCAACCAGTTGATAGTCATGCAACATACGTAAATAGGAGGTCAGAGCTGAGAGTGAGATGGACGGGGAGACCTCCCCAGGTAATACCGAAAGGGAAGGCATTTACGAACTCCTACACAACATACGAACGTGGGGGGATTACAAAGGACGGACAGGGCTGTCACGACCCTGCCGCCTACCCCCTCAACCGTAGCATGCCATCATATCCGAAGGCTCCCCGGCACCCGGGCACCGCGCCCGCATACAAGGAAACTACTCATGTCTCCTGTGGACCCCACCCTATGGATGGACGGACTAGAACACGAGCAAACCCAAAGGAACGACGAACCGCCACCTCAGCACAACCCTAACACTACTCAAATACATCGCATGAACGATTAAGCACAAAGTTCTATATGACTATATCACAACATAGAAATTATAGACTAGTTCATATGTCACGATTATGTCAAGAGAACAACATGTCAGATCACAACACACAACCTATGCGCATAGATCATATGTCATAAAATAACATGAAGACTATACTCTAATTCTAATGCACAACCGTAACAAGATAAGAGCAAGGCTTTGGAAGAAACCATAAATATTCATACCGATAATCCTTCTTCCAAGGAGCCAAGCCCTCCTTGGTGGCTTTGCCTAGCTCCACATACTAACCTACTAGGAAGAAGAAGAAAGAAGAAAGAAGAAGAAGAAGAGAGAGGGAGAGAGGCTCTCTTGTGAGGTGTGTGTGAGAGAGGAGGTGAGGGGGGGCTATTTATACAAGTGGGAGAGGGGCCTAAGTGCCAAATTCCCCAAACCGACCATCTCCCGGCGTCCCGGTGTGGTGAACCTGCCACGACCCGCAGCGCACCGCCCTCCACGACATTTAATGAACCGCCTCGCAAAACTTGGGCGGATCCGCGCCAAGGCTGCAGTCGGCATCGCCGCGGGTGGTGCCTTGACGCCGCCGAGCCGGGCTCGGCTGGGCCCGGGCTTTGGCGGTGGGGCTGTGCTGGGCCTAAAAGTCATGTGGCATTGGTGGTTGGTCCAGATTTGCATCGTGGTGGGCTCATCTTCCTTGGGTTGAGTTGTGTTCTCAGTAATACGCTTTCTAGGAAGACGCCTTTTGGTGACTTTTCCACTTATTTTCATATATATTCTGCAAAACATTTATTTCTCCAAGACAAGTGGAAATATGTCAATAGTAAATGTATATGTGTGTAGTAATGTATAGTTTCACCCCTTTTCGGTAGAATGTTGACGGTAAAAATACGTCGTTAGTGACCGTCAACACTGCCAAGCAATAAATGAACAGATTGTGGCGAAAAGGATTGACACGCATCATATCTCATGGTTCATGTGTGATTTCCTGGTGTGGGTGCCCGATATGAGCCTAATGAATCATTTCTTGAGGCATGAGTATTTGAATGTGGATGGCCATCTACTGTAGATCTTTCCACGGACAAAGTGGTATGGTTCCTTTCCTTATACCTTGGATGAAGCAGGACCCGACTCTCCTCCTCATATACCTCCATGAGTCCTGGGTCAACTATGCCGAGACAGACTGAGGGTTACCGTGACTGGACTGCCACCACAACTTTGGGACCGTAGCGAGATAATCTACAGAATCTTCGGGAACATTTGGTAGGTTTCCTGCGTTAAGCAATTTCAAAATGATCTCTCGGTAACGTTCATCACAGTTGCACCGCCCTCATATTTACCACGGGTTGGACAAATAGCCGTTCGTAGAGCATCATTGGGCCACGAGAAGCAAATGAACATGTGGCCACTTTGGTTTGATGTAGCGCAAGTAGGGCCGCATCACGGTGAACGAGCCGAAGAGGGTAAGTACCGTTACAACAAAACCTTCATCTCTTAATGTTACACTGCTCCATCTAACAATTGTCACACTTACGGCAGGTTCGGCCGTCCCACGGGTTTCGGTACACACTATTCCCGCAACCCCAAGGTCATGACGGTGCAGGACCTAGATGCGGTGAATATGCCGGAGGTCGCCAGGTGGTAGGTATGGTCCAACCAGTCTATACATCACCAGTAACTACATACTTAAGTGTTGGTATTTGTTGTGCCCACAAAAATATTAAAGAGAAATAATCCACAAGCGCATGGATACCGTTGTAGCTTTCACCCGGAGGGTTTTAAATATCGTATCCACAGGGAAACGTGTGAGGGTGACTACGGTCTAACTTAACCCAGAGCAGCAAAAGACTTTAGAAGGTTGAGAGTATAGATGGGATCACTAAGATAGCTAGTTCTAATCTCAATAAGCTATGTCTTTTCATGTTCTATCTGGGGACATTATCTAGGAAAGACACGAACAGAGGATGCTTCCCTAGTAACGGGTCCCACTATCCCTACAGACTGGAGGTGGACTACAGAGGATTAATGGGTCTATAAGTCACACCCGTTAGCTACCACCGATCCAGAATATAGAGTGAATCTAATGAGATACCCGAGTCTAAGCACCATGCTTACACTACGAATATTACCTTAACCTAAGGCGCCAGATTAAAGTACTCAAAAGAGACTCGTAGATCAGAAGAACAATATAAGCAATGTTGCTTACCAAAAGAAGAAGTAGATTACCAGAGCAACTCCAAGCGTAGGTTAACTTCCACCAAGGTACAAGTTGTGGAGGTAGCACCGACAGGCCGGCACTTCCTCTGGTCCCTTCCCTCTCTCTATCTCTCTTGTTCTAAAGACTAGATCTAATTAGATCTAATCCTCTCTTGAATGCTAGCTCTTCGAGTTCTAGTTCTAGAACTAGAGGGAGACTCGAGGACCTCGACCTATTGATAATGAATGATAATGAATTAGGGTTTCACCTAGGGGCTAGGGGGTCTTGTTATATAGCCCCTGGAGGATGCACACGTGGCCCTTGGATCAAACCGACCTTGATCAATGGTGTAGATTGCATCTCAATGGCGGTGGAAGAGTCCTAGTCCAAGTCCAACACGATTGGCTTCGGGCTACTCGGCCGAGCTTGGGCCCTACTCGGCCGAGCTTGGTCCTTGGGTTTTTCGCCCAATCTTCTGTAGATGCGTAGATCTCGTCGTTAGCTTTCCAGAAAGGTGTGGTTTGTTGGAAACGGAGTCCGGATGAGGAAGTTATGGCCATTTTAGTGAACTACGCTATGCGGTGATATCTTTAGATTTTGAACTCAAATATAGCGAACAATATGTCCGTTTCGATCGTCTCGATGAGCTCTTTGCACTGGTGCTAAATTGGAATACGTTCAAAACATGTTTATGTTTCATATGCTTTGCAAACTCTAGGCCTTTCTGTTTAATCCCAAAAATATATAAATCACCAAAACTCGTGGAATTACATTAGTAAGGCCCCTATGCTATGTTGATATTCATTTTGTGCTTTATTTCATATTTAGTTGAGTATTAATAATTTGCAATAATAAGTGTCAACAAGCTCCCCAAGCTTACCTTTTGCTAGTCCCTAGCAAAGCCAATCTTAACAATGGATCGGGAGTTGCTACTATGCTTTCAAGCCTCAAAGGTACACATGCATTCAAACAAGAACTCTCCTCTAAATTAGAGTGGACTATTCTGACTTCAAACTTACCCATATTACCTTCAACCATGGGGCTTATAGCCTTCACTTGGGTCTTGAGCAATTGAAAGATAGAACGATCAAGTCAAGTACTATGTCTCAAGCTCTTTGATCAACTATTATCCTGGAGTTTTTATATGTTTTCAAAATAAAACTCAGAGATTCCTTTGTATGACCCTCTCAAGTCTCTCATATGTGGTATTTGTGGATCCTCACCAAGGCAATAATGGTGTTTATGCCTTCTCTCTCTTTTTTTAGAATATGTGGTATTTCTGGAATAAGGCAGAAGTACATTGTGCCTTCTCCCTCTCACCCTATAACTAAGGCTTATATGTGGAGCTCATAGGTGGGAGAGACAACTCATACATACTTACTAAGTACATATCGTAAGGTCAAGCGATGGATCCAGAGAAATGAGTCATACTATCCAATCAAGATGTGCATGTGTATGGCCGTATGTGGAATAGATGAGGTGGAAGGGGTATAAATATGGAGTATATGGTGGCTAATTGGTGATGAAGGGTACAAAACCTAATTCTGCTTTGCTCCTGGAAGAAACATATCTCTCTTTTGGAACTTGGAAATATTGGGAGCACCTGGGCTGTATACTTTATATATATTTTTTCTTTCTTTCTTTCTTGTCTTTTTTTTTTTTTTTTTTTTTTGATAGAGGCGGGCATCTTAGTACCCATTGTTTTTATAGCGAGACACTTGTCCATTTTTTTCAACTCTCTTTTCTTTTTTTTTTTTTTCTAATATAGCCCAAGCCTCTTTCTGCAATAAAAACTTTTGAGAGATAGCAATAAGAATATTGGAGCTTTATGAGATGTTTGGCTAGATGGATGGTGTAGGGAATATTTTCGATGCTCACTCCCGGGGTAGGAGGAGAACATTTTTGGGGATATAGATGGAATGGGATGGTGTTGCGTACTTCTAGTGCGGCGGCATATGTAAGTGGAGTGAAACGGAGTATACGTGATCTTGATATAGAAGCATGACAAGTCTCTAAGGGTCGACAAAGCTTGACATCACTCAATGCAAAGTAAGTAGTAAATATGTGGAAGTTTTCCTAATCTAAGTAGCATGTATGTATGGGCTGTGGTAGGAATTCAACGCTACGTCATATAGGAACTCATCATGTAGCTTTTTTAATTTTTTAAAAGATAAATCTCCAGAACTCTAGTCTCACTAGGAACAAGATAAACAGCGGCTTAGACTATCTCATATCATATCCGCCAATTACCTAGACTTAGATCAAGCATTAAGCTACCCACAAGTTTCAAGTTCGTGAGTAAATCTTAGATCAAAATAGTTCATCCAAAACTTGGGAGACTTCAAAGTTGAAAACTAGGTACTTGAAAGGAATTATAGCATAGCAACTATTTATCATTTCCATGCATGAGGATTAACTTATTTTGGCAGAAAAAAGCAACATGTGGTACACTCCTTCTATTTATTTATTTATTCCCAAACTTAAAGATCACACTCTACTAAAATTATATATATAGCCTAAACTTTTTATTTGGTTTTCTATGGTTATGCATCTTTTTATTTCTTTTTAACAAAACAAACATATCTAGCTAATATTAAAACATAGGGAAGAGATACTTATCTTGATAACTAGGAGATGCTCTCCCCAAGCTAGATATTGATATGGTCTCCTGGTGATGTTGAAGTGAGGTAGAAGTAGTGGTGGTGTCGGCCTTGCTTGATGGAGCATTGATGATGATGACTTGTTGAGTGCTCTATCAAGTGGTCGTAAATGCCTCCACTCTATCATGTCTTACTCCTTGTTCACTCATCAAGTGCATTATCGATCTAGGCAAATTGCATTTCCTCGAGATGGTGATTCTAAGGATGGTGTCACCCATGTTCTTTGCTTTGGTCCAACATTTTGAAATGAAGCTTTGATAGCGGGGGCTGGTAGCTTCTTGTTTTGTGTGCATGCTTTGTGGGTTCATGACACTCTCTTATGGAATTTTGGGAGAGTGACGGACTCCTCCACATTTTGCTCGAGTGTGTCCTGCTTGCAAAGACAAGGTAGAGATCAAGTGCATGGGCTCTGTTGGTGGAAAAACACCAAATGAGAACCAAAAATTCATTCATTCTTCTCTAACCTTAGGCACATTGAACAAGATATATTTGATGTCTTATATGCTTTGCTTAATCCTAACTTGGGTGACAAGATCGGAAGATTTAACATGAATGTTGCAATTAAAATATTTGGCGAGAAAAAGTCAAATTGCTTAGCTCTTGGAAGGATTGTTTATCTATGCATGATGTATCAATGGTTTTATGATTTTGACTATGAGATCAAGAGAGTGGTGTTAGGAACAAATTAAGAAACAAAACATGTGGAGTTAATGAAGTTGGATCAAGCAAGGTTGTTACTCTAACAAGTTTGATTCTTTAACAGGCCATAATTAAGGAAAATCTTAATTAATGACAACTTACCTCAAGATGTTACCTTTATTATTGGAGCATGACGCAAGACCGTAACACCTTGGGGTGGCCCTTTCCTTTTGCTTGAAGCTTTCCTTGTTTGGCCTCTTGTGTATCCTCTTCCTAACTTGTCATTGTTGGCGGTCAAAAATCAATCACTTTATACCACCAACTCAAGTCTAAAACAAGGAAATACCACTCTTAATGTGACACAAACCTTTGCTATTGACCTAGTTCCACTTGCATTCGAAGAAAATATGTTTTGCAGGTATAAAAGTAGAAACAGGAAGAAATACGCCAAATAAAGATGAGAAGCGCGCACGGATTACGCCTTGTCAAGAGAGAGGCAAAAAGGTCGAAAAGCCTCAAACTAGACCGGATCACCCACGAGGAAGCAACCCACGCCGCCCACGAGCCCACCGGCGAAATTTGGAGGCGAAACACGCCCGAATTGGCGCGCCCGGGCAAGCTCCGATCCCACCAGGCTTTGTCCGGCGGTTCGCCTCGGAGGTGTAGCTGCGGTTGCATGTGGAGGAAATTTCGTTCCCGCGCCAAAAACGACAGAAACCGCCCTTAAGCACCTATTTAAAGGGCTTCACTCCCCCCCTCTTCAAATCGTCAACTCATTCTTGATTCCATTTCCACCTTTGTACACACTAGAGAAGAGGAGAAGTGCCAATCCTAGTTAGAAGGGAGTGAGAGAGGGAATTTGGTGTGGAGCAAAGAGGAGTAGCGACCCCTCTACTCCGTGTACATCAGGCTTCGCCTTTGTACACTCGGTAGACGGAGTGCCGAATCTGTCGACTCCCGTCTCCACACTTGTACCTCTACGGATCATCCTACTACTTTGAGTAAGAGATTCATGTTCTATTTCCAGCTGTTATTCATAAGTCCAAGTTACTACTCTCTCTATTAAGTTTACGGGTTCGTTGTTTGCCTCTTTGGCGGATACTCTAGTAGAGGACTCCTGATGAAGACGGATGCTCCTGGCCAACACTAGAGTAGTGATAAATAGCGTGGGCGTGGTGTCTAAGCTATAAGTCACCCTCGTTTGCTGTGCAGCCCACGGTAGTGAGATAGGCGATAGGTGGTGACAGCCGCTGTTCGTCCTTAGTACTCCTCCACGTCCAGTTGCAGAGTAGAGCTGGAGGCCGGCATCACCTGGCAGACCAGGTGCGATCCGATGCCCGAAGTAAACTTGTAGAGGTGAGGGGAGCCTGACTTAGCTTAACCGCTGCAATAGAACATCACTACCCAAGTCTACCTTCTTCATCCTCCTCTTGGTAGCTAGCTAGAACTGACTTAACGCCTGTTCCCTGTGGAAAATATGATACCCTAAATACTTCCAGGTCAAGTGCTACAACGGTACTTTTCGTGCACTTGCGGACTATTCTGCTTACGCTAAGAAATACCAACAAGCATTTCTGGCGCCGTTGCTGGGGAACGGTTGTTGTTATAGTGTTCAAACCTAGTCTACCCGTGTACCCTACCCCTTAACCATTCTTTTTTATTTTATTTCTTTTATTATGGAGCAACCCACCATTTCCAACCTTTCTGCTCTGAAGGGCGAGCTCTTAGAACGCCCATCTTCTTCGAAGCCAATCACAACTTCGAATTATGAGCTCCGCCCAGGCCTGATGGCCATGGTTTGGGATCAACCCTTCTCCAGATTTGATCGTGAAAATCCATATCACCATTTGCGGGAGTTTGAGCAGCTCTGTGCTTGCCTCACCATTGAAGGCATGTCACAAGACACTCTGAGGTGGAAATTGTTTCCTTTCTCACTTAGTGAGAGGGCAAAACAATGGTATGACCACAACATAGGAGGTGATTGGGAGGAATTGCGGAACAAGTTCTGCCTTGCATTTTTCCCCCTATCCCGAATTGCTTCCCTACGCATTGAGATTCTCACCTTCCAAAGAACAGGAGGAGGAAGCCATAGGGGCAGCATGGGGCAGATTCTCAATTTTAACAAGATCTGTCCCAACTTGTCTATTCCTAACCATATGTTGTTACAACACTTTTGGCTAGGACTAAACAAGGAATCTCCCGTTTTTAGACTCAGCCGCCGGAGGTTCGTTTTCACGCAAAACCACAGAGGAAGGAGAAGCCCTCCTAGACCGAATTCTAGAAAACACTCCTCTTGAACCTATCCATGTAGAACCTAAGCCTACCACGAAAGAGGTCTCTTCGGCTCATGCCGAACTTGATGAATCTTTAGAGAGGTCTTTACCCAAACCCAAGGAGGAATCCCTCTTGGGAGACCTCCCATACATCGAGGATGTGTTTTTCGAAGATTATGGAAACACCTCAAGGTACGAATCTATGAGGAGACCACCACCGGTTCTGTCACTCCTTGCGAGCCGTTGAGCAAAGATTCTCTACGAGAGTCAATCAAGGAGTTGACTGCCATTATGAGTAGCGAATGGGTAAATGAAAGCAAGATGTGCTCAAAAGAAATTCAGATTCGCACCCCTTCATTCCCCATTCGTTTGCAAAATCCAAGGAAGCTAGGAGGAAGTGCAATATAACCCAACTGTTGGAATCAACATCATATCACATTCGTTCGCTCAAACTTGTTTGAGTAATGAGCGACGTTGGCCTATAGTTAAGACCCTTAGAAATGACACACGTTCCATCCTTCCAGGGATAGGGTTATTGCACAACATTACTCTTCACCATGAAGATGTCGAACTCACTCTTGATTTTCATATCTTTAATATTGAAGATTTCGACATCTTAATCCGGCATCCCCTCGAGAAACTTTTCTCCGATCCACCAAAAATAGGGAATTAGATATTAAGTTGGGGAGAGATACGTTCACACTACCCATATCACAAACGAAAAATTCAATAGTGGAACCTCTGTCCCCGTGCATGCCCATAGAGGTAGTGTTGGAAATACCATTCAAAACTTCTAAGCATCTTTGGAAAAAAGAGACGCTAAATTCTTCATTGAGGAAATTGATGAAGTAGGAGATTTCATTGACCTTACCACAGAGAGGGCACCGACACCTCCTCCCATTGAGCTAAAACCCCTTCCCGAAGGCCTGCGCTATGTTTTTTCTAAATGATGATAGAAACGCTCCTATAATCATTAGCGATAAGCTAACCCGATGAGGAGGCTTCGGACTTATTAAAATCCTGGAAAAACATAGAATGGACTTCGGTTATTCCCTTCATGATTTAAAGGGGATTAGCCCAATGATATGCTCCCATCGCATTCCTGTTGACCCTGAAAAGACGCCTTCGCGTGAACCTCAACGCCGGCTCAACAATGAGATGAGGGAAGAAGTCGTGAAGAAAGAAGTCCTCAAACTTCTTCACGCCGGATAATCTATCCCGCACCACATAGTGGCCCAGGTTAGCCCGTCCGGTGGTGCCTAAGAAAGGAGGCATGACGGTTATTGAAAACGCTAAAAATGAGCTTATCCCTCGTGCGTCTGAGTCACGGGGTGGAGAATGTGTATCGATTATCGAAACTTAACTCTGCAACCAAGAAAGACCACTTTCCGCTTCCCTTCATTGATGAAATGTTGGAGGCCGGTTAAGCGGCTTTATTCTTTCTTCTATTTCCTAGGCGGGTATTCCGGATATCATCAAATTCCCATCCACCCCGATGATCAAAGCAAGACCACTTTCACATGCCCGTATGGAACATACACTTATTGAAGAATGTCATTTGGGTTGTGTAATACACCCGCGTCATTCCAACGGTGCATGATGTCCATCTTCTCAGACATGATCGAAGAAATCATGGAGGTTTTTCATGGATGATTTCTCTGTCTATGGAAAATCGCCGACAACCTGTCTAGAGAATTTAGATAGAGTCTTGCAACGATGCCAAAAAAGGACACAGTACTCAAGCTGGGAAAAGTGCCACTTCATGGTCCGAGAGGGCATTGTCCTCGGGCACCTCGTGTCCGAGAGGGGGATTGAGGTAGACAAAGCAAAAATCGAAGTGATTGAAAAGTTACCTCCCCTATGAATGTAAAAGGAATCCGTAGTTTCTTAGGCCATGCGAGGTTCTACAGACGCTTTATAAAAGATTTTTCACACATCTCTAGACCCCTCACAAGCCTATTAGCTAAAGATGCACCTTTTGAGTTCACCGATGAGTGTATGAAAGCTTTCCTCACCCTTAAGGGAGCACTCATCTCAGCACCAATCATCCAACCACCCGATTGGTCACTGCCATTTGAAATAATGTGTGATGCTAGTGACTATGCTGTTGGTGCGGTCCTTGGCCAAACCAAAGATAAGAAGCATCACGCCATCGCATATGCTAGTAAGACACTAACAGGAGCTCAATTAAACTATGCCACAACTGAAAAAGAACTCCTAGCGGTTGTCTTTGCCATGGATAAGTTTAGATCGTACTTAGTGGGATCAAAAGTGATTGTCTACAACGATCATCTTTGCATTAAAATATTTGCTCACTAAGAAAGATGCCAAACCTAGACTTATTCGATGGATTCTTCTACTCCAAGGATTTGATCTTGAAATTAAAGATAAAAAGGGAGTAGAAAACACTGTAGCGGATCACTTGTCGCGATTGCAGTTCACTAACATGCAGGAACTGCCCATCAATGGTTTCCTGCGCGACGACATGCTCCTCAAGGTGGAAGACATAATCCCATGGTACGCAGACATTGTGAATTTTATGGTTTCAGGTTATGTACCGCCCGGCGAGTCCCGACAGAAGCTGCGGACCGAAAGCCGACGCCGCCTTTGGGATGATCTGTACCTCTATAGGGTGTGTTCAGACGGCATGCTAAGAAGGTGTGTGCCCACCAAGGAGGGCCAGCCGGATCATTGAGAAATGCCATGCAGCTCCATAAGGAGGACATTATGGAGTACACCGCACACAAGCCAAAATCTGGCAATGCGGATTCTACTGGCCAACAATGTACCATGACACCAAAGAATTCATCAGAAGGTGTCACAAGTGACAGCAGCAAGGAGGCATCACCTCACGCAACGCTATGCCCCTCCACTACAACCTACAAGTGGAAGTCTTCAATGTCTGGGGTATTGACTTCATGGGACCTTTCCCAAAGTCCCATGACAGTGAATACATCCTCATCGCAGTTGACTACGTATCCAAGTGGGTGGAAGCCTTACCCGAGCGCCGATTCCAAGCACGTAAGGAAGATGTTCTAGGAAATAATCTTCCCTCACTTTGGAACCCCAAGGATGGTAATAAGCGACGGAGGATCCCACTTCACCGATAAATCTTTCAGAGCTTTTCTATGAGAGTTGGGATCCAAGCACAACATAGCCACACCCTACCATCCTCAAACAAGTGGCCAAGCTGAAACCTCAAACAAACAAATCAAAAACATCCTGCAAAAGACTGTCAATGCAATGGGAAAGGGCTGGAAAGATAAGTTGCATGATGCACTATGGGCATCTGAGAGCGACACAAGACCCCCATTGGCATGTCACCATTCCAAATGGTCTATGGAAAAGCTGTCATTTGTCAGCAGAACTCGAGCATCGAGCTTACTGGGCAATAAAAACATGGAACATGGACCTCAAACTGGCTGGCCAGAATAGACAAAAGCAACTGACCGAGCTAGAGGAATGGCGTGAGAAGGTATACCCGCGAGTGCCAAGCTATACAAAGAGAGAACCAAAAGATGGCACGATATCGAATTCAGCACAAAACATTCCATGAGGGAGACAAGGTATTACTTTTTAACTCCCGAGTAAAACTTTTCGGCGAAGAAAAACTACGAAGTAAATGGAAAGGACCATATGTCGTTGTCGACGTCGCGCCACACGGAGCTATCACCATTCAGGGCGACGCGAAGGTAATTTATCCAAGGTAAATGGTCAACGTTTAAAAGTTTTCCTTGAACCTTCTCATGAAATAAATAATTCCATAGAAAGAATAAATCTAGTAAGTTTTGAAAATTATAAAAATTAATACATTTATGTTCTACCTTGTTTTTAATTCTTGCTTATCAATGTAAAAAATATATATATATAATAAAATATACATATATATATATAATAATATGAAAAACATTTTTCTTTTTTTCCTTAACTTTTAGCAAATAAATACACAATAAAAGCAAAAATAGAAATTCCACGCACGGGGCGGGAAGAGGATAACTGAAAAGAGGATCAGGACAAAGCCCGAGACAGGCGGCGCTGTCCACTGGCGCGCCAGCGCCATGGGCGCGCCGGACCGAGGGACTTCCCCTCGTGTCCATCCTTTTCAACCGCCTCGCCTTCTCATCCTGATCTTCACCCCGCTGGTGCACGGTCGAGAAACCACAGCATCATCTATAAATGCAGCTCACCTTCTCATTCCAATTTGCACCAAAACTCCTTCTTCCTCCTTGACAAAGAAACCACTCTAGCTCACCCATCATGTCAAGCAACAAAAAGAATTATATCTTTCTTTAGGATTGGATATAGAACCAATTAGAGGAGAGCCTGAGAGTTCTATTGTGAGGGAAGAAGCTATGTTTGTAGTAGCAGAACCCCTCGTGATCTTGCCGCCTCCAAGCATGATCAAAGGAAAAAAGCCAAGAAGAATTCTACCAACACCCAGAAGAAGAAGGCGCCCCTCATCAGCGCAAAAAGGAAGCGCCCTGTCGAAGCTCCTAGGAATAGATTCTTGCAAAAAGAGAAGTCAAATCATGTGAATTCTAGAACTACTAATGCTAAGCGAGTAGTAAAAAGAATTATTCCACCACTAGGAAGTGCTCCCCAGAGGACAACCCCCAGGTTTCTTTAGCGATAGCGAGGATGAAAAACCCGAGAGAGAACCTACCCTTGCCTCCATCAACGCTAGCATCAGAAGCCTCCGCAGAAAAGTAGAGTAGACCCAAAATAGCATAGCTGAAGAAAAATTAGAAATAAAAATTTAGAAGATTCTATCACAGAAATGCGTCGAGGGTTCAATGAAAAGCTAGCTCGGGTAGCAAGAGCTGCTGGGGTGTCAAGTGCTCTCGCCCCACCTCGCTAGAGCACGCCTAGGTATTCCGTATTCAGGCATAATTTAGTTTCTTTTTTATTGTTATTCACTTTATTCCATTTGTATGATGTAAATGCCTGAATCAATAAAGATGAATATTTGAATATCTTGTTGCACACTTGTCCCTTTTGTCTCTTTTATTTTACAATTGTTAAAAGGAACAAGTGTGGGGGAGGAGCCTACGCATGAGCTACACAAGGTAAAAAACTTTAAGTTAAATACATTACATCTCCCTTGCAAGATTCAAATTTAAATGAAAAAATTAAATTTCAAGACTCCATCTTTAAATCTCTCAATGATCATCAGTCTGCATATATTTTATTCCTTACTTAAATCCTATTCTTTGATGAGCAACTCTCTATTAGAGACCCCATTTTATCTAAATGATTGCACTTTGAGATATAGTAGGATGACTCGAAATTTAATATCTCCTGCAATAAGACTTGGATTTCTTTTCAAAAATTCAATCAAGCTTGCTCCTGGTTCGATTTAGATTAAAATTCCTACCAAGGCCCGATATATAACTTAAACATCCACAAATAGCTACTTTCTATTGTATTGAGTCTTGTCAGGGCACTGAGATTTATGTTGAGAGAGTTTCATACTCCCAAGATCGAAATTCACGTACACCCAAAAATAAATCGCCAACTCTTACAATTTGAGGGTTCACGCACAACATGCACCACCCCCATCCACCAAATAAATGCTCCATCCATCGCGCCATGATCATCCTTTGACACATAAAGAGGGTACAGGCTATATTAAAAAAAAAAAGGGACATGTGTCCTAACAATAATGAGAATATTCCTCATTCAAAAAAAAAAGAGAGAAACATATATATATATACATATATATATCTAGCCTGTCCCTCTCCAAAGGCATTCAAAAAGGAAAAGATCATGAGCCAAGGAGTAACTACAAATATTCCTTTCCACACACTTGCACATTTTTTGATCTAGGAATATGACACATCCCTCCTAAGATCCGGGCTTGACCGGACAATACATACAAGGTAAATGCGCATCTTGTCACCATTCAAAGAGAAACCCTACATAAATATTAGAATGAGTGTGAGTGACAAGAGAAGAGTGTCATGGTAAGGAAACAACCCACAAATACGAGAGACTTATGTGAGAATCAACCATGGAGCATTGCTGATTTTTCTTTTCAAAAATTAAAAACCAAGTCTATGCGCAAGGGTAGGAGTAAAAAGACAAGAATCCAAGCTGTTCCATTGTTCAATCATCCAAGATAGCTTGGTAGCCATCTTGAATGCTCACAAAGCGGGTAAAAGTTTGGAATAATCTTTATGCAGATTTTGAAAATTATAAGAGGTAAACCCACTTGGTCACGCACTTTACTCGAGGGCCGAGTAAAGACTAAGTGTGGGGGAGTTATTGGCGGTCAAAATCAATCACTTTATACCGCCAACTCAAGTCTAAAACAAGGGAAATACCACTCTTAATGTGACAAAAACCTTTACTATTGACCTAGTTCCACTTGTATTCAAGAAAATATGTTTTGCAGGTATAAAAGTGGAAAAAGCGGAAAAATCGCCAAACAAAGATGAGAAGCGCATTACGGGATTACGCCTTGTCAAGAGAGAGGCAAAAGGCCAAAAAGCCTCAAACTAGACCGGATCACCCATGAGGGAAGCAACCCACGGCGGTCCACGAGCCCACGGTGAAATTTGGAGGGCGAAACACGCCAGAATTGGTGCGCCCGCCCTGGCGTGCCAGCGCGCGAGCAAAGCTCCGATCCAGCGGGCTTCCGTGCGGCGGTTCGCTCTCGAGAGGTGTAGCGGCGGTTGCATGTGGGGAAATTTCGTTCCAGCGCCAAAATGACCTTAAAACGCCCTTAAGCACCTATTTAAAGGGCTTCCTCCCCCTCTTCAAATCATCAACTCATTCTTGATTCCATTTCCACCTTTGTACACACTAGAGAGAGGAGAAGTGCCAATCCTAGTTAGAAGGGAGTGAGAGGGAATTTGGTGTGGAGCAAAGAGAGGTAGCGACCCCTCTACTCTGTGTACATCGGGCTTCGTCTTTGTACACTCGGTAGACGGAGTGCCAAATCACATCGACTCCGTCTCCACACTTGTACCTCTATGGATCATCCTACTACTTTGAGTAAGAGATTCATGTTCTATTTCCAGTTGTTATTCATAAGTCCAAGTTACTACTCTCTCTATTAAGTTTATGGGTTTCTTGTTCGTCTCTTTGGTGGATACTCTAGTAGAGGACTCCTGATGAAGACGGATGCTCCTGGCCAACACTAGAGTAGTGATAAATAGTGTGGACATGGTGTCTAAGCTATAAGTCACCCTCGTTTGCTGCGCGACCACGGTAGTGAGGTAGGCGGCAATTGGTGGCAGCCGTGTTAGATCCTTAGTACTCCTCCGTCCGATTCTGGTAAAGCTGGAGGCCAACATCAAATGGCGGAACCGGGTGCGATCCGGTGCCCGAAGTAAACTTATAGAGGTGAGGGGAGGCCCGACTTAGCTTAACGGCCGCAATAGAACATCACTACCCAAGTCTACCTTCTCCATCCTCCTCTTGGTAGCTAGCTAGAACAGACTTAACGCCCGTTCCACGTGGAAAATACGATACCCTGAATACTTATAGGTGAAGTGCTACAACGGTACTTTCCGTGCACTTGCGGACTATTACGCTTACGCTAAGAAATACCAACAGTCTTCTTCCTCTTTATTCCATAAAGTTCTTCTATCCATGAGTGTGTCTTCCTTGAAAGATTTGTTGTGTCTTGCTTCTTCTGGGTGTGAGTTCATCTCGGGACCTCCCCCAAGCTTATTTGAGAGTTTCTTCTTTTAACGGGGGTTAGTCCAACAAAATATACCAGTGTCTACACAAGTAATACTTAGTTCAATAACCAAACTAGATTTCATGTCTAATTTGACTAAAGCGAGGCAATTTAACCTAAGCACCATGCTAATTTAAAGGCCTATGGAAATATGATCGGTATTCCCAAACCAAAGCATACTATGGCGAGACAAAAGGTGACATGTAGGCATTTATAGAGATTTACTAAAATAGGGATGAAAGCGTGATCATGATTATTTATCAAATTGAGCATGTCTTAAGGTAGAGACAACCAAGATAGTGTAGCAACATGATAAAGAGATGTTCTATGCAAGTGATTCAATGTTGCATAACGATTGGTCAGACATACCTTACATTGCCATCCTTCATTCTTTTTGCTTGGACACTGGAATGGTTAGCGACAAAAATACCCGAAGGAATATTTTTCACATTTATATCTCTATGCTCATTTCACAAGTGTGTTATAGCAAAAGTACATGCTCATGTTATTTCTCAAGAAGTGCTCGTCCTTAGGAAACCATTGAGTTATGATTCACGATGATGAAGTGGTTTCCCCTCCAACATCAATCTATCTCAAGATTTATGCCAATGGGATCTAGAATATTTATGATAGATGTATGCATCTACAACCACCCTTTGAAAATCTATAGGAGGAGAGAATGAGGGGGTTGAAGATCTCATGCATGATAGGGATAGAGAGACTAAGTGATTCGGGAAGTTTCTCATGTGAACATGGACTAGATGAAGTGTCTATGAAGCAGTTATCATACTCACTGATGTTATCTTCCTTCACAAACTCTAGGGTTGATTCATCATGGATTGCTAAAGTTTGCCTTGGATTGGTGTCTCTAGGGCTGATTTCATCTAAGATCTCGTCCATCCAATCAATAGCTGTAGCACATAGGCTTTTAACACTCTCCACCATTGTTGTTGTTCTTCTTGGTCTTCTTGGTGGTCTTGATGCCTCCTATGCTTGGGTTGTTTTGGTGAATTTCTAGGATCATCATGAGTCTCAAAAGAAGAAAGCATATATGGATTTATCGGGGTTAAGGATGGGTTTAAAGGCAGGTTCGAATAAGTCATCTTGTCTAGGCATACAAGGGGAGAAGATAAGATTGTCTTCTAGATAGCTTTGCTCTCCTTCTATGGCATTATTAGACATGCCATCCTCGATTTCTTCCCAATGTCCTTTATAAGAATAATGACATTTTCTAAGAGACTCCTCCACAAAAGAATCTGAATTATAGTCACTTGGAGGTCTCTTATATGGACGAGAATTTCTTGTTCCCCCAAAATCACTAAGGTTATCTTTAAGTTCAAAAGGGTCTTCCAAAGGTGGAATTTCTTCTTCCTTTGGAGGATTTTGGAATATTGATGGTTCGGGATGGATAGCTAAATCTTGGGATTGGAATTGTTCTGAATTAGCTATCGAAATTTCCTCTTCTTGATCGGTGGATGATTCCTTCTCTCTTCCTCGAAGATTTTATAATGAACGCTAGCCCAAGTGGGATGTCCACTGATACAATCAAGGGTACCCCATGCTTTGCTAGCGGTTAAAAAGAGAAAAGCTCCGTTCGAGGCGGCATCTAGGGTTTCCCTAGAATCCTTGTCAAGGCCTATATAAAAATGTTGAAGAAGCACATGGCCTTGAAGTCCTAGGTCCAGGCCAATGGTGAGGAGTTAGTTAAAACGATCCCAAGATGCACTAAGGGATTCTTCTTTTAGTTGTTTGAAATTTGAAACTTGTAGTCAAAGGCTAACCATTTTGGAGAGAGGAAAGAATTTTTGAATAGAATTCAAGGCATATGGTTCCCCAATCTCCATGTAATTTTCCTACTGATCGATTATACCAATGTCTAGCTCTTCCCGTTAAAGAGAACGGAAAGGCCTTCCATTGTAAGGATTCATCCAACATACCCATGATGCATGGCATCCACAGATATAATAAAACTCTCATAGGTGTGAGTACGGGTTGGCATCGCCTTCTCCCGAGAAGGATAGTTTCCGAATCAAGTTTATAAAGTCCGGGTGTAGCTCATAGCCGGGTGATAGGATAGGTTCTCTGAAGATTGTTGTGGCTCTAAGCAAGCACCCATAGGTTGGGCATATTGATAGATAGGAGTGGAATTCATAATGAAAAAAAAAATAAAAAGAATAAAGGGATAAAGGGATAAAAGAATATGATACAAGGATAAGATAGATTCGAAGACAACTCAGCAACCATTTCCCCGGCAACGGCGCCAGAAAGCTTGTTGGTATTTGTTGTGCCCATAGAAATATTAAAGAGAAATAATCCGCAAGCGCACGGATACCGTTATAGCTTTCACCCGGAGGGTTTTAAATATCGTATCCACAGGGAAACATGTGAGGGTGACTATGGTCTAACTTAACCCAGAGCAGCACAAGACTTAAGAAGGTTGAGAGTATAGATGGGATCACTAAGATAGCTAGTTCTAATCTCAATAAGCTATGTCTTCTAATGTTCTATCTGGGGACATTATCTAGGAAAGACACCAACAGAGGATGCTTCCCTAGTATGCGGGTCCCACTACCCCTGAGGGCGAGGCGGTGGACTCTGAGGAGGATTAATGGGTCTATAAGTCACACCCGTTAGTTGCCACTGATCCGAAATGTAGGGTGAATCTAATGAGATACCCGAGTCTAAGCACCATGCCTACACTACGAATATTACCTTAACCTAGGGCGCCAGATTAAAGTACTCAAAAGAGACTCGTAGATCAGAAGAACAATATAAACAATGTTGCTTATCAAAAGAAGAAGTAGATTACCAAAGCAACTCCAAGCGTAGGTTAACTTCCACCAAGGTACAAGTTGTGGAGGTAGCACCGACAGGCCGGCACTTCCTCCGGTCCCTTCCCTTTCTCTATCTCTCTTGTTCTAAAGACTAGATCTAATTAGATCTAATCCTCTCTTGAATGCTAGCTCTTCTAGTTCTAGTTCTAGAACTAGAGGGAGACTCAGGGCCTCGGCCTATTGATAATGAATGATAATGAATTAGGGTTTCACCCAGGGGCCAGGGGGTCTTGTTATATAGCCCTAGAGGATGCACCGTGACCCTCAGATCAAACTGACCTTGATCAATGATGTAGATTGCTTCTCAATGGTGGTGGAAGAGTCCTGGTCCAAGTCCAACATGATTGGGCTTCGGGGAGCTACTTGGCCGAGCTTGGGCCCTACTCAGTCGAGCTTGGGCCTTGGGTTTTTGGCCCAATCTTCCGTAGATGTGTAGATCTCGTTGTTAGCTTTCCAGAAAGGTGTGGTTTCTTTGAAAACGGAGTCCGGATGAGGAAGTTATGGCCACTTTAGTGAACTCTACTCTGCAGCTGATATCTTTCGATTCTGAACTCTGAATATAGCGAACAATATGTCCGTTTCGATCGTCTCGACGAGCTCTTTGCACTAGTGCTAAATTGGAATACGTTCAGAACATTTTATGCTTCATATGCTTTGTAAACTCTAGGCTTTTCCTGTTTAATCCCTAAAAATATACAAATCACCAAAACTCATAGAATTCTGTTAGTAAGGCCCCTATTCTATGTTGTTATTAATTATAATTTGCAATAACAAGTGTCAACATTAAGCAGCTAGATACATCACAACTAACTTATCTCATATGCATCCTCATGCAGCTTACACCATTTCATCACCCGCCTCAACATTCTGCAGTAGACTCACCGAGAGGCTCGGATCAAGACGGGAGGAGGCGACCAAAGAAGTGCAGGGATCAAGTGGCGAAGCGTCACTCTGTGACTGGGAAGGTGTGACTGAAGAAGTGTAGGGATCAAGTGGCGAAGTGTCACACTGTGACTGGGAAGGTCGTACCCAAGAAGTTCAGGGGGATCAAGTTGCGATACCTCCTTCGACCCAGAAGGTGCCACCCAAATAGTCTTCCCGAGGTAAATTTTGTTCAACTTCAATCCATATGTAACACAACTTTTGTAACAATCCAATTTAAACTTGTCACTTTTGTAACACAACTCATTTGCAATGTGGACGAACAGTAAAGCCAAAGGCGAGGAGTTACTAGAGGCGACGAGCACTTCCGAAAAAGTTGTGCACATCGGCGCAACGGGGACTATGTGAACTTGTGAACTTGTGAACTTTGTTTTGCGAAGTTGTGAACTTTGTTTGTTAATTTCTGAACTTTGGTTGAGAACTTTGGTTGTAAACTGGTGAATCTCGATTGTGAATCTTGTGCACTTGTGATCTATTTCAATGTGATGAATGGTTGTTATATGTGCTTGTGGTGACGTGTCACAGATGTGGTGATATACGTGATCGATGAAATATGGTTGTTATATATGTGCTTGTGCTGACATATGTCACGGATGTGTCATATACGTGATCGATGAAATATATGATATTTTTTTGCTTCTCAAGCAACAGACCTCGGCGTCAAACAACTAATCGCCGAGTGAAAGACCTCAGCGTCAAATGAGGACGCGCCGAGATTCCAGGCTTCCCAAAACATTCTGGTTTCTGGGGTTATGGAGCGTCGAGATGGTTCAGCTCGGCGTTTAGTTACCTGATGCCAACATGTGCAACCTCGGCGCGCTCCAGCCTCACGCCGAGTTGTTGTGGGGTCAGCTGGGCCCGATTTTGACGGTAGATAATGTCTAAATTTATTTACTAAATATGCTCATAATCAAGGAAAGAATGCTATTAAAATGTTATTGTTTCTAATAATTTCCACGAGTTTTGGTGCACACTCAGTTTTGCGAGAAAAACTCCAGAAAAGGGTGAAAAAGAGGAGAAATAGAGAAACTGGAAGAAAGGACCTAAATAGAGGGATTAGTAGAAATTCCAAGGACCTATATGACAAAAGAAGAAAGCTCGCACAAGCCGGAACCCACCTGTCATGGTATGGGGCCGGGCGGCCTGACAGTGGGGCCAGGCGGCCTCCCGATGGAAACATGTGTCCTACTTCCGAAGCTTCTCACAACCAACCTAAGGAGTAGATCTAAGCCGTCCAATCAAGTCGGTTTGATCGAAGGGCTGAGATTCATCCTATGAGGCTATATAAGCAAGGGCAGAGCTACCCCTGAAACCCTAATTTCATTAGTGATAGTTCATTATAGAATTCAGAGTAGAAGTCTAGGTTTAGAGAAATCAAGATCTCCATGATTAGAGCTATACCAATTCTAGATTAGCTACTACAGATCTTGATTAGCAATCAAGTTTATTAGAAATAGAGAGATTAGTAAGGAGTATTCGGAGGAGCTCCGGCTTTTGTCGGATCTTCTCTCTTGTATTCTGCGGGATCAATCTCTTCGCAAGACGAGTTTGTATTCTAACATTATCTAGTGTTCGACTTTATAATTAAAGTAAGTTTTGGTTTATTTTATTCTTCAAGTTTGCAACTCTTGTTTGAGTACTTTAATCTTGGTTGCTCTAGATTAGAGGAGTAATTCTTAATTTAAGCATGGTGCTTAGATTACGTTTACTTGTGAATGCCCTCTTTTGGCTTGGAATTAGTGGTAGTATCATAAAGGTGACTTTATAGCTTTATTGAATCCTCGGAGCCCACTTCCCGCCAATAGGTGAACGGTAGGCTTTTGTGCATTCTTAGTAAAGTAATTTTGGCCTTACTTTATTAAGAATTAGCGTCCATGATAGAATAAATAAGTCAAGGTTTATCAAGATTAGAATTAGAAAGCCTGAAGTTATCTCCTAGTCTAGCTAGTTTCTTAAGAAATCTTGGTTGTGAAATGGATTGGGTAAACACTAGTTATATTCACCAACCGTTCCTTTGGGTTCGATATTAAAACCGGGAGAGTTCATCTTTTGGTGAAGTGCTACAACCGTATTTCTATCCGTAAACTTGCGGATATTTTTTATCTTAAATTGTGAGCAGTTAATAAATACCAACACTGCATCGGGCGACCCCCCTCGGCCATCTCAAAGGCGAGCTAGACCACGGCGCGCGAGCCCACGCCGAGGTCTCGGCTACCGGGCCCGACCGGGCGGCCGGGCTCAGCCATCTCCCGAGGGCCGGACCTCGGCGTCTTCGCGAGCCCATGCCGAGATCTGTAGGCCGGGCCCACCCAAGCCGGTCGTCTCCATAGTCCACACCACGGCGCGCTCCGACTTGACCCGAGGTCACGCGTTAAGCGCCACAGTCGCATACCTCGGCGGCGTCATGACCTCACGCCGAGGTCCCGACACTTAAAGGCCGCATTGTCACCCCCTTCTTCTTCCTGCCACACTTGCTTCCCACACGCCGGCTCTGCTCTCTCTCCCACCCGTCCGACCATTGAACCCTAGCTCCCAAGTTGTGGACGAGGAGGCCGATCGACCACGTTGATAGTGTCCTCGAGGTAAGACTCCTTGCCCTCTTCCATTCTTTCTGGGTAGATTTACTTGCATTGTCTCAGATTAATTGTAACATTGGGTGAATGGTGATTTAGTACATATGTTGTTAGGACCTGGTCCCGTAGATGGCGGAGGTACCCCCGATACTAACGAGCTCATGAACGATCTCCTTTGGTTACGCATGCGTAGGGACGAGTGGAGCACCACGCGGAGATCAGGCACCTCGCCTACTAGGCTTGGCTTGCCGATCCCCGGGATGGGTGGAGGCCTCCGCCAAGCCACCGGCAGCGGGCGAAGGTTTCCTGGGAAGCTCCGCGCAACAGGCCCAAATACAGGCCTTAGGAGGTAAGCGGAGGTTCCCCGAGGGGCCCCGCTCGGAGGTGCTCGAACGGTTTCCGACAGTGGCAGACGAAGTCTTCGGACGGAAGCCAACCCTAGCACGTCTTCCCCCGATGGGCCGGACTGTAGACTCGCAAGCAAAGGCGGTTCGCAAGAAGGAAAGACCATGAAGCCCTCGTCAGAATATTACGACAAGCGGACATTCCGAGAATATGCCATGGGCAAAATTGTAAAATGTCTTTGACTGTAATCATGCCCTATAAATAGGGGGCCTGGCCCTCATGTAAAATGGTTGGTGAGATCATTAATACAAAGTGACCCTTGGTATTCTCTCTACCCAGCTCTCCATACTTAGCCGTTTTCCCCCTTTGCCTCCACTCGGAGCACCGCCCGGTGGAGATCCATTACCCCTTGGACCTGCTAGTCCAACATTGGCGCCCACCGTGGTTGGCACGATCGCTAAACCATGGCACCACAAAAAGAAAAGCTCCATCGAAAAGCAGCAACGGTAGCTCAAGCCGGGCCTAAACGCGGTACAAGGAGTGTGGGGAATTCCCCGGGATACCGCGGCTCGGACTTACGGGCCGCGACCACCGCGAGCATGGCCCATGACTCGGAGTGCGGGCTAAGGCACCGAGCCCGCGTCCCGCACGATATCGGGAGGATATCCTGAAGATACCGATCTGATAGGATAGACTCCAATCCCAAAAATCATGTAAATAGGATCGCATCCTAACCGATCTCGTAGTTTCTATCTATAACCCTACCCCCCGTGTATATAAGGCGGGTGTTGACACCTGTTATAGCATAATATTACTAGTCAACTAAACATGAAATAAGGGCATAAAATGAATATCAACATAAGTCTAGGGGTCTAACTGACATATTTCCATGAGTTTTGGTATTTCATGACTTTGCAGGGACTAAACAGATAAAAAGCGGTGAGAAGCGTGAAAAGCCCAAGAGTTTGCATCCCATACGATGACAAGACTTAACCATGAGGTAACTCAATCCAAAAAGTGGACTAAAACATTCTAGAAGACACCAGAAGACACCGGGAGGAAGGAGAAGTCGTTGTGACACAGGGTCCTGGCGATCGCCGAACTGTTATTGGCGACCGCTAGGTGGGTCCCACCCGTCGCCCTCATCTTCCTATGGCGGTTTACCACCCGACAATTGAGGTTGCATCTATACCGTTGTTCAAGGTCGTTTTTGATCCAAGGGTCCTGTTCATCGCCGATGGCTATATAAGAAGACCACGACCCCGGGGGCTAAACCTAATTCATTCAACTCAATACTCAATAGGCTGAGGCCCTGACCTCTCTAGTTCCAATCTAGATTAGACACCATGTAGAACTAAAAGCCCTAGAGTGAGTTGAGAGCAAGCATCAAGAGAGATTAGAGCCATAGTTCCCATGAGAGAGACTAGAGCTAATCTTGTTCCGAGAGCTAAAGCGTGGGTGAAGGGAAGAGCTGGCGAGGAAGCACCGGACTGTCGGTGACTCCTCTACATCTTGTACCGTCGGGATCAAGTCCAATTAGTATTGGGGCCTACCTCTGAGACTTCTAAGGAAGGATCAACTTCTTGTTTGAGTAAGTAATTGTTCTTATTGTTCACAACTCTTATTTGAGTACTTTAATCTATGGGAATCTATAGATTAGAGGAGTGGCTTAGGTTTAGGCGTGGTGCTTAGGGCGGGTTGCTTGTGGATGCACCCTACCTTCCGAGGCGTGGTAGTTCGTGGTAGTGACAAGTACCATTGATTCCTTTGGAGTCCACATCCCGTTGGATAGGCCAAGTAGGACCATATTACTGGAGGATTGCACGTTTCGTCCCTGCTTTCCTTTGAGTACGTCCCCCTAAGACAATATCAACATAGCTTACAAGGGTAAGAACTAGACAACCGTAGGAATCTCCTTACCTCTTTATCCTCTCATTTCGTCACCACCATGCCAGAGGGGCACGTGGTCCACGGTGGATCTCCTCCCAGATCCAATTTGGTGGGAGGCTACATCGACGATCTTGTTGGCGGCTCACGACCTCGCCGTCACCGAGAACACCGTACTTTTCGCCCGACGACAAAACCATCATCGCCTTCGACGACGAGGGCCGGGAGATGCATCTTCGACCCCGGTGTTGATATTTCTAACACGATCCATAATAGGAAGGCGATAGAAATCTATATGGTATCTATCATAACTTGTCGACTTGGATGTGGAGTTAATCTCACGATCCAATAAAGGCGGAGTTAGGCGGTGTTAGTTGTGGGGTGTAATCTCAAAGCATCATTATCCATAGTGGAGTTAATCTCACTAAGGATATGTACACAAGGTGTACCACTCATTTCTAGGCATTATCTACATACTAGTCTGTCACCCTCACAATAACGCTCTAAGAAATGCATGTATGGTATTCTTGATATGCCTTGATAAAAGATGAACATGATATCTGCAAGCGCACAGATAGAAATACCATTGTAGCACTTCACCGGGAGTCTATCCAGGTATCGTATTTATATTTTACCACAGGGAAGGAGTAGTCTATGGAAAGTAAGAGAGATAGGTATGTCTAATGCATAGGTTAACTTGAGATCACTTGAGATTCACTTGCACTGTATAATGCGTAGTAACCATATGTCTCTAACAATACTCATAACAGGATAAGTCACATAATAAAGATAAATGAATAATAAATGATAACTACCTAAGTCTAAGATCATGATATGCCACTAGTATCATATGAGCTATCAACATGGTATAGAAAGAATAGAAAGAATATCCCTAAGTTACTCATAGTCATATGTCAATGAATACTACAATTAGTGCAATTACATCTAGCTATCATGGCAAGGTTGCAATACATCTACACATGGTAAGCATTACCAATGACAATCAAGGATGAAACTTGATCATCACCGTAATTATGGCTCAACTTGGCCTATCATTCGGGGGGGGGGGACTCCAAAGGACTCAACAGGGCTGTCACTCCCGCGATCTACCACACGTCCCGGAATGTAGGGTGCAGTCGCAGGTAAACGTTGTATAAACACCACGTTTACACATTGCTCACCACCCACTAAGTGATCATCTAAGTGGATGCTATACGACTCCATGCATAAAATATAAGACAAACTTACTAAACTAGATATATAATCATAGCAAGCATGGATACATATCACTAAGAATATAATCATAAAATAGAACAAAAGTCATAGCAATTGTATTCTAACTAAGATACTTATAGATTGGATACAAGAGAGAAGCCACGAAAGCTCGGCTCCCGCTACTTCTTGACTATCGTGAATCCAAGGCAAGCTTGACTTCCTCTAGATCTAACTAGGTAGCTAACTGCTTCTAATATGATGAACTAGGGCTTAGGATCTAGACTTGGTGGGATGAGATGATCTCGAGACTGAATTGAATGAATTAGGTTTTTGCCCCGGGGTCGTGGTCTTCTTATATAGCCATCGGCGATGAACAAGGACCCTTGGATCAAACCGACCTTGAACAATGGTATAGATGCAACCTCAATGTCGGTGGTAAACCGCCATAGAAAGGAGAGGCTGACAGGTGGGACCCACCTGGCGGTCGCCAGTAATGGGCCTGGCGATCGCTAGTGCCCTGAATCACAACGAGATCTCCTTCCTCCTGGTGTCTTCTGGTGTCTTCTAGAATGTTTTAGTCCACTTTTTGGGTTGAGTTGCCTCACGGTCAAGTCTTGTCATCGTATGAGATGCAAACTCTTAGGTTTCTCACCGTTCTTATCTGCTTTTATCTCTTCAGTCCCTGCAAAGTCATGGAATACCAAAACGCGTGGAAATATGTTAGTTAGACCCCTAGACTTATGTTGATGTTCATTCTAAGCCCTTATTTCATATTTAGTTGGCTACTAATATTATGCTATAAGGCATACCAACACCCAAGCGCAGTCCGATCTGGTGGCTTTGACGCGGACCTTATCCGGGCCCCCACCTCCCGGCCGGCGCCCGCACTCTGCCAGCATTGCCGCAACGATGAACAGCATCCGCAACGCCCGCAGTGGCTATCTCGCCCGACGATGAGTCCATACTGCCGGCGGGTCGACATGCACCTCGACATCGGCCCTTCTGCCGGCTAAATAAAGATGTGTAACGTAAGTTTCTCATGATTTCAAAAAAGATGATTTTTTGTGATGCTTCATTACTTTATGCATTAGTGCTTATGTCTTCAACTTTTTTCTAAGGATCTTCACACGACTTTGCTCTCTCCTGAGCTGGCCGACCTCTCCCTATGTGACCAGCCCGGCCCCCCTGGGGTGCTGAGTCACTGGACGTCGGTTCATAAGCCCCTCGGGTCATACTGACCATTAATCGCTGACCTCGACTTCGCTCTCCGGAGCCGGCTTCGACCTCTCCCTATGTGACCAGCCCGGCCCCCCTGGGGTGCTGAGTCACTAGACGTCGGTTCATAAAGCCCTATCGGGTCATCTTACGACCGTGTCGGCCGACCTCGACTTCGGGCCGACTTTGACCTCTCCCAATGTGACCAGCTTGGCCCCTGTGGGGTGCTGAGTCACTAGATGTCGAATCTTGCGAGTCGGCCCCGACCTCTCCCAATGTGACCATCTCGGCCCCCACGGGTGTTGAGTCACCGGATGTTGGCGGTGCTTCTCGATGACATCCATCCTATAAGACGCACACCGCAACCCAGTCCGGCGTCGCGGGATGGACTAACGGGGCGAGGCGCCCGCGAGGGTCAATCGTGTCCTTGAAAAAATAACAAAACATCAGACAAAAAGCAACCAGAATACTTCAAACTTACGACTAACATACCGGTTTCACTATCATCACATGACTAACTCATTGTTCAAAAGTACAAAGCTCTCCTATCTATGCTCAGGAAACAAATTAAGATCGGCAAGCGACTTGGCGGCTTCATCAACTTGCTCGCGCAAGAAGTCGGCACAGTCGGCCCACGACCTCTGTGTCGTACTCGCCTTCTATGGTAGCAAGATCGACTTCGAGTGCAGAGACTTGACAACGGCCAGCGCATGGGTCACCTCCCTCCAGGCCGGCCCACCCTCGAAGAGCGAAGTTCCCTCCATGAGTGGCGACTCCGCTCTAGGAAAGACGAAGGACGGGATCCGCTCGTGGCCGCCGGAGGGACCGGGTAGTTGAGCACCGGAGCAAGCGCCTCTGTGTCTCCTTGAGCTCGGCTCATTTGCTCTGCCGCCTATTGAGGCGCTGTGACAACAACAAGGCAAAGGATTATTTAAACGTGAGCGAATCAACAGGGAACCACAATAGGTACCCCAAAAAGCCTACCTACCTCGAGGTCGGCCTTTAGCTTTTCAACCTCGGCCTTCGGGTCTTTGCCGCCCCTCCGCCTCCAAGCGGGTTCGCTTCGACCTCCGCCAATGCAGCTGTTGAAGGCATGGAAACAATTACAAAACAGAGAGGAATACGACCTTGTTGAAATGTTGATAAAAACAGGTTGGAGCTTACCGTCTTTCTCCTAGGCGAGACTTTTTTTTTTGCCTCACGCGCTTTGGACGCCTCCACATGCGCCGCGCCCCGACGATGCGGTCGTCAATGGCCGCCGCGGCTAGCCTAGCGTTCTCGGCGCACATCTTTTGAAGAGCCCCGCACCCGGCGCACTCTCGGCGCGGCTCCTCCGCCGGGCGTCCGTCGAGGTCGTTGACAAGTTTTTGCGGGCGGACGTTCTCCACCTACAACTTCTCCATCTTCTCACATGATAGAAAAATCTCTCCAAAGATGTGATGATGGGCCTGCGACGTCCGCACTATTTCCTACAAATACGGGAGACTTCAACAAAGAGAAGGGCGTGAACTTCAAGACATACGGACAGGGCACAATCAAACGCTGCGAGGCTGCGGCCTTCAGCCGCCTCGCCGCGATGACCTGAACTTCCACAAATTCTCATCATCAATGGCTTGAAGTCGACCACCTCAAACGAGTCACAATCGTCCCACGACATGGCGGAAGGTCTTGGTCACGCTGCCTCGCCTTCTACGCCATTTCGGTAGCGACCGGCGAGGGGTCTCCTCAATCACCTCCTCCGGAGGGGTGGGCGGCCGGGAGAACCCCGACGTGTGGCCCGAGCTCCAAACTCTCCCGACCCCAAGGGCTAGGTGGGTCGCCGCGTGCTTGTCATTCGGCGGTGATGATGCCACAACCTTAGCCACGCCCGTATGTCCCTGCCCCCTCCACCGGCTTCAATGGTGGAGGACTTGCCGACTTCCGCCCCTCCACCGGCTCCTCCACGGGGTCCGGAACCGGCTCCTCCGCGGGGTCTGGGCAAGCCGACGCCCCAGCGATCCGGCGGATGCCAGCGCCTCCGCCGTGAAGGATCTGAGCTCGACGACAAGATAGACAAATTAACTAACTGCCCGGATGACGGAAGAAAATTTTACAACACTAAAATGCACCCGGTCTTCGGTGAGTGGGGACGGGAATCTACGCGCAAGACCAGGGAGATGTCGGCGTCCTCCTCCCGGTCCCCGCATCTTCCTCTTCAACCTCCGGATGACTCGGAGGCCTTTCCTCCCGGTCGGAGGGGTCTTGGCCACCTTTTCCCGGCGCTCTCCACGGACTTGCACGCGAGCCGCCGGCTTATTACCTCGTCATCATCACCCGGGCGACGGCGAAGCAATATGCCCTTGGCGTTTCTTCTTTGACGGAGCGTCGGGATGGTCCCGGCACCACGCTTCACGCCCCCGCGATGTCCCGCCGCCTTTCCTCGACCTCGAAGGAGACACGTCCTTCTCGGGCGAGAGGAGGGCGAGGAGGAGGATGAATGCGAGGGCGAGCTCCCCACCGACCTCGGCGCCGGTGCTCCACGGCCTCGTCATCCTGTTGCTACAACGGCGAATCGGGCGCCATCGGCGCCCGTCCCTTGAAGGGCATCGAGAAGTACACATCATTGCCCCGTGCATTGCGTGCACGGGATTTGCCTTAAAACAGCTCGACCTAAAAGGAAACCAATGGAAGCAAAAACATGAATAAAAAAGGAAGCAAGACTCACCTCGGGGCGCGGGTTGTGCGGGCCGTACGCCACCAAAGGCGGGGGACCGCGGAGCGGGCAAGAAGAACCTTTTGGCCCGGGCAATGACTTCGGCAGCCGGGAGGTCCTCCTTGCTTTCGAGGCAGGGGCACTTCGTGTGCACATCACGGCCACCACAATCTGCGCAAGCCGCGGTGCTTCCTCTCCTTCGAGGGCTGAATCCGGCCACCGATGAAGTCTATTGTCACCGCCCGGGGCATCAACACCTCTCTCACGGGGCATATTCGGCCGGTTCGCACGGATCCATGTCGTGCTCCCGGCGAAGAAGAGACCACCGTGTGGTGGGGAATCGGCCCGGCGTCGATGTCCTCGAGGCGGGCTGCCACGTGTATTACGAACATAGAACCACTTGGGCTTCCACGAGATTCCAGCCGTGTTCGGCGATAAAAGTACTCCTCCGCGGCGGCCTTCCCACCTGGGCGAAGTAGCGACCACCCACAACTCGGCTGGCGCCCGAGGGCCGACACCGGGTTTCAATTGATAAAGGTACAGCCATAGGTTGAAGTGGGGCTCCACACCAAGATACGCCTCGCGAGAAATGCATGAACACGGCTATTTGGAAGATACTATTTGGCACAAGATTAAAAACTCGATGCCGTGGTACACGAGGAGCTTGGCGAACCAGCCGAGCACCGCAGCCCGAACCAGGATATAAAAGCATTGGAAGGCGGCGACTTCCCCTCCGGCATGGGGTAGTCCTCTCCCACGAGGGACGCGATAGCCGGAGAGGGTCTTCTCGGCGGCAGGCCCGTTGGCGACAAGCTCCGCCCGCGTCGCCTCCTTCATCGTCGACCCCGCCGCCATTGTTCCGTGAGGAACCTGGATCAACAGCGCGCTGCTTCTCCACCTCCTTCAAGGCCAGCGCCGCCTCCGATTTGCTCTTGGGCACCATTGGGGTTGGATTGCCTAAGAACTCTCGGTACGAGAGGAAGGAGAAGGGTGCTCGGAGAAACTAGATCTAAAAATTGCGAAGACGAAGTGGCGGCGGCGTGTGGGAGATAACGGCGGTGCCTTGCCTTGTCTTATACGCCAACGTCTCCTTAGGGGATGCACCACCTCACTCGAACGCTACGCGAGTAAATGGGCCCACGGCCCATCTTGTCCCCACAGCCCACGCAAAGGCGCAGTCACAAGCAAACCCTAAAAGCCCATGCGGCTAGCAGAAATTACAACAATGCGACGGATAATATCAATACAAAGGACCTGGACATAGCAAGATCTCCAATACATCTTCACTCGGGGACTGGCTTGGGGACTTTGACGACATTACCACGCAACACTAACTGTAAGTACCCCTCACCTGCTAGGTGTAAGACGTAACTCCACGCTGTCCAGCTCGGGCTGCCGAGTTTGGCCGGCTCTACGGAGTATTCGCCAACACACCATGCTCGGGGACTTCGTCTGTTTCTTTTTGTAGGACGAGCATCGTACATGACTGGACCCTGGCACCACGTGACTACGTCACCTACTGTCAGGCTCGGGGACTAAGTGGGCACACTTCACCTACGGTGAGTGTGCTCGCTTCTATGGAGACAATGACTGCATCAAAAGGCTCTACGGTGTCCACAAACGCAAAAACATTTTTTGCGCTTAAGTGGGCACACTTCAGGGAGATTGAAGAACTTCAATTTTTTCGTTATAAAGCACCTTACACCCTCTAGCACGTCACACGCGACCTCCGGCCCGACGTCATTGGAAGCTTCGAGCTCGACAAAACAGCTCGGTTCATCTTCGCCGACCTCAGAGGACACCTCAAGGACCTCATGTTAACACTGCCGACCTCTCATGGAGTTCGGACAACGGGTTCTCTCGCTCGAGGACCTCGTGCCCACACCCGTCGACCTCCCGAAGAGTTCGGGCACTGGGCCCTTTCGCTCAACGACCTCTACACCAACACGAGGACCTCGGAAGATGACTTCACTGACCTCTTCATCCGTTTCACCGACCCCTTGCTCCAAACGCCGACCTCATGTGAAGACCTGCTCATCAGCTACAAGGAGCTCCGGGACAAGCTGTGGGGGAATTCCCCGGGATACCCACGGCTTGGACCTCGGGCCATGACCACTACGAGCTTGGCCCATGACTCGAAGTGCGGGCCAAGGCACCGAGCCCGCGTCTCGCACGATATCGGGAGGATATCCTGAAGATACCGATCTGATAGGATAGACACCAATCCCGGAAATCATGTAAATAGGATCACATCCTAACCGATCTTGTAGTTTCTATCTGTAACCCTACCCCCCGTGTATATAAGGCGGGTAGGGACCTCCCTCGAACGACATCTTATTCACCATCCAGTAAAGCAGAGCGTAGGACGTAGGGTATTACGTCACGCCGACGGCCCGAACACGGATACATTGGGTGTCTTGCGCCTCGGAACTACCATCTAGATCTCGGTCTTGCGTACCTCGCCGAATTGATCTACCTTCATGGGACGCCCCTCGGAGGACCGCCGAGAATATCTCTTCGACAAGAAGTGTTGACGGTAACCAACTGTAGATAAAATGCCGTCAACATACACCAAAACAACCTAGAAATAGGGTTTATAGTCTAACAAAATTCCATAGTTTTGGTGTTTATTTGGTTTTGCGGGTACAACAAAGGAAATATGCACTTTGGGCCAAAAATATGAAGAAAAACAATAATAAAAACAATATTTGAAAATGGCCCAAAGGTGAAATTTGGCAAACCAATCCAACCTACCTCGAATGGGCCATGATCCAAAGGTGCAACAACCACGAGAACCGTGCCCAAGATGATGAATGATGACCACACCTTAAAGCCCGGGACCCGAGGCCCCGGCTGGCGGCCAAGAGACTCGGCCGGCCGGGCTCGGCTTTTGATAGGCGGCAACATAACGCCGAGGAACGTCGGTTGACACGGTGGCTAGGTTCAGTGCACCTCCAAACCGCCTATTCCTGGTCGGTTTGGCCATAATGGAGGGAGGAGGCACTTTACCAAAGACCCCCCTACTCTCAAGCTATAAAAGAAGGCCCTCTACTCTACCCCCAAGAAGAAGAAATCCAAGGAGCTTCAAGCACAAAGTGAGCAAGAGAGTAGAGAGTCTTCCTCTTCTTCTACTTCTTCCAATTCTAGAGAGCGAGAGAGGGAAAAGCTAGAAGGAAGTTGGTCCTTCTACCCGGAGTTGTCGGTTCGCCTCCCTGTCCCGCGGTTCCTAGGAAGTCGGAGTGCGGGATTTGTCGATACCCGCTTCGCTTGTACCTCTATAAACTACTTACACTTTCGTAAGCAAGTTTGTGTTAATCTTTCGGTTTATTATTCTTGAGCATATTATCTTAGCTGTTATAAACTTGCGGGATTGATAGTCTGTCTTTCGGGGTGGTAGTTCTTGGTGAAGGAACCTTTTGACCGGGGAACCTGGCCAACATCAAGAACTGTAAACGGTAGTGCAAACGTGGTGTTTGGGCTAGCGGTTACCTATCTTTTGCGGTGCACTCCACGGTTGTGGGGGTAGGCGGCTGGGTAGTGACAGCCTTGTCCGTCCCTTGAAATCCCCCCATGTGAAGGGTGTGTTGTAGTGCTAATTGCCGGTCTGCCAGTTGGGCGTCGGTGCCGGCAAGTAAGGAGAAAACAACCGAGTGATCCCCTCGCTTGAGAGTTTGAGCCCATAAAGACACCTCACCACTCTTAGAAACTATCCTTGCCTAGGGTAGACTCTATCCAGAAAGCCCTCTACGTAAGCCGTTCTCGTGAAATATACGATACCCTGAATACCACCGGGTGAAGTGCTACAACGGTCTTTCCGTGCGCTTGCGGACTTTTCTGCTTTCGCTAAGAAACACCAACAAGCATTTAAAGGCGCCATTGCCGGGGGGCGGTTGTCGTAGTTGTATTTCGGACCTAGTTGACCCGTGTGCCTTGTAGTCTCCAAACAAAAAACAAAAACAAAAACGCGTTTATTTTCTTTTGACCTATGGAGCAACCTACCCTTCAAAACTTTTCGCTCCTAAGGACGAGCTCTTAGAACCATGCCAATCTTTGAAGCCAATCACAGCTTCAAGTTATGAGCTCCGCCCTGGCTTTATAGCCATGGTTCAGGCCCAAGCCTTTTTAGGCTTGGAATATGAAAACCCGTACCATCACCTAAGGGAGTTTGAGCAGCTCTGTGCATGCCCCGACAATTGCGGGCATGACACACGAAACGTAGTGGTGGAAACTGTTCCGTTCTCTCTCACCGAGAGCGAGACATTGGTTCGCCCAAAACATAGGGTTGGTAAATGGAGAATGGGAAGAACTGCGGAATAAATTTTGTCTCGCGTTCTATCCTTTATCCCGAATCGCGGCCCTGTGACAAGAGATACTCAACTTCTGACAAATAGAGGGAGATGGTAAATGAAAAGGATTAGCCCCACATGAGGTTTGGGAATAAGTGATTGTCTGATAATGAGCAAGGAATATACGCCTTTTCTCGCTAAAGAGGATCTATTAAACTCATAATTCATTAGATCCTTGTTAGCAATGTCAACTAGGTATCATAAGTAAATGGATCTCGGTTGTTCAATCCCACTAGTACCTAAAAACGTTTTCCGTGGCGGTGTCGTTTTTGTTTTTTTATTGGCGGGCACGACCGCCCCAAACGAAAGGTCACGGTTAATCGCGTGATTAACCGTGGGCGGGCTAAAGTGCCCGCAATGCTTAATCGATTTTTGCGTGGCGGGCAGATTATGATGCCCCCGCCACCAAAAAATAAAAAAATAAAAAGCCCTAGGCAGGCCCGGCGAGCCCATCTAGGCGGCACCGGCGCCGCGCCCGGCGGATGGAGCTCGCCCACCGCGCCGCGTGGATCCCGCGAGCACCACCGCGTGGATCCGCCGTCGGGCGTCGAGCGCTGGGATCCGCCCGTCGCCGGTGCTCCCACGGCAGATCCGCCGGGCGGTGATGGATCCGTCGAGGCTGGATCGCCGTCGTCATCCTCGTCGGATCCGCCGTCGTCGTCCTCGATCCGCCCTCACTCGTCCTCGATCCGTCCTCGATCCGCCGTCGTCGTCGCCGATCCGGATCCGCCACGCCCGCCGCTCGATGGCTCCCTCGCGTGGGTCCGTGCAGCGCCGCCTTCTCAGCGCCGCCACGAGGAGGAGAGAGCACCTCGAACCACCTCGTGCCGCCCTCGCGAGAGGAGGAGCGCCACCTCGCACCGGATGCGCACTCGCGGCGCGCCGCCGAGTGGAGGAGCGGCGCGGCCGTGCCTTCGAGTGCGGCGCGGTCGTGGAGGGAGAGTGGAGGCGCTATGGCCGGCGTGTGGAGGCGGGGTGAGAGAGAGTGCGGGAGTGGAGGGGAATGGGATGGGTGGCCTCCAAACCCTAACTGATGTTTATATATGTCCAGCTTCGTTAACGGGCCTTCTGGGCCGCACGAACCACGATGGGCCTACTGCATTAAGTGTGGCGGGCCATTTAAAAGAAGCCCGCCACGAAAAATCGATTTTCCGTGGCGGGCGCATTAGCTGCCCGCCACGGAAAATTAATTTTGGCGTGGCGGGTAAAAAATGCCCGCCACGGAAAATAAAACTGGACGTGGCGGTGTATTAACCGTGACGGGCAAATTTTGTGCCCGCCACGGAAAAAGATTTTCGTGTATCACGCCAAAAATCATTTCGTTACTAGTGTCCTTTGATAACCAAGGTCATTCTTTGCTAAAGAGAAATGATCACTATGGGTCGAACTCAATAGAATTGGATCCATTCCAAATAGCGAGAATTAGGATTCTTGATCCCTCTCAATCTCTCTTTCAATTTGAGGATCCTGAGAGGTGTTTTCATAGTCATCTCCGAATATTTGCCATCTCGAATATTTTCGATTTCATTTTTCTATGATATGTCTTTCTATATGAAAATTGGTTATTTACGATGTACGATGATCCTCAAGTTAAGCATCCATGGCTGAATGGTTAAAAAGCGCCCAACTCATAATTGGTAAATTTATGGGTTCAATTCTGCTGAATGCACGCGAACGAGAACGGTCTATTGAACGGCTCTCTATCCATGGAATCTCATCCATCATCCATACATAACGAATTGGTATGGTATTATCAAAATCAAAAAAGATGTACAATCAATTTCTCGATTCAATAGAAGCCCAAAGAGGTGCATATGGTACCCAAATAAGGATAGGATAGATATGTCAAAAGCGGTCCGATTACACCTATTCCTAATGCTAAATAGAATGTAAGGACGTAGGGATTTCTATGTAAACAGTATCCTATTTCCATAGGCTCGAATGACCCCTTCTCATAATAAGAATGTGCACGATCCGGTCGGTATGGAATGAACTTATAATCGATAATCGAGTCGATTCCATGATTATAAGTTCATAACCCTAGCACCCATTCCCATTTTGGGCGGAATGTATGTCCTGTGCTTATTAGCCGGGCTTATTACTAAGGAATAGTAGTCTTTCTTTTATAGGTTAAATTTGGATGGATTTTAGTTTATAGCCTTCCTAGATTATATGAGACCAAAAACAAGAAATGACAAGAAAGTTCTATATGGATAAAGAAATAGAATAAAATTACGATGTGGAAAACAAGAAAGGAATTGTGTACAATGGCATTGTACAACAATTTAATTTGGAAAAAAGGATGTAGCGCGACTTGGTAGCGCGTTTGTTTTGGGTACAAAATGTCACAAAGTTCAAATCCTCATCCCTACCTATTAATTCTCTCTTCTTTATGGGCGTGAGTGGGGAGATCTATTAAAGTGGGTATAACTTGAATTTGTGGATACTATACGGACGTGAGACACGTTAGGAATAGAAAAGGATTTTCTTTTTTTGTTTTGAAAGCGCTCTTAGTTCAGTTTGGTAGAACGCGGGTCTCCAAAACCCGATGTCGTAGGTTCAAATCCTACAGAGCGTGATTCCATATATCTTATCTTATGTCGAAACTAAAATAACTTAAAAAAAAAAAGTAGAATTGTAACTCCAATTTGACCTCCTCCTCCTCAGAGGAGGTCAATCAAAAAAGAAATATTACTCAATCAAAGATCCAAAAAGAAATATTACTCAATCAAAGATCCAACTGATCCCCACGCCTGTATTGCAAATACGCAGTCACGAATAATCCCGCTAAAGTAATAGGAATTAGGCCTAAGACGATTCCAAATAGAAAAACTTCAATCATTTCGATTTGTTCGAGGGGATAAAAAAAGAGGTACGATCTATCTCTAAATAATAGTCTAAACTATCCACGAATCTCAATGACCAAGAAAAGAATTGGTAATTGGTGTGGAAAAGAGTCTAGAATACCAGGAATCCAAAAGAAAGATTCTTCTATTCATTCAATTCATTTCAAATAAGACGTATCTTGTTCAAGCCAATAAATAGAGCTGGGGTTATAGTTAAAGCAGCCAGTAGAAAACCGAAATAACTAGTTATAGTAAGCATGAAGGGGTTAAATTCCATTTTTTTTTACTACACTACATAATGTTGGTAAAGCACTTACCTAAGTTTAAGTTATGGAAAATTCATAATTCATTGGTTATTTTAGATAATACTAAAAAACAAGATAGAGTGAGATACAGAAGTGTAAAAAAAAGAGAAAATCGATTCATCAGACGGAACATGAGTCCCTAATTTCGAATCAAGAGATTTGTTGTGGAATCTGTCAGTTAAGTAAACTAATAATATTAAGAACTAGATCATCTAACGCCATTCAAAAATGAAATTGGATTTTCGGGGGAATTTTGGAATAAAAGATAAATAAAGAATTTAATTTGAAAAAAAAATCTTTCTATTTCGGATTATTTCTTTTTTAATAGGATGGATTTCATCCTCTTTTTGGAGCAAACGGTCGAATATTCCCCTATTCCTTCTTATTTTAACTCATTGTATTCCATATGGAATAAGAGGAGAAGAAAAGCATTTCACGACCCCCGAGGGGCCCCCTCAAAAAGGGAACTATTCCTTGAATTTACTTTTTTTTATTTATTTTTATTCTTTTTTTGAACCCCAACAAAAGTTGATTCGAAGTTACTTCAATTATCCTTTTCTTTTAAGTTCTTCTTGTAAAGTTCCATGCTTGCTGTTTGGTCAAGAAAGTTAGACCTAATCCAACAAACAAGACAAGGATTGATTATGAATCTTGATTCTTCAAAGAATGTATTCCGTTTCTTTCATAACGGATTATCCACTATTCGATTTTCTATTTATTAGATATTTTTTTATGCTAACCAATTAAATTCCTTTAACTAAAAAGGGATAGATTTTGCATATACTTATCTTTGTATTGCGTCAATATGAGAATATCCTTCCTAAATTCTTTATCTTATTAATCATTAACTTAGGTTTTCCCAAGATCTTGGCCGCTATTCCAAATTAAATTATTCTACTATGTCTTTCCGAAGACAATGGAAATAAGTAGGACCCCAAAAATTGTGGGGTTCTATTGATGCCTTGAATAACATGTAATTTTCCTATAGACAAGGAACAAAAAAGAGAAAAAAGGAATTCTGTTTCGGGACCAAGCAAAACTGGATTGCTGTGCCATAGGAAGGATAGCTATACTAATTCGGTATACTCAAAATACACCTTTGGTACAAAATTGACAATCTCACAAGGATGAAATATCAGTAATTTTCTATTTACTGGTGGATCCCATCTTTTACGGAATCAATTCCTTTTTTGAATAAAAATTTTTGGAGCTCAGCATGTCTGGAAGCACGGGAGAACGTTCTTTTGCTGATATTATTACCAGTATTCGATACTGGGTTATTCATAGCATTACTATACCTTCCCTATTCATTGCGGGTTGGTTATTTGTCAGTACGGGTTTAGCTTACGACGTGTTTGGAAGTCCTCGACCAAACGAGTATTTCACGGAAAGCCGACAAGGAATTCCATTAATAACCGACCGTTTTGATTCTTTAGAACAACTAGATGAATTTAGTAGATCCTTTTAGGAGGCCCCCAATGACCATAGATCGAACCTATCCTATTTTTACAGTGCGATGGCTGGCTGTTCACGGATTAGCTGTACCCACGGTTTTTTTCTTGGGATCAATATCAGCAATGCAGTTCATCCAACGATAAACCAAATTCCAACTATAGAACTATGACACAATCAAACCCGAATGAACAAAATGTTGAATTGAATCGTACCAGTCTATACTGGGGTTTATTACTCATTTTTGTACTTGCTGTTTTATTTTCCAATTACTTCTTCAATTGAGAAAAAGAAAGAGAGTAGTAAGAATTCTCTTATCCCATTTGGAAGGATACCATCTTTATAACTATCCATGACTGTTTTTGTCTCTAGCATGACCACTTGAGAAAATGTGGAGGAAAGTAGGGGAAATGGCCGATACTACTGGAAGAATTCCTCTTTGGCTGATAGGTACTGTAACTGGTATTCTTGTGATTGGTTTAATAGGTGTTTTCTTTTACGGTTCGTATTCTGGATTGGGTTCATCTCTATAGTAATCGGAGGATCCAGATTGTAAACATGAAAAAGTAGGAACTTAGCGGGTCCTTACTCCCCTTTATCTGATTAGAGCGGAAAGGGCCCGCGGAATTCTTATTGTTATAACGCGGTTTTATTCCATAATCTAGAAATAGGTTACCTATTTCTATTTGTAAAAATAACAAAGAGAAAACCTTTGCTCTGATGGTTGGAATCCCTCTATTTATTCTTTTGTTTGTTAATGATGTTAGTGAGTGAAGCAATCCATCGGTCGATTTAAAGCCCCCGCCTTTCGCCCATAAAATGGATTCACTCTTATGAAGCAACAAGAAAGAGGGGAAAGGATCCAGTATTTTATTCCATGAAGGAAGTATCCTGCAAATCGTTGATTTAGTTTAGAGTAATAAACTAATAAAACCTTAATCAAAACTACTCAACTAGCCTAAAAATCAAAACCACCCTCCCATGGAAGGGTATAGATTTTTTTTTTACAAAATTTCTGTAAGTTCAAAGTTGAACTTAATTGAAAAAGTCAAGCAATTCCATTTGCTCACAAGAAATTTGTCCCCCGCCATACTTTCTTTCCCTCTGTTTGTCCACTACCGCGCCCGAACCTAAGCAAAGGAAGTCCAAAAGACAGACCCGAATAAAGTAATCTTTGACAAAACAAATAAGAAGAAAAATGATTCTTACTTCGATACAAGAAGAATCGACACAAGAAAAAGGCAAAAAAGCCTTTTTCTTGTGCCCAATAGAGGATTAAGAAGACCCACAATTACTCCTAAAAGGACTTGTTTGTTGCTTTTATTGTTCTCGTCTTTGCCTTGGATCCTCTTCTTTTGCATGAGATAGAAATAAGGAATTCCAGAAATCGAGGCTTTTTTCTAACTTGATGGTAAGAAATCCCAGGATCTAGAAATTCATTTCGTACAATTGAACCTTTTCAAACTGTTTCTTTTTGAGAACCAAAAAAACTTGTGCCAAAATAACAGATGCGAAGAAGAACAAAAGGCCTTGGACGCGCAATGGATCCTGAAGCACTATTTCTGCATCCCCCTGACCAAACCCTCCTACATTAGGATTGCTTGTTAATGGTTGATCAAGCTTGATTGATTCCCCCTCTGAAACAAGAAGTTCTGGCCCGGGAGGTATAATATCAATCACTTGGCGTCCATCCGACGCATCCACTATGGATATTTCATATCCCCCCTTTTCTTTACGTAGTATTTTTTTTACTATACCTGTTGACGTAGCATTATAGACCGTATTGTTACTCTTGCTACCATCAGGATAGATCTGTCCCCTTCCTCGGTTTCCCCCTACATATATGGGATATTTTAAGAAATGAACGTCTTTTTTGTAGCGGGATCGGGGGAAAGAATGGGAAAGACAATTTCACTATATTTCTTACCGGAACAGGGGCCTATCACAAGAATATTTTTTTATTGGGACGATAACTCTGAAAAGAGAGATTTCCTATCTTTTCTTTCAACTCGGGAGAAATACGGTCGGGCGGCGCTAATTCGAATCCCTCGGGCAAAATAAGAACAAAGACCCACATTCAACCCTCCTTTTTTACCATTAGCAAGAACTTGTTTCAGCTGCATATCATAAGGAATTCGAATAACTGCTTCAAATACGATGATCGTGAAGCACTTTGCTTGGGGAACTTCAATATCTACGGGCTTATTACCTAAATGGCAATTGGCACATACAATTCGTCCATAGGTGCAGCCCGGGACCGTTTTACCACGCTTACCAAATCCGGCCCCGGATCTGTCCATACAAAACCATGTGCTTTTTGCAAAGATTTCTAGCTAGGTTTGGATAGAGCGACTGCCCTACTGCTTGACACAACTACCGGAGGGTCATTCTCACATAAAACCCCAGCGGAAGGAGAAGCTCTCCTAAATCGTATTCTTGAGAATACTCCGCTGCTAGAACCCATCCAAGTAGAACCCAAGCAGATCCAAGAGGAAGTCTCTTTGGCTGATGCCGCAACCGATACACCCATAGAGAGATCTCTCGGAGGTAACCAAAACAAGAGGAATATGCATGTGCGGATCTCCCGTTTTTCGAGGCCGATCTTACAGAAGAATTCGGTAAAGCCTCAAATTACGAATGCTGGAAGAAACCACCAGCCCCTGTTAGCCCTAAGGAACCCCTTGACAAACTTTTTGTCAAGGAGTCCATTAAGGAGTTGACTGCTATCATGAGCACAGAGTGGTTGCAAGAGGGGGAAGGATCGTCTCAATAAATTCAGATAACTTGTCCCTCTACACCTCTCTATTGCAAACATCGAAGGGAAACGGTGGAGGTCATGTATAACCCTGCTGTGGGCATAAATATTATGTCCAAAACTTTTGCGCAAACCTGCGTGGAAGAAACCTATAGAACCCATGCAGCACGGACCTTACGCATAGCACCTCGAACCACACTAAAGTGTCGTGAGATTATACATGACCAAATTCTTCTGTATAAGGATGTCAAACTTTCTCTGGACTTTCATATCTTTGATGTCCAAGATTTTGACATTCTAATCGGGCATCCCTTGGAAAAGATTCTTGATCTACCAAAATCTGGGGATTTAGATGTCAAGTTGGGGAGAAAAACATTTTCTATCCCAGTCACACGAGCTAAAAACTCAGTGACGAACTCTCTCCACTATCATGACATGCCCGAGGAGGTCATGGGAGTCATGCTCTATAATAACCCTGAGACAGACCTAGAACACGATGCCCAATTCTTCATAGAAGAAGAGGACGACTCAGGGGAAACCATAGACTTCCTCAAGAGGAAGAGCTGACTCGGCCTCTAGTTGAGCTTAAACCCCTGCCCCCTGGCCTATGCTATGTCTTCCTAAACGGCGACACACAAACTCCGGTTATCATTAGTGATAAACTTAGTGATTAGGAGACGTCCAAACTCATAGCCGTCTTAGAGAAACATAGATCGGTCTTTGGGTATTCTTTGCAAGACTTAAAAGGGGTAAGCCCAACACTCTGCACACATCGCATTCCAATTGACCCTGATAGTACCCCTTCACAAGAACCCCAAAGAAGGCTCAATAATGCGATGCGTGAAGTCGTGAAGAAGGAAGTTCTCAAACTTCTTCACGCCGGGATAATTTATCCCGTACCACATAGCGATTGGGTTAGCCCAGTCCAAGTGGTCCCTAAAAAGGGAGGAATGACGGTTGTTGAGAACTCTAAGAATGAACTCATTCCACAAAGACAAGTCACAGGGTGGAGAATGTGCATCGATTATAGAAAACTGAACAAGGCAACTAAGAAAGATCACTTTCCGCTTCCATTCATTGACGAAATGTTGGAACGGTTAGCGAAACACTCTTTCTTTTGTTTTCTTGACGGGTATTTTGGCTATCACCAGATCCTGATTCACCCTGATGACCAAAGCAAGACCACATTCACATGCCCATACGGAACCTATGCCTACCGTAGAATGTCATTTGGGCTGTGTAATGCACCTTCTTCTTTTCGGGTGTATGATGTCTATCTTCTCGAGACATGATTGAAGAGATCATGGAGGTCTTCATGGACGATTTCTCCATCTATGGTAAGACTTTCGACAGGTTGTGCGAAGAATTTAGACAAGGTCTTGCAACGATGCCAAGAGAAGGACCTGGTACTTAATTGGGAAAAGTGCCATTTCATGGTCCGAGAAGGCATCGTTCTTGGACAATTAGTGTCTGAGAGGGGGATTGAGGTAGACAGAGCTAAGATAGATGTTATCGAAAAGCTACTACCCCCAGTAAATGTCAAGGGAATCCGCAGCTTCCTAGGTCATGCAGGGTTCTATAGAAGATTCATCAAGGATTTTTCTCAAATTTCTAGACCCCTCACAAACCTGCTAGCTAAGGATGCTCCCTTCGACTTCACAGATGAGTGCATGCACGCTTTCGAAACCCTTAAGAAAGCACTCATCTCGGCTCCGATCATCCAACCCCCGATTGGTCGTTGCCGTTTGAAATCATGTGCGATGCTAGCGACTATGCCGTTGGTGCGGTCTTAGACCAAACCAAAGACAAGAAGCAGCATGCAATCGCATATGCTAGCAAGACTCTAACAGGAGCCCAGTTGAACTACGCTATCACAGAAAAAGAGCTCCTCGCGGTAGTCTTTGCTATAGAGAAGTTTCGCTCTTACTTAGTGCGTGCCAAGATAATTGTTTACACCGATCATGCCGCGTTGAAATATCCGCTCACTAAGAAAGATGCAAAACCTCGTTTGATCCGATGGATTCTTCTACTCCAAGAATTTGACCTAGAAATAAAAGATAAAAAGGGAGTAGAGAATACGGTTGTAGATCATTTGTCGCGTATGCGAACCGCCAATTAATGACTATCTACGCGGCGACATGCTACTAAAGGTGATGGACTCCAACCCATGGTATGCAAACATTGTCAACTATATGGTTGCAAGTTATGTACCACTAGGGGAGGACCGCGAAAGCTCCAAGTGGAGAGCGTGACGTCACCTTTCGGACGACCCATATCCGTACGGGGGTGTGCCGCAGCACGGCTTGTTGAGAAGATGCGTACCAAAGGGAAGAAGGGAGGCAAATAATAGAAAAATGTCATGCATCACCCTATGCCGGGTCACCACGGAGTATTTCGCACTCAAGCTAAAATCGCGGTCTGCGGTTTCTTCCGGGTCGACAATGTACGCCGACACAAAAGACTTCATCAAAAGATGCTACAAATGCCAAAAGATTCGGTAATATCACAGCTCGCGATGCAATGCCCCTACACTACAACCTTCAAATAGAAATATTTGATGTGTGGGGCATTGACTTCATGGGACCATTCCCCAAGTCCCATGATTGCGAGTACATCCTGGTGGCAGTGGATTATGTGTCGAAGTGGGTAGAAGCACTACCATGCAGAGCTGCTGACGCAAAACATGCTCGCAAGATGTTCCATGAAGTGATCTTTCCCCGTTTGAACACCACGCATGGTGATAAGTGACGGAGGATCTCACTTCGTGGACAAGTCATTCGGGGGCATTCCCGAGAGAGCTTGGCGCCAAGCACAACATTGCTACCCCATATCATCTGCAAACCACCGGGCAAGCTGAAACTTCGAATAAACAGATTAAAAGCATCCTCAGAGAAAACGGTCAACGAGATGGGGAAGGGTTAAACAAGCTACCCGATGCTCTCTGGGCATACCGGACAGCATATAAAGCCCCCATCGGCATGTCACCCTATCAATTGGTATATGGCAAAACCTGTCATTTACCAGTTGAACTAGAGCATCGAGCACACTGGGCCATCAAGAAGTGGAACATGGACGTCAGACTCGCCGGAAAGAACCGTCAAAGACAAATCTCTGAACTAGAGGAATGGCGAGAAAAGGCGTACCACAGTGCAAAGCTCTACAAAGAGCGCACAAAAAGATGGCATGATCAGCGCATCAAGCTAAAGGAATTCACCAAGGGCGATAAGGTACTCCTATTCAACTCCCCGGTGAAATTATTCAGCGAAGGAAAGCTAAGGAGCAAGTGGAAAGGACCATACACCGTCATCAACACTTCGCCACATGGCGCGATCACAATCTAAGATGACGCAGTAATATACAAAAGGTAAACGGTCAACGCCTTAAGCTTTTCTTTTTGAGCCATTGCCCGATCTTAACCAGAGCTTGATAGAATAGATTTCTATTTTGAAAGTGATTTATGATAATCAGCATACAAAAAAAGTGAGGGTATGTTTTTGCTGTTTATTTACCAAATTGCCCTCACTAACTTTATGCTTTGATTAGTGCTTGCTAAAATTATTTTATCAAAAAGCATAAATCATATTTTCATTTTCAAATAAATCATAAATGGAGAATAGAATTAAGAGTGGGAATAACGTCCCGATCTCGCTAAAGCAACCAACACCATTTCAAATTTCAAACGTCATTCAAGATTTGGACAAAAGCACGACCGAGGGGTGCCACGGTGGCGCTGCTGGCCACCCAGCCGCGCCCGCGCCCGGCCCGCACCGCCGGCCCCGATCTTTTCGTCCCCGGCCTTCATTCGTCATATGAATGTCATTCATGTTGGTTTCTCGGGTGAATCGAGTGTGTCAAGGCGGAGGGGGTCACCTTGTCCTATAAATACCACCCTCACCTCTCTTCTTCCTCACTCACCTCACTCTTGCTCTTCTCTTCTCCCCATTCTTCTTCTACATCCAGCAACCAACACTCTCCAAGACCACCAAGCCATGGCTCTTGTGCCCTTCAATAGAGAGAGAGCCATTGGATTTGCCAAAGAGTACCTTGAGAGAGAGAGAACCCAAAAGAGAGCTCTTGCCATCATGCCTCCTACGAGTGAAGAAGCTCCACCCAAGAAGAAGATGGCAACAAACAACAAACGTGCTGCCCCCACGGTTGATCAAGAAAAGGAGGTGGTCTACGCCGACAATCCCCTACCGAACATCTATCCGACTTCTTCCGCAAATCCAACCTAAGCTTCCCATACACCCTAGAGAAAACATCAACGGGGAATGGAAGAAGAAGACCCCTAAACCTCAAGTAAGGGGGGCAGCCGGTAGGCTTCTTCGACGACGACATCATCCCAAAAGAAGGCCTAACAAATGAGAGCTTGAGCAAGAAAATCCACGAGCTCTCTCGATTTTGTACATCTCCTCTTAGGCGATTAGCGTAAAGGCATAGTGCTAACATCCGCCTTAAGAAAGAGTTAGCGGATCTCCACTCTAGCCTCCACGAGGAATTGAGTGACGCCGCTAAGAAGATGGGGGGTAGAACGCCAGTAGACCTTCCGATTAAACGCTTCTACCTCCCATAAATAATTAGGCGCGCACTAGATTTAAATTTCAGCATTTCCCTTCCAATTATTTCAATTGTAATTTGCGCGCCTCATATTTATCATTTATGAATTCAATAAAGATTGTCTTTGGATTATTGTGTATGTCTCCACTTGTTTTTGTCCTTGTGCAAAAGAAAACAAAAAGATAGGTACAAAAACAAATGTGGGGAGGCACACGTCTCTCACAAGTCAAAGGTACGCATTTATACAAATTACACTGCGGCTTGTGACATACTTTCTCCTCTACTCCAATGATTAAACATGATGCTAAACCTGAACCAAAGTTAGCAATACTCCATCTCTAGTCTACCAATTGATTCATGGTTTGCATACATTTTATTCCTCGCCAAAAGCCAAACTTTGTCGAAAGCAACTATCTCATTAGAAACCCCATGTTTATCTAAATAACTCGAGCTTTGAGATATAGTAGAATGACTTGACGCTTGCTCTCTCTCACAATAAGACTTGGTTTTATTTCAAAATCTCAAAACTAAGCATGCTCATGGTTTGATCTAGAAAAATTCCTACCAAGGCCTCGATACATGATTTGAATATCCACTATAGTCTGCTTTCTCTTATATTGAGTTTTGTCAAGTTCTGGGATCTATGTTGAGAGAGTTTCATGCTCCCAAGATCGAAATACACGTACACCCACATTTACACGCCGATTCTCACACCGAGAATTGCGCACAACATGCACCATTTCCATCCACCAAATAAACACTCCATCCATGTTGTTACCATGATCGCCTCTCTACACCGTAAAAAAGTATCGTGCAAGAAGAGAGTACAAAGCTCTGAAAAAAAAGTATGAGAAAAGAAAAGATGGATAAATGTCCCAATAAGACGAGGAAGTCGAAGACTCGTCCAATAATAATAATAATATATAATAAATAATGAGTAGCATGTACTTCTCCAAAGCATACAAAAGAAAAGAGAGATCATGGAACAAGGAGTGACCAAAAATACTACAAATATTTCCACACACTTGCACATTTCGATCTCGGAGTATGACACTTCCCTCCAAAGGATCCGGAACTTGACCCGACAATACATACTGGGGTAAGTATGCACCTCTCTCAAAGATCCACAAAACCCTACGTAAAAAATAGCATGAGTGAGAGTGACAAAAAGAAAGAGAGCTTTGGCAAGGAAAAGAAATGAGTGACTATGTGAGAATCAACCAAAGAGCAAAGCTGCTTTTATTTCAAAAATCCAAAAGTCAACCAAGTCTCTCACAAAAGAGTTGCGGTGAGAAGAAAGGATTTCAAACTATTCCATTGCTCAATTATTCTAAGATAACTTGGTAGCCACCCCGAATGCTCACAAAGCAGTGTGAGGCCGGAATAATCGTATGCGGATCGACATCTTGGAGATTGAACCACTTTAGTCCCTACGCCTTCACTCGAGGACGAGCAAAGGGCTAAGTGTGGGGAGTTTGTTGACGGTAACCAACTGCCGTAGATAAAATGCCGTCAACATACACCAAAACAACCTAGAAATAGGGTTTATATTCTAACAAAATTCCATAGTTTTAGTGTTTATTTGGTTTTGCGGGTGCAACAAAGGAAATATGCACTTTGGGCCAAAATATGAAGAAAAACAATAATAAAAATAATATTTGAAAATGCCCAAAGGTGAAATTTGGCAAACCAATCCAACCTACCTTCGGATGGGCCAAGATCCAAAGGCAACAACCACCGAACTAGGCCCAAGATGATGAATGACGACCACCACCGCCAAAGCCCAGACCGACCCTGACTAAGCCACGCGCTTACCGGGTCGGGCGCGCAGACGCCTTAAGACTCGGCCGGCCGGGCCCGGCCTTTCGACAAAGCGGTAACATAACTCCGAGGAACGTCGGTTGACACGGTGGCTAGGTTCATTGCACCTCCAAACCTCCTATTCCCGGGCCGGTTTGGCCATAATGGAGGGAGGAGGCACTTTTCCAAAGACCCCCTACTCTCAAGCTATAAAGGCGGCCCTCTACTCTACCCCCAAGAAGAAGAAATCCAAGGAGCTTCAAGCACAAAGTGAGCAAGAGAGTAGAGAGTCTTCCTCTTCTTCTACTTCTTCCAATTCTAGAGAGTGAGAGAGGGAAAAGCTAGAAGGAAGTTGGTCCTTCTACCCGTAGTTGTCGGTTCGCCTCCCTGGTGTCCCAGCCTCCTAGGAAGTCGGAGTCTTTGATTTGTCGCACCGCGCCGCTTGTACCTCTACAAACTACTTACACTTTGGTAAGCAAGTTTGTGTTAATCTTTCGGTTTATTATTCTTGAGCATATTATCTTATCTATTACAAACTTGCGGGATTGATAGTCTATCTTTCGGGGCGATAGTTCTTGGTGAAGGAACCTTTTGACCGGGGAACCTGGCCAACATCAAGAACTGTAAATGGTAGTGCAAACGTGGTGTTTGGGCTAGCGGTTACCTATCTTTACAAGTGCACTCCACGGTTGTGGGGGTAGGCGGCTGGGTAGTGACAGCCATGTCCGTCCCTTGAAATCCCCCCACGTGAAGGATGTGTTGTAGTGCTAATTGCTGGTCTCTGCCTAGATTACGACCGCCGGTGCCCGGCAAGGAGATAATGTACCAGTGATCCCCGCTGAGAGTTTGAGCCCATAAAGACACCTCACCACTCTTAGAAACTATCCTTGCCTAGGGTAGACTCTATCCGTAAAGCCCTCACGTAAGCCGCCCTCGTGAAATATACGATACCCCGAATACCACCGGGTGAAGTGCTACAACGGTCTTTCCGCGGCGCTTGCGGACTTTTTCGCTTTCGCTAAGAAACACCAACAAGGAGCACCTACGCCACGGCGCAGAAATCTTGCCCCGTGAAGAAGAAGAAGACGCAATCCAAGATGCAGCCGAAGGCTTCACGGCAAGAAATTCAGGTTAGCCCGAGGCAACGCAAAGACGGGAAGCATCGCCTATCGAGCAAGCGGCAGCAGCAGCTACAAGAGCTGTGACACCACCGCCGACAAATCAGCAACAAGATCTCCTTCAGCTACAAGCCCAAATTTCTAGAGCCTCGAGAGGAAAGAGATAGAGTGGCAGCGGCATACGTAGAATCACGGAGATTACAGACAAGCCTCCTCGGCCGTGCAAATGGAGATTAGGCAACAAATGGCGCCGCTTCAAGCCAAAATTCAAAGCATGCGGCCTCCGCCAACATTGCCCGCACAAACAACGGTCCCCGCTCCTAGACAAGAACCACCAGTGCAAGCACAAGCTCCTGTGCCATTCACTCGCAAAACATTTGATCCCAAGTCTCCACTTTCGGAAGAGATACAAATGAGCCCCCTAGCCCTTAAAGTACAAGCCATCACACGGCTACCACGATTCAATGGGAGATCGACCCCCATCGGTTCATCATGAGTTACTGAAACAGACCATAGCCTCCGCAGCGGAGATGTAGCGGTATTGGCCAAGTCTTTCGTCACCGCAAGGAAGGAGATGCTCTAGCCCGGTACTCAATGCCGGCCGAGCACCATCTATTCATGGGAAAACGTGCGCGATAAAATTTTGGCAAACTTCAAAGGTTACAAGATTCAATCGTTAACCTCCACGCATCTATTCCAAAGTAAACCGGGCCAAAGCGAACCACTCAAAGATTACTTCCAAAGGTTCCTCCAAATCAAAGCCAAGGCTCCGAATGTCCCGGATGAGATAGCCATAGACGCCGCTGTCGAGGCCTCCAACCGGGACCATTTGCCGGGGAACTAGCAAGAAAAAAACCAGCAAACATGCAAGAACTATGTGAGCAGTTCGACCTATGGACACTCTCCGATGACGACTTCAGGAAAAGGCTCGAAGAAATCAATCAAGAAAGGCAAAGAAGGAGCAAAAGGCAACCAAAGGGGAAACCAGTCCCAAGGAGCTCCGCCTAAGCAAAGTCGCCTCGGCAAGTGTTAATCGTAAACTAGGCGTCGGAGGCCGTTCAAGGACAAGCACCTCCGGGATCTAGGCCCCAAAACTCACAACAAAAACCACCGCAAGCAAAAAAGCCATGGAAAGAACTGGAGCAAAGGGCCGAGAAAACAATACCGCACCATCCACGGAGAAGAAAAAGGCCATTTCACATGAGATTGCCCAATAATCCGGCAAGAAAAACAAAGCTCTCATACGGAGATCCACATAAATCTCCGGACACCAACCAGGTGGCCAGGGAAGTCAACAATGCCTATCCTCTCCCGCGTCTAGAACCTCCGCCCATCCAACCACCTCATCAATAATACTGTCCAGTATACCCATCACTCAATTCCACGCAAATCCACCCATCCACAATAGCAAACGATACTATCCAAGCTTCTGCGGCATGGCGACCTTCGCCAAGCCAAACACCCACACCAAACTACTCAGAGTCAAGCATGTCATATCCAAGCCCAAGACAAAAAGATATAACACACATAGAAACAAACCAACCCAAGCAAGGAAATAGACTCCTAAACATCCAGCAGCTACATTCCACTACCCCCAGGACCTTCGCCGTTGGCCCCTCTAAAAAATGAGCCAAACCCGAAAAACCAGCTTAGCCCACACACCCCATTACCAACCATTGGAATGATCCTACCAATCATCGGAGGCTCAGCAATAGAATTTCAAAGCAAGAAACAGAAAAAGGATCACCTCCGATCGGTCAACAACATAGCTGTTGAAGGCCAAGTCAAACACTACGAATGGTCCAAGACACCCATCACATTCTCGGAGGAGGACCTCAAATTAGAAAGCTACCCACATGTGGACGCTCTAGTTGTGAAGGCAAACATAGCCACCTGGGGCATAAGCAGAATTCTAGTAGACAATGGAAGCTCCGCAGACATAATTTTTTCAAGCACCTTCGACCAAATGAAGTTTAATAGGGCCCATCTAGAACCCTCGGAATCACCGCTGATAGGGTTCGGAGGAAAGCAAGTGCAAGCACTAGGGAAAATCTCGCTGCCAGTGTCATTTGGAGACCAGGAAAACGCAAGGACCGAATACATCACCTTCGATGTAGTAGACATCTATTCACCATATAATGCAATACTGGGCAGAGGGTTCACAAACAAGTTCAATGTAGCAATTCATATGGGGTATTTGTGCATGAAAATCCTAGCCTTGAGAGGAATCATCACAGTCTATGGAAGCCAGAAAGAGGCCAGAAACATAGAGAATGCCATCTACAAGGCACACAAAAAATATAAACTCAGTGCAAACTCAAGAAAATGAGCCACAGCCCCTAGACATGCCAAAAGGAAAAACAAGTGTGAAAAACCAAGAAAAAACAAAGGCAATACGAATAGACGAAGACCCAGAGCACAAGGTGATCATCAGTGCAAGTTTATCACCGGACGAAGAAAAAAGCTTGGCGGAGGTCTTGATAAAGAACAAAGACATCTTCGCCTGGTCAGCATCAGACCTCCGCGGGGTGGACAGACACATAATCGAACACAACCTTGACATCAACCAAAACATGCGCCCCAAAAAGCAGAAACAGAGAAAAATGTCCGAGGATAGAGTCTGAGCCGCCCAAAGCGAGGTTCGTGAGGTCGATGGATGCAAATGTCATCAGAGAGGTAAAATACCCGGAGTGGTTAGCAAATGTGGTCGTAGTGCCTAAGAAAACCTCTGGCAAAATGAGAATGTGCATCGACTTCACGGACCTCAACAAAGCTTCCAAGAAAGATCCTTTCCCCTTACCAAGAATAGACACATCGCAGATAAAGCCGTGGGATGCCGGAGGTTCTCACTCCCGACTGTTTCTCGTGATATCACCAAATATAGTTAAGGCGAGGTGATGAGGAGAAAACAAGTTTTACCACACCGTTCGGTACATACTGCTTCGTTAGAATGCCAAAAGGGCTAAAAAAACGCGGGCGCAACCTTCGCAAGAATGACAAGCAAAGTTCTAACAAGTCAACTGTTGAAGAACATCATAGCTTACATTGACGACCTGACAGTCAAGAGCAAAAAAGAATAAGACCACTTGGACGACTTACAAGAAACCTTCGCCAATCTCAAAAGAGCAGGCCTAAGGTTAAACCCAGAGAAATGTGTTTTCGGAGTAACCAAAGCAAAGATGCTAGGTTACATAGTCAGCGCCGAAGGAGTAAGAGCTAACCTGGAGAAAACAAAAGCTATCAAGGACATGACGGAGCCATCCTCAAAAAAGGAAATCCAAAGAAACTCACAGGAGAATTGCAGCCCTCAACAGATTCATTTCCTAATCAGCAGGGAAAAGTCCGCCCCTTCTTCAAGCTCTAAGAGGAGATGGGGTATAGTGGGGAGCAGAGCAAGCGGAGGCCTTCTCACAGCTAAAAAAGTACTTAGAAACGCAAATGACCGGTAATAAAGAGTACCCAAAGAAGACGCACCGTTGCTACTATACATAGCAGCCTCTGACCATGCAGTCAGTGCGGTATTAGTCCAAGAAACAATTGAGAACAACCAGCTAACTCAACAACCAGTGTACTATGTCTTGGAAGCACTCTCCAGAGCAAAGTTGAATTACTCGGAGATCGAAAAAATAGCATATGCCATCTTAACGTCATCAAGAAAATTGAAACACTACTTCCAGGCACACGAGATAATGGTACCTACCTCTCAACCATTGGGTGAGGTCCTCGAAAAAAAATGGGCCACGGAGCTTTCACAAGGAAGCCTCGAGAAGAATAGGAAAGCCTCGAGATAACGATACGTCATCAAGGAAGCCTCGAGAAGAATAGGAAAATGGGCCGCGGAGCTTTCACAATTTGAAATTAAATACATACACAGATCAGCAGTAAAATCTCAAGCGTTGGTAGAGTTCGTAGCAGACTGGACACCGCCAGCCCAGGGAAAAGCTCTGCCTACCTCCCAGTTATGGACAGTATTCACCGATGGCGCATGGGACCGAAATGGAGAAGGAGCCTCCGCAGTTCTGATGTCACCTTCTAGAATAAGAGCAAAATACGCAGTGCGCCTAGAGTTCGGGGCAACGAACAACATAGCAGAGTATGAGGGACTTATCCTAGGATTAACCAAGGCAAAGGCTCATGCAGCAAAAATCCTAGAAGTAAGAACAGATTCGCAGCTCATAGCAGGGCAAGTGGAAAAGGAGTGCATGGCAAGAGAGCCTGAATTAGTAAACTACCTCGCCACGGTCGAGCCTTAGAACGGAGGTTCAAAGGATTCACGCATCAAATTCCTACCAAGAGAAAAACAAAGAGGCGGATGAACTAGCGAAGGTCAAGCGGCAAACAACCTCCACCTCCCCCTAGGAACTTTCTACAAAGATCGCCAACAAAACCAAAGAAACGAGTTGGCAACAAAAGCCTTCAAAACAGTAATGCTGATAGAAGGAGAAGACTGGAGGCAGGCCATCATCGACCACCTCAACAATGTAAGCTACCTAGAGGACGAAGCAGAGGAAGCATGCACCGCAGCTCGAGCAAGAACTTACACCATAGTGGATGGCGTCTTATACAAAAAAGGAGAAGTACAACCCATGCTCAAGTGCATCTCACAAAGCGAAGGCAAAGAGCTCCTGCAAGAAATCCACTCAGGAAATTGCGGATCTCACATAGGCCCAAGAGCATTATCAGCAAAGGCAATAAGGCAAGGATTTTATTGGCCAACACACATCAAACACGCAGAAAGCATCGTCAAGACATGCGAAGCCTGCCAGAACTTCGCACCACACCAGCGAAGACCGGGAGCAGAAACTCAGCTGATCCCCCCCAACCATGGCCGTTGCAAAGATGGGGAATCGACCTCGTAGGACCCTTGCCAACTCGCTCAAAGTGGCAAAGAAGTTCACAGAGTAGCAATTGGAGTACTTCACAAGATGGATAGAAGCAAAGCCCCTAGCCAAAATAACCTCTGAATCAGTGAAAAAATTCTTCTGGCAGAACATCATCTACAGATTCGGAGTACCAAGGATGATAACCGTGGACAACGGAAAGCAATTTGACTCACAAAATTTCAAAGAATTCTGCAACTCCATAGGCACAAAAATAGCCTTCACATCGGTATACCATCCAGAATCCAATGGAGCGGTGGAAAGAGCCAATGGCATAGTCTTCTCAGCAATCTCTAAAACCTTATTTAACCTCCGCAAGGGTAAATGGGCTGAAGAACTAGCAAAGGTCATTTGGTCACATAACACTACGGTATCAAGGGCAATAGGCTACACCCCGTTCAAACTCCTATACGGAGAAGAAGCGATGCTTTGCCGAAGAAATAAAGCACCAAAGCCCCCGCGTAATGAAACAAGCAATGGTAGAAAACGAAGACTACGCAAAAGAAACAATCAAGGAAACGAGACTTGAAGCAAGAGACAACATTGCCAAGTACCAAAGAAGAAACCAAAAATGGAGGGACAATAAAGTCCAGAAGAAGGAAATACAAGACGGAGATCTCGTACTCAAAAGGAAGCCAAACGCAGAAACAGTAGGAAAGCTCCAAGCAAAGTGGGACGGACCGTACAATCGCAAAATCAGCGGGAAGACCGGGAGCATTCTAGCTAGTGGATAACGAGGGTAATACCTCCGACCACACGTGGAATGTTGACAATCTCCGCAAGTTCTATGTGTAAAGTCACCCTCACGCATGATATAAGCGGAGGCTGACTGTTTAACAATTTTTCTTTTTTCAAAATTTACAATTTCAAAAAGGATCTGCACGCTTTTCCTCATAGGGGAAACTCCTTCACGGAGGTGAGGATTTTAACGAGGCAGAATCCATGTAATATCCTCTATAATATAAAGAGGACAAATTCCCCCAAGGGAAAGCAAGCACCGCAAAGAAAAAAAAAAGAGTCGAAAGTGGCTAGCAACGAAGCCACATCATTCGACGTAACCACGCTAGCTTCGCGGAGATCTTCACTTGGATGAGAGCACGAAAAGCTCTCACCAAGCGACGACCTCTAAAAGCAATAAAAATATTATTAAGAAAAGACCCTAGAAAAAAGACTGGAAACACGGCATCAAGAGCAAGCGGTAGGACAACCCGCATACAAAGCCAAAAAAAGTCATGGCACATACAAAGGGCATTGGCAAAACACCTCCGCCAATAGAGGGTGGGAGGAAAACGAACAAAACCCGAGAAAAAAGACCACCATCGCAGGCACCTAAAAAACCTCCTCTAAAGAAAAGGGGGCAAACATACTTATTCCTCCATTTTAACCATCAAGTTACAACAATTCAATTTACAATAGCGAAACCTCCGCATAAAATAGACAAACAAAACCATAAGACGCACATTAGCTACGCCTACAGCTACGAGCATCCTGGTTCCAAAAGCTATAAGGCTAGCGGACAAAACACCATTAGTTAGGAAAGGTAACCGAACAAACTCCAAGGCGCAACCGTAGCAAACTCCATGATGGCATTGACTTGATGAAAATCTAAGCCATCATGAAGACCTCCGCAGCCAGAGTAGCCACAACAAGCAATCGCCGCAAAGACAAGCGGTGGAGATGCTCATAGCGAAGCTTATATACCACGATCACAGCAACGCCTAATAGCCGCACGCCCGTTGTAGCCCGCACCGCCATCGAGCAACCTCATCACCATCTCGTAAATGAACCGCCCAATTTATAGGTAATTAAGCATAAAAGTGGCCACCGAGGTGGTCTCACTTCCATGATTAAGTACGTATAAACCCGGTAGTCCGTGAAATCTCGAAGGATTTCAAACATTTCCACAATTACAGCAGGACCGTTGGGATTCAACGAGTATCATCCACAAGTTACATAAACTTTAACATCTCATACATCGGAGTTCAAATAATTATTACAAACCAAGTTCGAAATTCAAGAGCGGAAGAAAATAGTTTTGGAAGTACGCACACTAAGTTCGGTTCAAATACAGTGCCATGCTACATCATTCCCACAAAAGCAAAAGAAAGGGAATATGGATAGCCTTGCCCATGGCGTTTACTCTTCATCGCCAGCCGGGGTACGTACGCAGTTCTTGCAATAACCATGATAAACCCGACCATCCGCAACAATGGGAATGAAACCCCGAGTACGAGAAATGTACTCGGCTAGACTTACCCGACATAAAATAAAATAAGAGACGCTTTAAGGATTATGCAAGGCTTTCTTGGTGGAGCCGGCTAGACTCGACATTTATGAAAAGGCCTAAGCATTTGCTAAACCATTTTTAATCCCTCTAGCAGCAAAATTAGAGTTCATTAGGTTTAGATTTGCACCTATACTAAGCAAACACTTGTATATTACCACTCAAGCAATATAACATGTATAATCAGGTATGGCATTTCTTTGTCAAACTTTTATAACCATTATTATCTTTCCATCATCATGAAGTCTGCGGTGAGGGAAGAACGGTCGGTTTCTCACCGTCCCGTGAGAGATGGCGATTCGAATTGATTACTACCCAAATGGGGAAAAGTTCCTAAACACCAACCACACTTCCCGTCGAGGTCGCTTAGGTCACCTTTGTACTTGTTTGGGACTCATTTCGCGGGCTTGGCGGGGGCCGCCTCATCGGGGAACCAACCGGTGCGCCGGTAGCTCAAGCCCGCTTGCCCACGGTCAACTCGTGTCCCCACACATCCTTACTCCCTCCATGAGGCGCACCAACCGGCCACGTCCCGGCCCGACACAGAACTACTTGGCTTTGGTGGCCGACAACCTCAGGTCGGCCCGCTAAGTGCTAGGAGTCATTCAAAGTACGACCGATGTCCAACACGAGCGGTCCTTAATCGACACGGCACGGAATACGACTATCCCGCCCCTCTCATCTTTATATCTCAACACTTGGTTATTTTCCACGATAGCAAATATAGCCAACCGTGACCAACACTTTCCACCTAGGGACAAGTGACCGGAAATCACTTGCAATTACTGTGACTAAGCATAGCTAAGCAAGACTCGAACCTAGACTTAATCAGGGTAAGGATATATATAAAAGTGGAACAAGGATGTAATATATATGCAACAACGGTAGCAAAACAATTCCTATACTTAATGCATCAAACATAAAATAGACACAAGGTATATTTTAATTAAAGCATAGGAAAGTCAAGATGCACCGGGGCTTGCCTTTCGAGAACGAGGTAGGGGCGTGCTCCGGGCACTCGGGAAGCTCTGCGACCCGTCCGCCTTCTTCGGAACTCCTTCGGGTTGGACCTCCGGTGGTGTAGCTCCCCTTCCCGCCGCTCCTCTAGTTGCTCTAGCTCCTCGATCGATCCCGAGATGAATGTTCATGCAATTCATATATGAGGATAAGTAATGCATGAGGAATGAAATGTTATGATGCGTATGTGATGAAGATTATAATTACTTGATCGAGTAAGTGCATATCTCTTCCGTTGTAGAAAGGATATACACACACACAACCCACACATACACACATGCATCCAATCCGCCCACTACGAAAACAAAGAAAGAGCAAAAACAAGCATAACTTTTGTTCCACTAACTCAAATGCAGCAAACTTGGACCCTATGGAAAGCTTATCAAATTATCTACAACTCTACTTCACATCACCTCAACAGATTCTCGCCATCCGGACTATGAAAAACAAAGAAGTAAAATGGATCTATTCTAACTTGACATTTCAAGCAAACCACTAGCACAACATGTCACATTAACATGTAAACCTTGCCAAACTAGGACAGCAGGTAAACCAAGCTATTACCTACTCAAATATGTCACTTATCAAGAGAAAAGATAAACTAACTCACATGGAATGATAGTTGCTAATCAACTTATCAAACAAAAGGCATAAATGGCTCAACTATGCCAAACAAACTCCAACTACACATGAGGATGCACAAACCTACTAAACCAACTTCACCATCAAGTTCTAGGTAGAAAATGAGCAAGAAAACATAATTCCTTTTATTTTTACCGTATGGTCATCAAGCATAAACAACCACTTCATCATCCAACCTAAAAATACTTGTACAGCAAACTATCACAAAAAACTCTGTAAAAATTACAGAAGCTTACTCACACTAAAAACATGCTTCCATAAAAATTTCATAGCAAAAAGATGCATCTATCATGCTACAAAAAAATGACAAGCTATCATCAATACATAGGCATGAAAATACTTTGCACTATGAAAAGTATGAACTCACAGACCCACCTTCACTAATAGCTACAACACAGTAACACAAGCATCTCCAAAAATCCCCATGGTCAAATTCACAGTAATTAATTTATTATGAATTTCCCAAGAAAACAACATAAATGGCACATAAATCAAAAGTGACACTTCTACCACAGAACATAGGGTCAACACTATTTTTCCTGCATAGAGAATGACAAATAAAGTCTAAGTGCACAGGAACCACATTTTTCACACATCAATATTTCCAGATATACATTTATCCCCTATTCGAGCAATTAAATCAATAAATAGACATAAATATAAAAACACCATAAAACTGAGATATCACATTTTTCTACAGTAGATCTACTCACAAGAAACCTAACAAAATTTGTCTCATCAAAAACCTAGCTAAAACGGGCAAGATACGGATTTTGCAAGCATTTCAAGTAAATCTGAAAAAGGAAAAACAAAAAGAAAAGCTGCTGACGGCTGGGCTCCGCGCGTCAGCGACTCAGAAGCAGAGCACGGCGGCTCGACGGCGGCCCCTCGCCGGTGGTGGCTAATCCGGTGAACCAAGTACACCAATCGAATCGCAACGACGAGATCTACAAGCTGGTACCCTTGATGCGAGCTAACACGGCCTCTAGGTCGGCCGGCGGCGAGCGGCGGCGCACGGCAAGGCGGCGAGCGGCGGCGCGGCGGTTCCTGGCCAAACCAGGCCAAACCGGTGTGCGCATCGGCTCCGCGACACTGAGGCGATGCAAAACCCCTACCTAATCGCGCGAAAAGACGGACAGACGACGCTCGACCGCGCGCGCGCGCCGCGGCGGCAGCGAGCTTCGTCGACGAGCGGCGCGTTCCGGCGAGACGACTGCATGAGACCTTGATTAATCCTAACCCTAGATAGAACACGAGGTTGCGAGCACAAGACACAAGAAACATCAAGAAAAACGGCCGAGCCTCGCGCGCTGGCGAGCTCGAACCGACGGCGGCCATGGCGGCCGGCCGGACCGGCGGTCGGAAAATCCGCTAATGCGGTTCTACCTTGGTTTGGCTGGGGGGTTTCGACGGGTCGCCGAGCTCGGGGACAAGGTGGTGAAGGTGTGCATGAGCTAGGGCGGTTGGTGAAGCTGCAGTGGCGGAGTTTGGCACGGCGGCGCCGGCAATGGTGGCGGCGCTCGCCCTGGCTGCTGCTGCTTGCGGTGGGAGGCGAAGGGAGTGAGGCAAATGGGATGGGGAAGGCTTGGGACAGAGGTTTTCTCGTCTTAAAGGACCGGTCGGGGCGAGGGTAGTGCGGATGTCGACATTGGCGTCGGAGGTCGTCCGCCACGTCGCGGCCATGGACAGGGCGCCAGCCCCCTGCCGACAGGCCCTGTTTCTCCCTCTTCTCTGCTGTTTTTGCTCTACTGCTCGTAAACAGTGCCGAATTTGCAAAAACTTTCTATAGAAAAACTGTAGAGCACAAAATTCTGAACATTTCATATAAAGCAAGTTTCTTCTAATTCGGCCTAGATTTTGAACTATGGTCCTCCCAATCAAAGTCACTCCAAAAGGGTCAAACCAGTCCCAAATTCACTTGAATTTCAAACTGTTTTGACTTTTTGACCAAGCTCCAGCCATTTTCATGGATTGAGCTCCACACAACAATTGTTCTACAACAAATTTGCCACACTTTTCCTTTTGGGTGCACCAACATGCATACAAGTTTGGTATGACTTTTGAAGGAAATAAGAAAATCACTCATGTAGGTCAAACCAAGTCAAATAAGGTCAAACCACCCTTTCTAAGCATAATTAGCCAAAGTGTTTAACATGAACATTGGTTCATTATGCATCCTAAACATGTCTAGGTGTGTTTAGTGATCAAACATGGCATTCACTTGTATTAACACAACACCATGAGCAAGGTAGGGCAAAATTTGAACAAAGTTGAACATGAAATGATATGCTCCAATGACATGCATGAATGCTTATGTGCTAATGATGATTATGCTAATGAAATGCTCATGTTATGCTAAGCTTAACACTAGGGTGTTACACCATCGTACAGGCAAGAGGCAAGAGCACGCTGCTAAGCCCAAGCCGAGGTAAATTGTGGCAAATAATCTACGAATCCTTACACAATCTCGCACAAGTACAAGAATAAGCAACATCGCTAAAACCCGGCATAGCAGAAACTTGCGTGGCCAGGGGGGAAGCGAGCAACTTTTATAACCCTAAAAGCCAACCACCAAACCTACCAAGAAGTAACGCCAAGTAAATGCAGCAAGCTCCTAAGGCAATATAAAACCCGCTCAACCCATCCCAGATAAACTAGACAAACTCCAGAAAAACCCAAACGTTGCAAAGGCCAGCACGGAAGAGAGTAAAGCCCCACACCACGCAACACCCCATAGATACCGTGTAAAGATTCGTAAGCCTGAGGATGCCTACGTCAACAAAAAGGGGGAGACCGCGTAAAGATTCGCAACATCCCATCGCAAATCGAATCAAACAGTAGCGCGTCCTAGATCCAAAGGCGTCTTAAGTTATCGAGAAACTTGGAGCAAGCGAGCGAAGCTCATGCTAAAAAACAGCACAATACAAGTCAGTGGAGCTTCGCCCAAGTTGGAGCCCCGCACACCACGGGGCAAATGAGCAGAAGCAACCTCCGCAAATCCGAGCGGAGGTAACAAGAAATAAAAAAAGTGACTCAAACAACCTCCAAACCAGTACAAACAAGCAGCAACTGATGCAACCAATGTAACAAAATTGTTCAAAAATAATAAAGAATACTTTATCTCATCTCCGCTTACACTCTTTATTACTTCATAGTCAAAACAAGTACAAGACCCAAGAAGCAGGGTCCAAAAAAAACTAGAACGGAGGAGGCCCCCTCCATGCCATAGAGCGGGTGAAAAGCATCCGCTCATCGTCTATATCAGCTAACACATCCTTGTACATATCAAACACGCTAGGGTCAGCAAAGGTATCGCGCCAGAGCTCCCAGTAACCTCCGTCAACATAAACGCTGTTGTAGTAAAAGCACACGGGAAACACATCCAGCATAGGCTCATCTTCAAAGACCTGCGCATGGAATGTTTTTCATTTATAAAAGTCAGTATGTACAAAACGGCCAATATTACAAAAAGGCAAGGGGCACTATGCCAACTAGCTCAACCCTAAAAACCTAAAAAGCTACACCTCTTCGGCGGAGGCCTGGTTAAGTCCGGAGGTGCTACGGGCGCCAGCTTCAGGTACAGCCATTAACTGCTGAACGCCAAGCGTATCATCAGCACAACAGGGCCCAGCAGAAACCGTAGCAGAGGCAATACCCTGTCCTGTTCCACGCGGAGGCTCAGCCGCGGAGGGCTTCATGGCGGCAGTAGGAATCTCGGTGGCCCTTGAAGCACCCAAGGCAACCTGAGAGGAGAGAACGAAAAAGGTTAAGCAAAATAGAAAGCGAAACTAGCGAAGCCAAACGAAATACAAAGTTGAAAGACACACCTCAAGCTGAACCTTCGCCAAAGCGGCAGCCTCCGCATAGCCCCGCCGTGTCCAGAAAGTACGGAGGAAGCTACCGACAAAACGACCAAGGCCTTTAGAAAGCTCCGCAGAAGCCCAAGGCTCATGAGTGTCACGAACCTTGATACTCTCGACATGCGTACAGCCTTCAGACTTCAAGATCTGAGCCCCGGTCGTAATGGCGGCTCTAGCACCAAATCAGACACGCTCTTGAAAATGCCAGGCAACTTCCCAAAGTTGGAAGATATCCACTTAAAGACACCCTCCATAGTACTACCAGCAGGAAGAGTCATAGCTCGAGCACCGCAAGAGCCAACAGCTTCGACGTAAGCAGCAGCAGTGGAAGTGGCGGCAGCTTGAATTTCCTTAAGTTTTTGGACGCGCAACCCAATCTCGGCTCTGGACTCCGTCAGTTCGGTCTCAGCACTTGCTAAGTCAGCAACAGTCTTAGCAGCTTTAGCAGCCATGACCTTCTCTGCCTCCCTAGCACTCTCAATTTCCCGAGCGTGACATCTGCGCTCAGACTCCAGAAGCTCCATCAGCTTCTGGCACTCTTTCTCTAGCTCGGCAGATTTCTTCCTGACCTCCTCCAGGACAGTCACGTGCAAAGATATTTCCTTATACACACGCTCACGGAGAGCCTCGTAGGATAAAAAGAGACTAGACAAGCAAAACAAAAGCCAAAATTAGCGCCAAAAATATATACATATACATACATACATACAAAAAAATAAAAAAAACAAACCACTCACCCACCATATTGTGGGCCCAGACCTTGTCCACCGCCCTAAGAAAGCTCTCGTCTACAGCAAACAAAAGTAAGTCACAGCTGAGAAAAACAACCCCCGGTAAGATAGTACGCCAAAATAATCAAATATACCTTTCATAATCTCCTCGTGAATAGGAGCTACGAATTCGTCGACTTCTGGACCGCCGCCACCAGCTCCGCCAGAAGTGCCAGCCACACCTTCGCACGGCGACGAGGCGCCAACAAGGAACAAATCAGAAACCACAATAAAAGGGGGAGCCCATGGAGGTAGAAAACAAAATGAGACGCACACCTTTACCCTTACGCTCCATATGCGCAGCCCGCAAGGCGTCCATCTGCCTAGAGTTAATACTGCCCCATCCGCGAGGTACAGTAAAGTCATCCACCTCGCCGGAGGTAGCCGTAGCAGAGTGATGAAGCTCCTGCTCAGCCTCCGCAGTGCCCTCTGTATCGCATAGATTGACAAAACTTTCCTTTTCCGCGCCATCGCCAGAAGACGAAAAACCTGCCATAGCGTCCCCCATAACAGTATCCTTGGGGTCCACTCCAACCTCCGTCAAAGAAGCAGTGAAATCACAGACAGAAGGCTACGCGGCTTGAGTCTCCGCCGAAGCCCGTGTAGAGGCCTCCGCCGCAAGCTTCCTCTTTCTTGTAGCCTCCTTCTTCGCAGTCCTAGCACGGGCAGCCGCAATTGTAGCTGCGGTAATCTCCTCGCTGGTCTTCGCCTTCTTGGAAGACAAACGAGTTAACGGCGGAGCGGCCCTCTTCGCAGTAGCAGCAAGAGGTCTAGCGGCAATTTTGGCAGCATCCTCCGAAGCCTTACTTTCCTCCTCAGTAACAGCATTCAGAATAGCGGTAGGAACGGTGTAGTCACCATAACCAATCCCCATCTCTTCAAAAACACGATTGAACCGAGGCATAGACTTGTCAGCCGACCTCCAAGCCAGATACTCTCTCCTGCTAATAAGACCCAACATCTCCTGAGCCTTACGCTCCACTAATAGAACGAAGGCATCGGCGCTCATGCTTTCGGGCAGCCGCACACCAAGGTGGGGATAAGGAATCAGAGCACCCCATGCTTAGACGAGGCAACCATTTCAATGCGAACCTCCGGCCTCCACTTGGCCAGCGGAGAATATCCGGCAGCACAAAACTCCTCAAACAAGTCGCGACCGCAAGAATGGCGGCAACCCAGCAAAACGGCTTTGCGATAAGCAACCCTCTCCGGAGTCATCTCCCTATAAGGTTTAATCTTGTGACTAACCTCCATGGGATGAAGCTCCGAGGCAAATGGGAAGCGAAGTATCTCCGACCCATCCTCCGCCGTCTTGGTAACAACTGTAGACTTAGCGTAAAACCAATAGTCCATCCACCCAGCATTCCACTTTCCTTTCTGGCAAAAAGCAATCTCCGCATGCTCCCCATCCTGGGGCCTTTTAGGAGCAAAGCTGCATCCGCCAAACTGGCAAAATTTCTCTGACCCGTCGGCCATATTTTTCCTAATCGGTAATTTACTAAGCTCATAAAGCTCGCAGAATGTGTTGATCTCCGGCTCCGCACCGTAGGATCGGCAAGCCCAACAAAACTTGGCCAAAGTTAGAAACACATGCGGAGTAAAATAATGAATCTGGCAACCGAAGGCTTCCATAACAACTCGAACAAACCTATCGGCCGGGTATCGGAAACCGCAGTAGAAGAAATCCTTAAACATAACACCCCATCCTTCTTCGATAACAGGCTCAGTCTCCCACTTAGGAACCTTCGCAAAGTCAGCTATCAGCCAGCCTTGAGCAACGAGCTCATTGAGCATCTCTTGTGTCATCTTCGACCTCCCGAACTCATAAGTAAGATCGGCCATCTCAGTAAACCCCCGCTTAGCAAGCACACCACCAAATCTCCGGCAAGAAAAAACACACTAACCAAGCACGAAAGCACAAGACAAGACCAAAATAACGCTTTGGAAAGCTCCGCTATCAAGAAATGTTCTCAGCAAGCGGAACGACTGAAACAACACCCATGGGAGGGGGTTTATATAAGCCACCATTCGACCCTCCGCATTCCAGTCAAACAAGACGGACCAACGGTCGGATAACAGTCATGTCGACCTAAAAGATGTGTCGACTTGTCCTCCGCGGAGCTTCGAAGCCGAAAAATTTTCTCCGGAGGCACAACCCGAAAACGCACCAGGGGGGAAGGGACAACACAAATACCTCCGCCACTGCCGTGCAAGTTGAGATCATAAGGCCCGTGTTCGTTTTTGTGCCTTAAACCTCAAGGGGGGGAACTGTTGGGACCTGGTCCCACAGATGGCGGAGGTACCCCCCCGATACTAACGAGCTCACGAACAATCTCCTTTGGTTGCTCATGCGCAAGGACGAGCGGAGCACCACGCTGAGATCGGGCACCTCGCCTACCGGCTTGGCTTAGGCCGATCCCCGGACGGGCGAAGGCCTCCGCCAAGCCACCGGCAAAGGGGTGAAGGTTTCCCGGGAAGCTCGCGTCGCGACGGGCCCAAATATAGGCCTCGGGAGGTAGCGAAGGTTCCCGAGGGTCCCCGCCGAGGTGCTCTGACGGGTTTCGACAAACGCGCATCTAAGTCTTCTGACGGAAGCCAACCCTAGCACATCTTCTCCTCGATGGGCCTATGCCCCGATGGGCCGGACTCGCTGACTCGCAAGCAAAGGCGGTTCGCAAGAAGGAACGACCATGAAGCCCTCGTCCGAATATTACGACAAGCGGACATTCCGAGAATATGCCATGGGCAAAATTGTAAAACGTCTTTGACTGTAATATAAATAGGGGGCTCTGGCCCTCATGTAAAACGGTTGGTGAGATCATTAATACAAAGTGACCCTTGGCATTCTCTCTACCCAGCTCTCTATATACTTAGCCGTTTTCCCACTGCCTCCACTCGGAGCACCGCCAAGGTGGAGATCCATTACCCTGCTGGACCCGCTAGTCCAACATATGTTGAAATTTACGGGAATGTATGGCTATTTTTTCGTGTTGTGGCTTCTTGCAACTGTGATTTCTGTGCTAACCTTGTTGATTTGGTTACGATTAGAGGTGGGGTTAGGTTTGAATGGAGGTATGATTTATGGTTCTTAGCTGTAGTGGAACAAGATATGATTTATGGTGAGCTTGGTTTAGGGTTTACTATGTGCAATGTAGCTTTAAATTGGGCAGCTTGTTCTAGGGTTCACATGTTTATTGCTCTTTAAAGGTTCGGTGCTATGGCTTCTTCCACTTACTCAATTATGCATATCTTGTTCAATTATATGTTGCATATGTTTAACTTATTGTGGCCCTCATTTTGCAAAGATCCGCCCGGCTTCCTCGATGGCCGCTTTACGCTATAAGACCCTCACAATCTTTAGCGAAGAGGTCGAGTTCGAACTTCACCTTTCATAGGATGCCTAGTTATTTGCAAGGCAAATTGGCGCAACTGCCCCAGGGCCATTCTCGACATCACTACCGCTGCCTTACAGAGGCGCTTCAGCGAAGAAGACGGGGGTGTTCATTCCCACGCAAAATATCTTCCACCATGGGTATGCTTGGATGGTGCATGCACGTATATCTTGCTTACTCAATTATACCTTGTTTGTTGAATTATATGTCGCATATGTATAACTCATTTTGGCCCTCATTTTGTAGGTACCAACCCACGCCCAAGCTATGAGCCTCATGACCACCGAAAGTCTTGAAGTTCACAATCATGTGCTTGCGGTCTTACCATGGACCCCGGAGCATGATGCATTCCAAGTACCCCTTGATCCAACCATGCCCGTGGTGCCGGGAGCAGCCCAGATTCGGCACCACCAACGGACCCAAATGTACCAATGATTGTTTACGTAGGTGGAATGCCCCCGCATCTTGGCATGCATGCGACCTTGATATTCAGTAGAATGTTCGCGAACAGATGCAATGTTGGCCCAGTCAACTTTGACAACAAAGATGGTGAATATCACTTCATGACATATGCACCGAGATCAGTCATCCCAAATGTGATACATGTAGGCATCCGTGAACGTGGGAACTTTCATGATACCCTTTTCATTTGGCCCCTCTGGACTCGTAAACAACCACTTACTCCAACTGATGTAGAGACCATCCAGAAATACAACATGGGTGAGTCCAGTTAGAACACAACATGTCTTTGTTAATGTTACATTGTTTCTTAAAACAATTGTCACTCTCTTTTCAGATGTGGGAATGGTGCAAGCCGACTGTCCACTCTGCTATCAAATCCACCCGCATCCCTAGGGTGGGAATGGTGCGGGCACATCAGGCGCTAGTGGTGCATCTAGAGGACATCAGCAAAGCCTGCTTCTCATCGGTTCGCGTCAGGAGGGTGACAATGATAATGACAGTGAGAGTGGTGGTGAGACACCACAGGGCAAAGAGGGAGAAGGCACTGAAATACTTTCTGAAGATGAGTATGAAGAGGTACAGCCGGTGGACCGTGCACTGGAGGCGGATAGTTTTGAGACCCAACCATACCTAGATGGGACGGAAATACTTTCATCAGAGGAAAGGTACTTAGGCGAGTTGGCCCTTCAGAATGCCCCTGACTATCAGGATGATGCTACCCAGACCCCACCAATGTCCCCAATGTCCCGGTCTAACCTGCGTGAACTCTTGTTGTGAAGTTGCGATGTATGGAGTTTGAACTATGTGCTTATTATGGATTTGTCGAACATTTGCTTTGTAGACTATGGATTATGTTCTGAATCTTGTTCACTTGTGATCTATTTGAATTTGTGATGAATGGTTGTGATATATGGGATGGATGTTATATGTGAATGGTTGGTTATGTCTATGTGGACTGTATGTGCATGCTATGTAAACTATATGGACTTGGTTATGTCTGTAGATGTAATCTATTCTTTTTTTCGAATAACCACTTTCGGCGTCAAATGAAAAACGCCGAGGTAGCAGTCCTCGGCGTTTTTCGAATCGCGCCGACTCCCAAACAATACTGACATTAGCATCGCTCAAACACCGAGGTGGTCAAGCTCGGCGTAGTGTGACATGACGCTGTGGTAATAGACCTCGGCACGCTGCGATCCCACGCCAAGATCTACAGCTGGGCCCAACCTATGGTACCCGGGGCCATCACTAAAGGCCATGGCAGGCCTCGGCGTGCAGTCGCAGCGCGCCGAGGTGTCGACCCGGGTCAAGGTCCGTCACCTTGGCGTGCCACGACTACACGCCGAGCTAGATACCTCGGCGCGCCAATGATGTAGATTTCAGTATGGTCTGGACTTCGGCGCTAAGTCCTACAAATGCCGAGGTCCGCTACCTAGGCGTGTTGTCATTTGACGCCTAGGGTTTTTTTTTGCACTATTTTTTTTAAAAAAGTTGTTCACTGGAGATGGTTACTCTAGTGCGCCATAGTTTCGCGACATAGTTTCACAGATAGGAAACAAAATAACAAAAGTGTGCCGAGGCTACCCAAGTGACAAATTACAGCCATGTGATGTCAAATTATGCTCAATCATGGCACTTACAATGATGTGTAAGGTTTTGCTTGCAGTGGACAATGGAAGTTACTAACAAATGACACGCTGGGACTAAGAAGTGAAGCCTACATTGAAAAGCGTACATGGTACAACATTGTTCAGTAGTATGGCAACATTGTTCACTGCTAAACCATGAAAGTATCAAATCACCGCTCAACATCAGAAACATAGTCTGTAAGCAACTCGTCGTCCGACACCCAATCCTCCACCAGAACCTCGTCGCTGTGATTAGTCCCAACTAGTACTACCTCAGCTGCATTTGCTGTCATGTAGGATGCCTGAACGACATCCGCTTCATCCGTGACTTGTGACCGAAACTCGCCCCTCGGCCCTTTTGCGTCTTGATCGCCTCCTCAACAGCATCCGCTTCATCTACGGCCTGGGACCAGAATTCATCATCATTGTCCTCCTCCACGTAAGCCCGAGGAACGTGGACAACAATAGGGACTATGTCCTCCTGAACATCGGCCGCAAAGTGGACAATGTCCTCCTGGACGTCGGGCACAACAGGGACTATGTCCTCTTGCACATTGGCCGCAACACGGACTATGTCCTCCTGCATGTCGACCGCAACGGGGACAATGTCCTCCTGCACATCGGTCGCAACTATGTCCTCGTTCACGTTGGCTGCAACGGGGAGTACCTTGTTCGGTTGTTGCTCCAACCGCAATGCATGTTGCTCTTCTACATTTTTTTTCAAAGTTCAGTGGCTTTGTTGTACTGAACACACGAGGGCCTAGCAACACCCAACTCCTTAG